>QLOH01000376.1:0-600000 GCA_026901365.1 Sesbania bispinosa
AAACCCTTACAGCAGCAATGGTTTGCGATGAGAGAGCAACCTTGATAGGCTGAGGTTGAGTGCTTTCCAACTTATCTTTTGGAGTCTCCTCTTCTCTCGAAGGTTCTTTCTATTTTTCAGGGCGTGCTTCCTGTTGTGAAAGTAAAAATTGATAAATGTTAACATGAACCCTAAATTCACAATAGACTAAATTCAAAGGAGAATTTAAGCCTACCTTCGAGAGAGATTCTCCATCAGATTCAGCTGACTTTTCCTTTTCTTCCCTCGGTTGTTTTTCCTTCAACATTTTCAGAATGTTTATCTACCTTGTCCTTCTCACCTTCAGAGGTAGATTGGCTATGATCAGAAGGTTTGTTTATCTTCTCGACCTTCTCAATCTTATCCTTCTTCTTAGATTCGAAGAAGTGGCCTACAGTAATCATAGAAAGGAAAATAAATTAATTGAAAGGTTATTATGAGCTCTAAAAAATTAATCATTTTTCTTAGTCTTCTTAGGGCCAATTTAGATGAAACTTCTGCAAAAGTACTTCTAGGTGAAAAAAATAGAATGAATCAAAGAGGTTAAATGCATTTAACTTCTCCATAAGTTGAAATTAGTTGTGTAGCCCACCTACTCCAAAAGCTCTCCCATTTAACTTCTCATAAGTAACTAATTTCAACTTATGGAGAAGTTAAATTCATTTAACCTCTTTGATTCATTCTATTTTTATCTCCTAGAAGTTCTTATGTAGAAGTGTATCCAAACTGGGCCATAGTCTTCTTCTCCTCATCACTTTCCAATTTTCCTTTGCTTCACCTAAGAGCTTCGAGCCTTTGGTCACTGATAAAACAAGAGTTCATAAATTTTAGATGCAGTTTTTTTGAATTAAAGAAGTAAAAACCTATGAAATCATCTTAATCTTACCACGAACAATGGAGTTCTCATATCGAATTCTCACGTGTTCCAAATCCACATGTGGTTCAAAAGGTTAATTATCAAGAAAATATTTAGTCAAAGTCACTCTTTTCGAAAGAGATTTGGTATCGTTAAAAAGTGTTTCGAGTGTTACAGGTCTAGTCCATTTAAGACCTTCTAAACTTTTAGCCAAACCCATTTTACAGTTGGAAAAGTTGGAAATCAAGGGCAGTATTTTTCAAAAGTAGTTTTGCCCTTTGGGAAGTTTTTCTTTATATATTAAAAAATATGATATAAAATTTATAAAATAAATAAAAATTAAATTTCTATAATAATTAGACCGTAAATTAAATATAAAACCGTAATCAATTAAAAAATTATAAAAAAATTAATATAATTATTAGCGACAGCCATGGCAGCCCATCACTAGTAAAAAAATTAAAAAATAATTAATTTATTAGTGACGACATCGACAATCGCTACAGTAAGTATGACGGCTTAGCGACGAGACCTCTAATCATTTCACGTTACAACGGATTTTAGCATAGCGACGACTTTAGCGTTAGGCGAGCTGACGCTAAGTAGCGACAACTAATTTTGCTCGTCGCCATTGTATTAATGACGAACATTTTAACGACGTCCGTGTGGCCGTCGCTAAGCTGTCGCTAATTGCATGGTAGCGATGGTTTCCTCTTCTAGTGACGACTTTTGGCCGTCGCTAATTCCCGAATTTCTTGTAGTGAGAAGAGTTGAAAGCAGGGCAAGTGGGACACTATACATATATATTGACAAAGAAATGGTTGATGACATATAATTAAATTTTAAATAATTTAAATATATATAAACAAGAAAAATAAGATTAATATTATAAAGTAATATATTTCAATATGATATATAAGAGAATAAAACATGTTAGATTAGGAAAAGAAAAAGAAAATTTAAATGCGAACAGAAAATTTTAAAAGGAACTATATAAGAAAATAATTAAAAGTCATGATTTGGGAAGAAAGAAAGAAATTTAATATAAAAGAAAAAGTAGGAAGCAAGTATTTTAATAGAATATAAATAGTAGAGATTTGATGAAAAAAATTAATGTAATAAAATTTTAGCCCAAACTTTTAAAAGCTAGCAATTAATATATTTGAGATATTTTAAAAAATAAAAATAAGCTAATAGATATGTTTGTCTCATAAATGAAGATCGAGTCAATATGAGATGAACAAATTAAAACTGGCCATTAAAGTGGGTTTGACTCTAGAAAAATTTTATGTTTAACGTCACGGGTTTAAATATTAGAATTTAAAGTTTTGTTTGAAATAGTTTTCTTAAAATATTTAAAAACTTTTTTATAAATTTATTTATATTGCATTTTTATGTATTGAAAAATATATTTTTAGACTAAAAATTGAAAATGAAAACGGAAAAGATCTTTAAACTAGTAAAAAACAATCACCTAAATAGGATTTTTAGTTTTGATATTTTTAAAAACTAAAATCAGTTTTAAAAATACAAATCAAGATCTAATTAAATTAATTTCACAATTATTCTTGTGAGGATTATCAATCAAATTAAATAATACCATTAACATAAGAGTCAATATTAGATTATCCCAATCTTAAAACTACATGCAGATTCTATTTTATTATAATATGAAAACGAAATGTTAAATCTTTTAATTAATAATCTTAACTTTTAAGCTTTTTAATCCACTTTAAAAGAAACAAATTAATGAAAATATCAACAAATTAGGTTACTAATGTCATTTTCACCTTAATACAAATTAACTATTTTTCACTTGTGGTTATATGATCATGACACCATGTGGTGGTTTTGGATAAATACAATCACGAAGATGACAAAAAAGTTGACACAATAAATAGATTGCACGCGTTGCCGGCCAATCGTCACAAGCACTAGATATATATCTTTTACGTGTAAATTTAAAGGCTTAATTAGGCACTCATCACCTCTATATATATCACATGTCATAACCACGCACGAAAGACGAATCACTTCTGAAATTGATCACTACATGCCAATACGACGACACATGTTAAAAAGAGAGGAAGCCAAATCATAGCTAATCTAGCTTGTTAAACCAATACTTTTTGTTCAAGGGGACAATTTTCATATTTTTAATTAAGCTTCTATACATATAATCTTGGATGATAGTGATGGGTGAGTGGAAACCACATTAGCACATCAAATTAAAAGTCAACTACAAGAAGAATGGATAAAGGTACTTTTGCATGCATGATATTTGGCCCTATTTGCATTTATTCTTTGATGTCATATAACGAAAGTGCTTTTCTGCTTATCTACTTTCTGTTTGACTTTGTGATGAGCTTATAGATGTGCTAGCTAGAAGTACAGTCCAAACAAACCAGCATGTAAAGAAACAATAGATGTCTAGATAAGTGTGGCATATATAAATGGGTTAGACGGCGATTACGTTTTAATTATAATTAATTAATTTCAAACTTTGAGGCCTAACACACGTGTGTAGATAAGCAATTATAATCACAGGCATATATGGAGAGATCAAGCCACAAAAATGCTTTTGTGAGAATTGAAATCTATTATCAAAAAGGGAAAATCCCATCTAAAAGGCCGAAAGCTATTCTCGAAAGCAAACAAAATCTTTCCCGTTTTTTTTCTTGGTAGAATGCGCAAGTGCACTGTCCTTCCCACTTGAAAGATGGATATGTGAAGAAAATGATCCATTACCATTTTCTCTGTTTTTTATTAAAGCATGTTTAGTTTAGCGTTTAAACATTGTAAAATCACGCTTTAAACGTTAGAAATAGTTACGTTGGGAAATCCAAACTTAAATTTAGTCATTGTCAAGAGTTTACGTCGAAAGTTTATATGATGTTATCCTCTACTTTTTCTCCGGGACATTTTTGTCGGTTTAATGATATATTTTTTTATAAATTACAACTCACAAAATATTAATGCAAATATATAATTGCATAATGACATGATTGATATAGTTTTTTATTTATTATTGTTGCGAAGGTGCACTCGTATTGAGCTAGGGTGATCTAGTGACTTAATTATTACCAGTAACACTGTCCGATTGGCCTACCAGCCTCCATCCCGGATGGCCTACCAGCCCATCTGCACCACTTGTCTACCATCCCTCCAACTCCGCTGGCCTACGTACCAGCCTTCCTACTCGATTTGCCTACTTGCCTTTAGATCGAGTTGGCAATTTGGGCTACCCGACCTTACCCGCCTCGAAGTAGGTAGCAGTCTTTATTGAGCTAGACTAAAAAACTTGTGAGTTATTCGAGCTTCTAAAATAAGTACTCGAGCTCTACATATTTACGGGCTTTTGTGGGTACGTAGCTCGGATTTTTTGTGGGTTTGTAGGCTACTCGGCCTTTTGCGAGTATTTGCAGGTAGCAATACGGGTACGGATCTAGATTGGAACCAAAATAGCAAGAATTAGCACATAAATTTGTTGGATATTTTGTGTCTATTTCAAAAGTTCTAAAGAGACAAGTCTCACATTGCCTAAGTGGGGAAATATAATAAACTGATTTTATTTTAAATTAGAAAATTAATATTATTGTTTTATTATTTTTTAATGGGATAAAGTTTGACTTGGTCAAATTATTATTTTCTGTTACAACCCTTTTCACTAAATAAATCCTTTTATACTTTCTTGACCTAACACAAGTAGCCTCACAGTCATCCCCTTCTCCATCTCTGAGATTTCTCCTGGGTTAAACAATCTTCATTTTCTGGTCGTTCTGTATCATGACCTATTGGTTGGAAGAGTGTGTTAAATCCTGGGGAGTTTTCGTGTCCTCACGAATAAACTCTTGAGGACAATATGTCAACACACGTCTCAAACTTTGTGGTTCATTATTTACTCTCCCCAATTTTTCTAACAAATTGACATGGGCAGCAGTTGTACCAAATTGAAAATGAAAGAATAAAGAAGAATAAAATGAAAAGTGTAGAGGATTGAAGATGAGGAAGATACCACTGAATAAGACAACCCCTTCTACAGATAAGTCTTAGTGCAGAATCGCCCCTGACTCATGGAGCCAGATAAGATCCACCATGGTTTAAGCAAGAACCACAAAGCCTTCTCAACTCACACAAGAAGAGGGAAATAAAGCTAAGCTTTCATAAAATGATCATTAAAAAACGTATACATGGAGACCCACCATATTATAGCTTAAAGGAGTGGTCATGATGGAAAAAGGTAAGGAAAATTAATTCTATCCTAAGTGGGTGTTGAACCCTCAACCCCAAGCTATCTTAAGCCTTAAACTAGGTGCCTCATTAAAGGAAAGGTAAGGAGGAAAATACAACTTAAATAAAATACAAACTATAAACTATAGAACTTAGGCCATGACCATGTGACCTTTTAGGGAAATTAAAATAAACCAAATTAAAAAAATAACTAATAATATTTTTGATGCCTTGACCATCAAATTAGAAGGTCGAGATGACCATGAAGGAAAGTCAACTCCTCAAAATTAAGGACATAGTCCCATACACTCATCCATCATTTCATGTTATTTATCTGTTTGCCATCATTTCCTCCCCCTTGAAAAGGATTTGACTTCAAATCTAAACAATAAGGGCCTACAACGAAGGATAAAAAGGTGGGATGGATGACAATCGGGGTTAAAAGTTTACTTCCCTTAGAATCATGGAACCCAGGGTGTCCTTCCATAGATAGCTCCTCATGATCTAAGGCAAAAATAAGAAACCATAAGCATGGTTTCCAAGCATAGGAAATCAAGAAGTCATAGTAAAATAACTTAGGAATCAAAGAGTAATGGTTAAAAATATTGGATCTGAACAAGTGGTAATTAGGATAGGGATTAAGAAATTCCCTCATTGAAGTTTGAACCATCTTGTCCTTGCAATCTTCAGAATCTAAGAGATTAGACCTGGATCAAAGAATATTCTCTCAAAGCCTTCCCTTGCAATTAAAATAATTAGGTGGTCACAAAAGTGATAGGCAAGTTTCAAACCAATAAAATATTCCACAATATGTTTCCACATTAATGCGCAAGTAATAAAGCTATGTGGGATTAATGTCTTATCCCTTTCTAATGAAATCCCAACATGCCCATAGAGTGTAACACATGCATTTTGTTTATGGTTGTTATAAGCAATTTGCACATGTTCAGGCCATGAATTAATTTCATAAGTTATTCCAACAGGCATGCTCACACAAATGTACTTACTCAAGTATGTTGGTGCCTTACCCTTATCAAAACTATCATATCTTTGCATGCAAGATAAATTAGTTAGAGAATTTTTTGAGTAAGCATATATTGAGGCATATCATCATGTGATTCAAATGTCATACAAGTGTTCTTAGTCTTACGTGTGATAGCCTTACCCAAATTTTTATCTTTTCCCAAACTAGTTCAAGAGCATAGCACGCATCATTATATGCTAAGGAAACAATTACTTTAGGTCCAAAATGCGCATGCATATTATATATATAAACCAAAAGTACTCCAAGAATATTCAATCCAACCATGGTAACATTCCAAGCCTGCAATTCACATTGTCCAAAGGGATTGACTAAACAAGCATCTCTAGTAAGCTTTATGGCACTCTTAAACGCAGATGGGTCTCCTAAACATGCAATAGGTTTCAAGCACTATTAAACTTTTCTAGTTCTATCAGACTTGTATTGCTTTGTGGCATATAGTTATGCATAGAGTAAGGCATTTCATGCATAAAAAAAAGTTAATTTAGGAAACTCCCCTTTTGATGCTTGAGTTGTCTCCTTTGCACTACTACGTTTTCTTGCCATCAACCTATTCACGTTTTCACATAAACGGTTAGCATTCACTTGTTTATTTAATGGAATTTGTTGCTTTCCCAAACTTTCCTTCTTTTTTTCTTGAATTTCTTAATCTATCTTTTCTTTTTCTTATGAGTTTATTCTCCTTTTTAAGCTCCTCTTCTTTTTCTCTTTTAAGTTTTTGTTTTTCTAATTTTTCTATCCTTTCTCTCTTATTAAATATTTTGAAAAGTCGTCCTTAATCTTCTTAGAACATTCTCTTTTTTCTTTCCTACTTATCTTCATAAGAAACTTCCTCATAAATATTTGCTTTTGTACCTTCCTATTTTCTTCTTTCCTATCATCGTTTTTCATGAGCTTCCCAGAATAAGTTTTCTTCGAGATGAAGGTTCATAACTGTCTCCAAACGAGCGGGGGAGGAGCCGGGGCAGAAGAGCCCGAGAAGAAACCGCCGGGGGAAGACCGCGGGCGGCAGACCGGCAGCGCGGCCGGGGGCCGCACATCTCCTAACCTCTTATCTTATCCCTCCTAAATCATGAATAAAGTTACCATATCTCCTTTTTTCTTACCATCTTCATAATTATACTCATTTATTTCTCTTTCTCCTTTCTCTTGAATACCTTCCATCAATTTCATTATGAGAAGAGTGTCTTCTCAAAACCCTTTTAAGCTTATCAAATTCTCACTCATCAACCTAGTTAAGTTTGAGATATATCCTCCAACTCCTCCCTAAACCTTAAAGTCTTAGTAATGGCAACTGCTTTGAAGAGGAGACTGTTGGTATAGCCCTAGAGGCCAATGGATATTGATCCTTTTAGCATGCAAATATGTCATGTTAATTATAAAAGGCATTCTTTATTATATTAATTAATTAATATGATAGTCCTTAGAATGACTTGTTCGTGGCTGTAAGATATCAAGTTTGACTTGATAGTGAGATTCTATAGGCTGTCAATATTAATTTCAAAAAGGACAACAATTGTAACATCCTAAATTTTATTAAATTAAATTAAAATTAATAAAAGTAGAGGAATAAAATAAATAAATATTGTAGTATTAGTAGTTTTATAATAATGTATTTCGAATTAAAAAGAAGATATGGAGGTTGAGGATGGGCCCAAGCCCACATAGGCATTTTAGTAAGGAGGGGTTTATCAGTTCACCCTAATCCTTATTCATCAAATCGTCAGAGAGCGAAACGCTAAGGAGGGGAGAAAACCAAGTCTCAAGAGGAGGTTGCTGCAGAGTGATCCTCAAGAATCAAGAAAGAGTCTTCCTTGTTGTTCGATCTTCACTTCAAGGTACGGTGGGGGAGAGGGTGCTGCTTGTATGTGCATGTGGGCGGGTGCTTGGGTAGTAAATTAAGACGTTAAATTCGTATTAATATATGTTATATTGAGAATGGATGATGAAAATTGTTGATTGATGATTGATTTGATGAATCTGATGAATTCTTGGGTAAAATTGAAGAGGATATTGAGAATAATGAAAGGGTAATTAGGGGTTTGATGATTTGGGGTTTTGATGGATTAACTGTATAATCTGTGAAACGATTGGTGTTTTACTGAGTTTTGGGATAAACGCATATGAATGAGTGTTTAACAAAAGGATTGATTAGAGATTGAATAGAAAGGTTTAGAGGTGATAGAAATCGTGAGAACTGTGATCGTGTCGCGGGTAATCGATTACAGAGTCTGTAATCAATACCAGGGCTTTCTGGGTAGCCTGGTGTGCTGTTTATTCCGGTAATCGATTAATGGATGTTGTAATCGATTACCAGAGTGATTGCTTGCGGGTAATCAATTACAGAGATGCTGTAATCGATTACCAGTGTGTTTGCTTGCAGGTAATCGATTACAGGGGGATTGTAATCGTACCAGAGGCTTTGTTTGCAGGTAATCGATTACTGGAGGTTGGTAATTGATTACCAGTGTGGATTTTGAGATCTTAGTGTTTGATGATGATTGCTATACTTGATTTGGTGGTGACTTTGATGATATGATTATACCTTGATGAATGGATGTTTATATGATGATGATGATGTGTGTATAACCTTATGGGGGGGTGATTGATGATGATTAATGATGCTTATGATGATGATGAATAATGATGTTTTGATGATTTATGATGAGAATGATTAATGATGATGTTATTATGATAATAATGATGATGATGTAATGATCTTATGATGTTGATGATGTGTGAGCATATATGATGTTGTACTTGAGTTACACAAGCCTAGTGAGAGGTGAGTGTAACTCAGGGAGGTGATTGTACTTGAGGTACACAAGCCTAGTGAGAGGCGAGTGTAACTCAGGGAGGTGATTGTACTTGAGATACACAAGCCCAGTGAGGGGTGGAGTGAACTCAGGGAGGTGATTGTACTTGAGATACACAAGCCCAGTGAGGGTGGGGTTGTAACTCAGGGAGATGATTGTACTCGAGATGCACAAGCCTAGAGAGGGGTGAGGTGCAACTCGGGGAGGTGATTGTACTTGAGATACACAAGCCCAGTGAGGGGTGGAGTGTAACTCAGGGAGGTGATTGTACTTGAGATGCACAAGCCCAGTGAGGGGTGAGGTGTAACTCAGGGAGGTGATTGTACTCGAGATGCACAAGCCTAGAGAGGGGTGAAGTGCAACTCGGGGAGGTGATTGTACTTGAGATACACAAGCCCAGTGAGGGGTGAGGTGTAACTCAGGGAGGTGATTGTACTTGAGATGCACAAGCCAGTGTGGGTGGGGTGCAACTCAGGGAGGTGTTTGTACTCGAGATGCACAAGCCTAGAGAGGGGTGAAGTGCAACTCGGGGGGTGAACTTTTTGGTGAACTGTTTTGGTGTGCATGATGATAGATGAACATGCAATGTATTTAATGATGATGATTGATGATGTTTTGGTGTGTATGATGATAGATGAACATGCATTATATCTAATGATGATATTGAATTATATTACGATGTTATGAGGATTATTGATGAGATGAGTGTTATGAGTTGAGAATGTGTTTGATGATTTATAAAGTGTGATTCATATAATTGTGATGAGATAAGATGTTTGATAATAAAGGTGTGAGATGTTCTGAGTATATTATTACTTGATGAGAATGATGATGTATGTGGGTGAGGATAGGGTAGCCTCCTATGTGTATGTATGAGTGATATTTTTTCCTCACCGTTACATTGTGGTAATTTTACAGGTGATGATGATGACACGACTGGTGTCGAGTTTGATTGAAGGGAGAGTCGCTGATATATGTGACATCAGGGCATACTATTGGGGGTTTTTATTGATGTTTTCTATTTTAGGAAAGGATTTTGTAAACTGTTAAGTGCCTTACACGGCCAGTAGGTTATTTTGATGTTGATTCGCTGCTTAAGTATTTTTTAAAACAGTTGACTTCTCTTTCTATTTTGAATTAGTTTACTTTGAAATAAATGTTTTTAAATGAGAGAATGTGAACCTTTTTACCCAATGCGGGCCATTATATTTCTTAAATATTTCCAATTGCTGAAAGTATAAGAATTTGGGGTAGAAGGGTGTCACAACAATAATACGTTGAGACTAGTATAAGAGTAGATTGATGATTATGTCTCACTGGTCATGGATATGTGATATCAAATTTTTCACATAGGTATACATTAAAAGATTTTAATGGCGTATCAAACTGACCCACCATGGGAATGCTACATGGATTATTATGTATGTCATTAGCGATTGTCCTAGTGACAATGGTATTTTGTGGTCCTTTAACCTGATGTCACTATGGTTCCCAACATGAGGATTCGTATGCTTTGGGTGTCATCAAACGTCATGCCTAATTAATCTGTGGTAACTATAAGGTGGTTATCGGGTAAGAAAATATTTGGAAATTGAAAAGAAAGAAAGTTAGAGGAAAAAGTCAATAAAAAAATTCAAAAGAGAAAAGTCAAAAAGAGGTGTAAGAAGAAAAATTGTGTGAAAAAGAAATCCTCTACAGTTAAAAAAATTAAGAAAAAAAGCCCAATTGTTTTTCCCTTTTCTGCTGTAATTCCATTTGTATGTATTCCTCATTTCAATGTATTTGCTATTTTTTTAAATTTGGCAACTTAGGTAATTTACCACTTGAATCAAGCTATCATCCATTCTCTTTGCAATCATTTTATATATTCAATTGTTTGTCTTGTTCGCTTTCTATTCTTGTTTAGCGTTCTTTCATACAACCTTGTTAGCTTGTCATATTATATCCTTAGTTTTGTCTTTGTTGTTTCCCTTTTGGCAATCCTAAATAGTCTTAGTGTCGTTTGTTCTAGCTCATTCGTGCTTGGGTAGGGTCAAACTTTGGCTTTTATAAGTCTAACCAAACCTTAACCGAGTAGAAAAGGCAAGAGTACGAACATTAAAGAAAAACCCTAAAATGAGAGACATACACGAGTGAATACATCTTTTAAGTGTAAACACTTAGTGGAGTGGAAGAAAACTTTAAAATGACAGCTAGAAAAGGTTCACCCCTTCACCTAGGACTTTAAGGTTTAGGGAGGAGTTGGAGATTTATCTCAAAACCTAATAGGTTGATGAGCGAGAAGTTTGATAAGCTTAAAAGGGATTTGAGAAGACATTATTCTCATCTATATCTATATATAAAATTAACTTGAACCTAACATTAATTCCATATCATTAAGTTTAACAATTTCAATTTAAATTACATTATACCAATTATTAAAAAAGTTACAATTTGTTTCTCCTTTATCAAAGTAGTTAAATACATATTACCTTTTGTTTAATTTTATCAATTTTGATCTTAATAATGCATGCATAATTGCACACTTTTAAAACAATATAATGGATTTCAAAATATCAATTCATTAATCATTTCCTCATTTTCAATGTTTGTGTCTTATTAATTATTATTATTATTATTATTATTATTATATATTATTTAAGAAATTTAAATATATAATTTTATGCTAATGATGTTTTATATCTACAATTGAATATCACAAATTAAAAATAATAACAATAATAATATTAACACTACTAATATCTATCTATAATTATACAAACCAATAGATAAATTTACTATTCATTCAAGTTTAATAATATTTTATTAGTTATTTTATTATTATTCTACTATTTATTATCAAAAGTCATATCCTCTCTTTTATTCAAAGTAAAATTGTTTAATTGGTAGATATTGATACACGTGAGTACAAATATATTTATTGAGATTAATACTAAGTTTGGATGTGGTTAATTAATACAATATGTTGATTTACATCAATTTATTGTGTATTTTCCTAATATCTTATTTAATTAAAATTATTTATATGATACATTAGAAATATATTTGATTTACATATGAATACAATGTAGTACATGAGTACACATATATTTGTTGAGATTGATACTAAAGTTTGGATGTGGTAATATAATAAAATGTGTTGATTTACATCAAATTTATGTGTATTTTCCTAATATATTATTTACATTAAAATGGTTTAAATTGTAGATATTGATACACATGAGTACAATATATTCTTGAGATATTACTTAATTTATAGATGACACACATGAGTACAGATATATTGTTGAGATATATTGTGTATTTCCTAATATATTATTTACATTAAAATGATTTAAATTGTAGATATTGATACACATGATGTATAGATATATTTGTTGAGATATTGTTTAATTTGTAGATATTGATACACATGACATGAGCACAGATATATTTGTTGAGATTTATTGTATATTTTCTAATATATTATTTACATTAAAATGGTTTAAATTGTAGATATTGATACACATGAGTACATATATATTTGTTGAGATATTGTTTAATTTATAAATATTGATACACATGAATATAGATATATTTGTTCAGATTTATTGTGTATTTTCCTAATATATTATTTACATTAAAATAGTTTAAATTGTAGATATTAATATACATGAGTACAGATATATTTGTTGAGATATTGTTTAATTTGTAGATATTGATAAACATGAATACATATATTTGTTAAGATTTATTGTGTATTTTCCTAATATATATATTATTACATTAAAATTGTTTAATTTGTTGATAATGATACACATGTGTACAGATATATTTGTTGGCATTACCTACAGGTTTTTTTACTTTTTTCACTATTCAATGAATTTATTATAATATTTTATTAGTTACTATATTATTTTTACTACTTTTATTATAAAAAGTAGTGTCATCTCTCTAATTTAAAATAAAATTATTTAATTAGAAGATATTTACACATGAATACAATAATTCAATGTTTTAAAAACCTGACCGGCCATTGAACCGGTGAAGGCACCGGTTCAAGGTTCATTGGTTCAACTGTAGTTGAACCGTGGTCAAACCGGTGATAATTAAATATATATTTAACATTATATAATATATTGAGTGTAAAATTAATTGAGAAAATTTAAATTTTAAATTAACATAAATATATATTTTATATATGATAATTTTATATTTATTTTTCACTATATAATTTTTTTTAAACATATATATAATATCAGATTAAATTAAAGTGAAACACATTTGTAATTATAGATTTTTTCTAGTTTATATATATATATATATATATATATATATATATATATATATATAACATTGCACATGTATAACAAGAGGAGCTTGTAGCTTAGTGGCTAGCATATCCTGAGAGCCCGAATTCCAACCTTGTAGGAAGCAATATCTACAACTTTTTGACACAAATTGAAAACCGGTCAACCATTTGACCCGACCGGGTCAGGCCGGTTTTACCGGTTCGAGACAGGCACGGTCTATTCGAATTTTTTTTGGGAAAAAACGTAAAATTTGTTTATTTATATTTTCAAATACCTCATAATTAATTTGTATGAATAAATTAAAATTATATTAAACATTCAAAATTAAACTAAATTAATCACAATGTAAAATGTAAATGTAAATGTAGTTTGTATACATTTAAAGGTAAAAAATAAATTTATGTTCAATAGTTAAGTAAATATAAAGAATTAAACTAGAAGAATGAATGATATTTGCATTTAAGACAATCTAAAATAGTATTGTTTATTTATAATTTTTATTACTTTGTCAACTCTGTATCTTCCTTAATTGGGAAACCAAATAGTGAATGAATTCCAGAACCAAAAAGAGGTATCGTCTTTATATATTAGTATAGATTAATAATTCAAATTCAAATCCTTCTTTAAATTTGAATAATATATTGAATTCTGTCTTTTAATGATAACTTTTTTAACATTAATCCTTATTTTTACAATTCAAATTCAAATCCTGATTGATTATATTTTTCCTATTCTAATTTTAATCCCTATTTCTTAATTTAAATTTAAATTATTATCCTTATCATTTAAGTCATGAATTTTTAAAATAATTTTGAAATAAATTAGGGGTATAATTGAAAACAAAATATGGACACCAAAAAGAGGCATCGCCTTTATAGATTAGTATAGATTAGAATTGTTTAATTTGTAGATAATGATACACATGAGTACAAATATATTTGTTGAGATAATTTTTAATTTGTAGATATTGATACACATGAGTACAAATATATTTGTTGAGATTTATCGTGTATTTTCCTAATATATTATTTACATTAAAATAGTTTAAATTGTAGATATTAATACACATGAGTACAAATATATTTGTTGAGATATTGTTTAATTTGTAGATATTGATACACATGAGTATAGATATATTTGTTGAGATTTATTGTGTATTTTCGTAATATATTATTTACATTAAAATTGTTTAATTTGTTGATTTTAATACACATGTGTACAGATATTTGTTGGCATTACCTATAGTTTTTTTTTTATTTTTTCACCATTCAATCAATTTATTATAATATTTTATTATTGTTGTTACTTTTATTATCAAAAGTCGTGTCATCTCTTTAATTTAAAATAAAGTATTTAATTAGTAGATATTGATACATCAGTACTGTAACATCCTGGAAACTGGAACCTAGGAAACATAAAAGAAGCCGTAGGCGGTGAACCTAGCCAAGAGAGGAAGTTAGAAGTAGGATGAGGATTCGGAGGCTAAGTGTGATTTCAGACAAGAAATTAGGGAAATCCCTTTTGAATAAAAAAGCTTAGAGGAGGGGCCAAGAGTTAAGGGAAGAGCAACACCTTAGATCTTAGCCATTAAGTGTGGGAGAATAAGCTTCGTGATCAAGGGAATTGAATTATTAAGAATTAGAGTGGGGAAGAGTTGGACGAGAAGAACTAAGTTAGAAGAAAGTTTTGGAGGAGAGGAATTAGGTTTGAGAAGGAGAGGATTGAATTGGAAATCAAATAGGGGCAAAACCAATGTTGTTGCTTGATTTCGGGATTTAAGCCTAATGACCTTGGTGCACTAAATTGTAAATATCTAGAGTTAAGGGTTTCCAATTGAGGTGATTCCACTTGGATTAGAAAGCTAAGATCTGGGGCTTCAGTTTGATATGCTATATAATGGTATTTCGATCTAAATTGCACCTCCAAACAGACTCATTCTCGCTCAAGAGAGAATTTGCTCGCTTGAGCGAAAATATCAGCAAAAACAGGTTTCGAAATGCTGTCAATCTCGCTTGATCGAGAATCCTCTCGCTCTAGCGAAAATCTGGCAGAATGTCACCTTTTTGAGTTCGCTCAAGCGAAATTATTTCGCTTGAGCGATAGTACGCGATACCTGTTTTTAAAAATGGAGATCTAAGGCTTCCAGCCCTCATTTCTCTCATTTCTCTCATTCTAGAGAGAGGAACTAGAGAGAGAAGGGGTAGATTGAAGGAGGAATCATGGATTGGAGCCACCCACACCGTTCAAGGAGCTTGGATCTTCACTTATCCTTCCACTCCTTTCTATTTCCTCCATTAGAGGTGAGTGTGGTTCTCACTCACTTGTTCTCTTGATTTTTCTCCTATGTATGCCCCCTATTCTTCCTTCCCTTTCCATTATTGATGATTATGTTTAGACTATGCAAAACCTAGGGTTGATTGTTAGATTTATTGGAATGTATGATGTTTGGCTCAAACCCTAGGTTAGAGGATTTGGGGGTTTCATGAAATTGGAGGTTTGGGGTGTGATTATGCTTATAATTGCTTATTTTCATGACTTACATCATGTTTGTGCACCATATGAATGTTTGTACATGTTTTTAACCCTCATCATGTTCATGGAAAATGTTTTGGGTCTTTGACCTCATGAAAATGGTAAAGGAAAGGTTAAAGGAAACGTTGATGGAAATGTTAAAGGAAATGGTAAAGGGGTCTTCGGACCAATGAGGTGCAAGAGAGGTAACCGCTTTTACTCCTCAGCCAAGGGGTAATTGAGGTTCCTCAATTAAAATGAACCCTATTTGTTTAAGCTTAAAACTTAATGAGGGTGGCCCTGGACGATGGTCCTTGGTCACATGGTCGGCGCTCAAGGAGGTTAAAGTGAAAAGAACCCGTGGGTGTCTAGGTTATGACACTTGAGGACTAACTCTGCATTACTTGCTTATGTGACTGACTCATGTTTCTAGTTCCCATTCTTCAGGTGCATATACTTAGTATTTTGAGGTCAGGCCACATATTCATAATGCCATTTCATGTAAATTATGCTCATGTACGTTGTATGCTTGGTTGTTACCTTTTTCCCCCACTGCACACACTATTATCACACTCACTGGGACGTAATCTCATCCCACGTTGTGGGAAACATCTTTAGTGGTGCAGGAAATGATCTTTTAGCATTGGATGAAGAGCCAGAGTCATGTGGTGGATACTTCCGCCTCCTCAGCTGCCATTTAGCCATAGGACTTTTAGTTCCCATTGTTATTAAATTATTGGAAAGACTGATAATTGTAAATGCAATGTATTTGGATTGAATTATTGTGAGAATTGATGAGAATGTCTCATTTTGGCCGTGGAGGCCCATTTTGTTATAGAATTGAATTAGTTGTGAAATATTATAAACTGTACTGATGTTTTGCTGGTTTTCAGGTGAATCTGGAAATTGGGAAACGTCCAGTTTTCAGGGGAAACTCTGCCAGATTTCCGGCAGGAGTTTTATGAACCTTAGCATGCCAAGTGCGGGTTCCTCCCTGGTTTTTCCTTAATGGAATGTTTTAAGAATCTCGTTATTGAATGTGAGGAAGCCTAAGCATACGTTGGACTGTTTAGGCATTTTGTGCTTGGATGTCGATACTCGAAATGGCGCGAAATAATTTCAGAAATTCAGAATAGTGTTTCCAACGGACATTATTCTCGAATTGAGGAATTATGACGTTACAAGTACAATAATTTGTTGAGATTGATACTAAAGTCTGGATGTGGTAATATAATAAAATGTGTTGATTTACATCAAATTTATTGTATATTTTACTAATATATTATTTACATTAAAATGGTTTAAATTGTAGATGTTGATACACATGAGTACAAATATATTTGTTGAGATATTGTTTAATCTAGAGATATTGATCCACATGAGTGCAAATATATTTGTTGAGATTTATTGTGTATTTTCCTAATATATTATTTACATTATATTAGTTTAAATTGTAGATATTGTAACATCCTAAATTTTATTAGGATAAATATTAATTAAATAGATTAATTAAGGAAATAATTAATTAAATAGGAAATAAATAATAGGAGTATTGCTATTATTAGTTTTATTTCGTAAAGATAGTTTTAATTGAAAATAGAATAAAGGGGGTGAGAGTGGTCCCAAGCCCAATTAGTTATTTCTGTAAGGAGGGGTAACAGAGCACCCTAATCCTTATTCGTATCATTCGTCAGTAAGCGAAACACTAAGGAGAGGAGAAACGGAGTCTCAAGAGATAGGTGATGTGGAGTGAACGCCAAGAATCCAAGAAAGGACTTCCTTGCTGTGGTCAAGCTTCGCTTAAGGTACGGTGGGGGAGAGGGTATTGCCTGTATATGCATGTAGGGATGTTTGGGTAGTAATCTAAGAGCATAATTTCGAAATTGATGAATGTATGACCTAGAACGATGATATAATTTGTTGATTGATGATTAATTGTATGTAAATTGATGAGTGTTGGATGAGATTAAACATGATATTGAGAATAATGGAAAAAGGGGTGATTAGGGATTGAGGAATTGAGGATTTTGATGAATTGATGGTATAATCTGTAATTGATTGTTGATTTACGGAGTATTGGATGCTAATAATGATTATGTATGACGATTAGACGTAAAAGATTGATTAGGGATTGATTGGATGAGTTTAGAGAGGTTTGAAATCGTGAACTCTGCGATCTGCGTCGGGGTAATCGATTACCAGGAGTGGTGGTAATCGATTACCAGAGTGTTCTGGGCAACCCAGAAGCACTGTTTGCTTGCTGGTAATCGATTACATGGGTGTTGTAATCGATTACCAGAGAGTTTGTCTGTGGATAATCGATTACAGGGGTGCTGTAATCGGTTACCAGAGAGTCTGCTTGCGGGTAATCGATTACAAGGGGGTTGTAATCGATTACCAGAGACCTTGTTTGCGGGTAATCGATTACTAGAGGTTGATAATCGATTACCAGAGTGGATTTTGAGATCCTAACTGTTTGATGATGATTGATGTTGTTTGAGAGTACTTTATAATGAGTATGGTGTTGATGATTAATTATGTTTGATGAGGATTGCGATGCTTATGATGATGAATAATGATGATATTTGAGGATGAGTGTGATGTATTATGATGATAATTGATGATGAGTGTGATGATGATAATGATGTCGGTGTATATCACCTTATTATGATGATGTTTAATGATGATCATATTGATGTGTGATGATGATGATAAGTGTATATCACTTTATAATGATGATGTTTGATGATGAGCATGTTAATGCATGATAATGATGATTTATGATGATGTTGTATATCACCTTTTGATGACGATGTTATCTAAGTTGTGCGGGCCCATAGAGGGGGTACAACTTAGGAGAGATGCCTTGAGCATATGTGATGAGACCTGAATTGTGCGGGCCCAAAGAGGGGTACAATTCGGGAGGTGAACTGAGTTGTGCGGGCCCATAGAGGGGGTACAACTCAGGGGATCAAGATGGGGCGTTCGATGCACGGGCCCATAGAGGGGGTGCAACCTAGAGTGATTGTACGGGCCCAGAGAGGGGGTACAACCTAGGGTCGAATGTCGTTGTGCGGGCCCATAGAGGGGGTACAACCTATCGAATAGTGTGTGGTAACACCGGTAGACCACCTTGGTACTAACTAGAGTGATTGACGAGGTGCACCCATTGTGTGTAGTTCCAAGTCATGATCTTTGGGTAGATGATGAGAGGAGTATTGGTGTGTGATATATGATGACGAAATTGTGTTATCAAATGATGATTGATGATGATGAGTATTATGTGTGAGAATAGAATATATGATTACTTGGGTGAATGATGGTATGAGAACTATATGATGATATATGAATGATGTTACGATGATGATGAGCTTGGTGAATGTATAATGGATGTATTTATGCGTTAAAAATAGGGATGATAGTATGGAATGTATATGTTGATATAGATGATTAAATATATGTTGAGTTTAGATGAATGTTATTTATTGGTGATTTAATGTATTGATGACATGATGTAATGAGGTTGTGGGTGAGGATGGGTATTCTCTATGTGTATGTATAAGTAGTATTCCTTTTCCTCACTGTATGCTGTGAATATATTTTACAGGTGTTGAGGAGGACACGACTGGTGTCGACTATGATTGAAAGGGTATGCTCTGATAGGTATGACATCAGAGTGTATTCAGGATGTTTTAATATGTTTCTAGATTAGGAGTATTTTTGTGAACTTTTGGATGCCTTGTATGGCAGTAGGCTATTAATAGTTTTTTTTTATACATTGGAGATTCCGCTGCTTTATATTTGAATTATATTTGAAAGTTTAATTTCTTTTAATAAAGTCGTTTTCGAACTATGAGATATTATAAGAGTGATGGTGAACCTTTTTACCTAACGTGTGACTTTCCCTTTTCTAAACTGCAATTTCTTAAATATATAAGAGTATGGGGTAGAAGGGTGTCACAGATATTGATACACATGGGTACAAATATATTTGTTAAAATATTATTTAATTTGTAGATATTGATACACATGAGTACAGATATATTTGTTGAGATTGTAGTGTGTTTTCCTAATATATTATTTACATTAAAATAGTTTTAAATTGTAGATATTAATACACATGAGTACAAATATATATGTTGAGATATTGTTTAATTTGTAGATATTGATACACATGAGTATGGATATATTTGTTGATATTTATTGTGTATTTTCCTAATATATTATTTACATTAAAATTGTTTAATTAGTTGATATTGATACACATGTGTACAGATATATTTGTTGGCATTACCTACAGGTTTTTTTTTATTTTTTCACTATTCAATCAATTTATTATAATATTTATTAGTTATTTATTATTGTTACTACTTTTTGTTATCAAAAGTCGTGTCATCTCTTTAATTTAAAATAAAATTATTTAATTAGTTGATATTGATACATGAGTACAATAATTTGTTGAGATTGATACTAAAGTTTGGATGTGGTAATATAATAAAATGTGTTGCTTTACATCAAATTTATTATATATTTTTTAAATATATTATTTACATTAAAATGGTTTAAATTGTAGATGTTGATACACATGAGTACAAATATGTTTGTTGAGATATTGTTTAATTTGTAGATATTGATACACATGAATACATATATATTTGTTGAGATTTGTAGTGTATTTTCCTAATATATTATTTACATTAAAATTGTTTAATTTGTTGATATTGATACACATGTGTACAGATATATTTGTTTGCATTACCTACATGTTTTTTTTCACTATTCAATCAATTTATTATAATAATTTTTTAGTTATTTTATTATTTTTACTACTTTTTGTTATAAAAATCGTTTCATCTCTTTTATTTAAATATAATTATTTAATTAGTAGATATTAATACATGAGTACAATAATTTATTGAGATTGATACTAAAGTTTGGATTAGGTAATATACTAAAATGTGTTGATTTACATCAAATTTATTGTGTATTTTCCTAATATATTATTTACATTAAAATTGTTTAATTTGTAGATATTGATACACATGGGCACAAATATATCTATCTATCTATTTATCTATCTATAGATATATTGTAACATCCCGCAAATTAGGAACTTAATTAATTTATTAGATTGCATACAAGAGAATTAAGTATTAGTAAGTAGAGGGAGGAAAATTAAGGAACTATAGGTTAAAACCCTATCACAAATCAAGTTATGTTTTAACTTAAGAGAAATTGAGAAAATTGAGTTTTGGTAATCGATTACAAGGAGTCTGTAATCGATTACCCGAGGGCTAGTTTTTAGGTAATCGATTAATCACAGGCTGTAATCGATTACCTGAGAGCTGAGTTTTTGGTAATCGATTACAGGGATTTTGTAATCGATTACCCGAGAGCTGATTTTGTGTAATCAATTACTCATAGGGTGGTAATCGATTACCTGAGAGCTGAGTTTTTGGTAATCGATTACCAAGGGTTGTAATCGATTACCAGATTCTCAGAAACGTTTCCAGTGTAAATTCTACCTCTGGCAATCGATTACAGCATGATTGTAATCGATTACAGTTGTCCAGTATATATACTCGGACATGTAAAATCTGAAATATTTATTTTCTCTTCTTCTTCTCCACCGAGCCCTAGAGAGAGAGTGAGTGAGTTAGAGAGAGAACACCAATTGGAAGCTTAGGAAGGAGGATCAAAGCTAGGATTCACCAAAGGAACTCCCAATTCATAAATTCCTCTTGAGAATCTCAAGAAATTGGTGAGTATAACTCACACACTCTCACTTTTCTTTGAATTTGATTTTCTCCCCATTGTATGATCCCTACTCTCTTGATTCCTTTTCTAATTGTAAATTGTAGTTGGATTGTTGATAGTTGTGTAAGATTGATTAGTTTAATCGGTGATTTTCATTGAAAACCTTAGGGTAGCGAGATTTACGAAGTAACGAAATTACGTAACGAAATGCTTAATGTATGATCCCTATCCTTCTATTTCCCTTCTATTTAGTTAAATGATTGAATTGATGTAGTTTATGCTAGAATTGAGTGATTCATGCTAGGAATTGATTATAATTCCCTTAGATTTCGAAGTTACGAAACTTACGAAAGTTTCGAAACACTCGAAACAGTTGATATTTCAGCTTTGGGTTACCAATTCACTTTTACCGATTTCGACCGTGAGTTAATTAAGTTGGCCTTGTGCTGTGAGTTAAGAAATGGTTTGAATAAGTAAAAATATTGACTTCGGTCCAGTTTGGGTGGGATACGTCCCCGGGAAAGACGTTTCCCATAGTCTGAGCTCAGTTCTAATTCTAGTTTCAGTAATAAGTTCATGCCTACTGGATTTCAGTAGTGAGTTGCATTTTATTGATTAAGATTATGTTAGTTGTGTTATGGTATTGGAAGGTAACATGATGATTGATATTGATTAACTTGATATGTCTTCATTTGTGCATATTCCATGTACACTTAGCATGATTAGTTATATTCACGGAGGCTTTAGTCTCACCACGCGTTTTGTGGATAATCTAGGTGTGGCAGGTACCCCCAGGAAGTAATAAGTGAGTTAGAGCAAGAGACGTGGTTATAGATGTTCCTTTTGAGATTATGTATATATATAAGTTGTATTTGTTTGGAACTCTGTTAAGTCGTTCAGTTTGTAGCCTTCGGGCCTGATGTATATATGGAGCTTGTATATGTATATAGTTTTATTGGATGTTAGTTTATAATCCTTGGACCAAATATATATGGCTATGTATATTATGGACTTTGGTTAAAATTTTAAGGCTGTGAGTTACTCACATTTGTATGAGTTTTGTTGGATACTTGTGTAAATGTGAGCTTTGATATCCAGGATTGTATGTTTTAATTTCGAATGTTCAGGATTTAGTTTCCAACGAACTAAGTCTTGAATTTAGAAATTAGGGCGTTACATCTATCTATCTATCTATCTATCTATCTATCTATCTATCTATCTATCTATACAATCCAATCGATTTTTATTATTATTTTCACTAATATAATAAAATATGTTGATTTACAATCAAATTTATTTTGTATTTTCTTAATATCTTATTTACATTCATATTATTTAAATTGTAGATATTGATACACATGAGTACAAATATATTGTTGAGATTGATACTAAAGTTTGGATGTGGTAATATAATAGGTTTTTTGTTATTATTTTCACTGTTCATGTCAATTTAACATAATATTTTATTTGTTATTTTATTATTATTTTTACTTTTTGTTGAAAATTCATGTAATCTCTTTAATTTAAAGTAAAATAGTTTAATTAATACATTTAAATACACATAATACAGATATATTTGTTGAAGATTGATACTAAGTTGGATGTGATAATATAATAAAATGTGTTGATTTACATCAAATAATTGTGTATTTTCATAATAATTTTTTAGTTATTTTATTATTATTATTATTATTACTACTACTACTACTATTACTACTATTACAACTTTTTGTTATCAAAAGTCGTGTCATCTCTTCCACTTAAAGTATAGTTATTTAATTTGTAGACATAAATACACATGAGTACAGATATATTTGTTGAGATTGATACTAACGTTTGGAAGTGTTAATATAATAAAATGTGTTGATTTACATCAAATTTATTGTGTATTTTCATAATATATTATTTACATTAATTTTTTTTAATTTATAGATATTGATACACATGAGTACAGATATGTTTGTTAAAATTGATACTAAAGTTTAGAAGTGATAATACAATAAATGTGTTGATATATATCAAATTTATTGTGTATTTCGTAATATATTATTTACATTAAAATTGTTTAATTTATAGATATTGATACAAATGAGTACAAATATATTGTTTAGATTGATACTAAAGTTTGGATGTGGTATATAATAAAATGTGTTGATTTACATCAAATTTATTGTGTATTTTCATAATATATTATTTACAGTAAAAATTTTAATTTATAGATATTGATACACATGAGTACAAATATATTTGTTTAGATTGATACTATAGTTTCATGAATAATATAATAAAATGTGTTGATTAACATCAAATTTATTGTGTTTTTCGCTATATATTTTTGACATCAAATTTAGGATTAAATATGTTTTTGTCCCTGAAAATATGACCAAATTTGATTTTGGTCACTCATTTTTTTTTTCATTGATTTTTATCAACCATTCAATTATATTAGAATAATTTAATTACTTTTTTACTATTCATTCAATGATATTGGAATAAATAAAAAAAATTATTTTTTATCAACCATAAATATTACTTTTAGTTATATTTATGTTTTAAATACTAAAAAAATTATATTTTTAATTATATTTTATATTTTATAAATAAAATTTGGTCCATGTTGAAATTACTGAATGAAGGTTATTTGTTGTATTCTCTAACCTGTCTAATATTATACAAAATAATAAACTAAAAGTGAAAGACTTTTAGTGAAGAATGTAACATTTAATATCATTAATGTATTGAATGTTGAGATTGCTGTAATTTTCAATAACACTTTCTATTGTAAATTTTACAACAAATATAGTTTGAGTGAAACGAAAATAAATAGATTTAATCTCTATTACAGTGAATATTTTATTATTTATTATTCTTAACATTTTAAAAGTAATTAAATTAATTAAAAAAATTACTGCAATCAAATATGTAACTTTTAGAACATGTTTCCCGCATGAGTATCATTCTACACAAACAAACCAAGATCCGGAATTAATTTATTGATTTACCTATTACGTACATTTGATGTACCATTCTACGCAAACAAACCAAGTCCTGAATTAATTCATTCATTTATCTATCACACATTTGATGTAGTAACAATTTACTTATATTTAATCCGTGCATGCACAAGTTCTTTACTAGTTAATTACAAAGAGAACAAGAATTCTATCATAAGGAGAATATTCTTTCACATCCATAATAATTGCTAACAGTATAAAAGCAATAAATTTTAATATTGATTCTTTCATATTCATAAACTTTCTGCAACGTATCATATATTAAATAAGTGTCAATAATTAAGAAAACGTTACAATTTGTTTCCTCTGATTTTTTGTTATTTGCACTAAATACTTAACACTAGTACATTGGAAAAACAAGCTCCAAATTAAGATAACATGACAGTTAAAAACATTTAGTACATTGAAATTTTATTTTATAACCTACTAAAAACAAAGATGATAACCTACAACATTTCAACTTCCACTCATGACCTTTCATTTCTTTCTATTCTCCTCTCACTTCTTTATACTCTTTGTGTCTATATAAACAACACCTATGCCCAAACCTTTACACTGAGGGAAAAAACACTCCGACAAAAATATGTCCGCTCTTACTACCTATATTAACAGGTATACAAGTATGTCTTCATCATAAAAATTACTACCATAAACTTATATATTACTTATGTTTTGTTTTTTCTTTTAATTTATGGAGGAAGATGTCCACCAATGATGATGAGTTTACATTTCTAAACAATCCTCTTCCACAAGACATGATTTGAAAATAAAGTGTGAATTTCACTAATGTGCAACACTCAACATCCAAAGAAAAATGAGTTAATTAATACAAATATGGTTTTAATTGATGAAAATGTATTTGTTTTTACATTCCTTTTAGAAAATTTTGAAAGGTCGTTGGTGTTGTAATTCTTGCCTATATTACAAAAAAAAAAATCCTTTTGGAACCTACAAAATTAATTTATGAATATTGTAACAAGAATATTGACTACCAAATTATAAGGTAATAATTATTTTTAATATAATTATATTACTATTTGTTTTTACTTTTTAATTAAATTATGAAATTAATGTATTTATCTTATGTTTTGTATCCACAACAGTTTTGGTGTGAAGATAAATGACCTTAGTAGAATAATTGAAAATTAAAGCAACTTTTTAAGTTTTCCTTAAATGACCTTATGTGGGATTATATTCGACAAAATCTTTATTTAGTCATGGTCATTTGTATGTTGCATTGTCAAGAGTAGCATCACCAAAATGAATGAAAATTCTCATTATTGATAATTATGAGAAGTATGCATAATACTCTAAAATGTAGTGTACCATGAGGTATTCAATTCTCTTACTCAATATAATTACATTGATCAAATCTTATTAATTAATATTTTTTAATGTAATAATTTCATTATTTGTTATTAATTATTATTTTAAATATCATTTCAATAGATATTGCTAATTATCCCCATCATGTCTTTTCATCCATTCTCACTTTCCATCATAAAAGTTAAACTTAAGAAAACACAAATATATATGTTAAAAACAATAAATCAATAATATTTTAAAATAAATAAGAAAAACTATAAATACTTAATTGCTTTTGACTGATTACTATAAATAATCATTATTTTTCCTATATTTCAATTTATAAAAGCTGGTTTCAAAATATGTTTCAAAAAATATTTACATTTAATATATCAAACACATCATCTAATCATATTTAAAATCTAAATAAATATGTATGTATATTTAAAATGTACTAATATAATCATTATATTTATCAATTATAAATAAACCCGTGCAACGCATAGGCTATATTTCTAGTTATTATGAAATTAAAGGAAGGTATAGAAAAGAAAGAGAAATAAATGAATATCATTATGAGACAGTAAAGAAGAAAAGGAGTGTATAGTAACTCTATTCATGGTAGTAGGAGGGATGAAGATAGGAAATTTAGACTATTATGATGATAATTATGAAAGAGAGTATAGGAAAAGTGATAAAGGAAAATATCATAAGAAGGATTATGAAAATGAAGAGAGGTGGGGAAGGAGAGAAGATTTCTTCTATAGAGGAGAATGGAAAATACTTGAAATGGAAGAAAGGATAGAAGATTAGAGAAGGAAGATCAATTAGAAAGAAAGAAAGAAGAAGAAAAACTTAAGAGGGAAAAAGAAGAGGAACTTGAAAAGGAAAAGGTAGATAAACTCATAAAAGAAAGGAAAAAAGAAATAGAAAGATTACAAAGAGAGAAGAGTGTGTGAAAATAAAGAAGATTTGGGAAAGCAAATTGTCTTTCTTATGTTCATTTGGGTGCTACCCTATATCTGAAAACTTGAATAGATTAAGGGAAACTAAGCTTAATAGAGAAAAGGAGGCAACTGAAGCATCTAAAGGTAAGTTTTCTAAAATAACCTTCTTTATGCCTGAAATGTCTTTCTTTTTATATGATTGTATGCCACAAAGTGTTGCATGTTCACATGAATATTAAAGCTTAGAAGTACTTTGAAACCTACTAAAGATATTAGTTTAATCAAACCCTTTGGGAATTTTGAGTTGTATGCTTATCAAGATACTAAAGCTATAATGAATATGCATGAAACTTTAGTTTGTATACATGACGAGCATAAACATCTATCTTATCTCATTACCACAAGATGACATGTATTATGTTCTTAAAATAGTAAGGGGAAAGGACAAATCCAATTGGGGTAAGGCTATCTCATGTAAAAACACTTGTATCACATTTAAATCACATAACGCCACCAAGTTATAAGGGTTGTGTGCCACTAAGTTTCAAGGGGTTGTGTGCCACTATGTTGTTGGTTTGTGTGTCATCTATGTTGCATGGGTTATATTCCACCCATGTTAGTGGGATAAATATATGATATTCTATGGATCATCAAATTACTATATTTAAAACGTTAAATTCTGTTAATTGTTAGTGGAAGCATTTGTGTGCCGACATACACTGCATGCCAATTATGGTCACTGAGACCTGTAAGCCTCACCCTTTCCTTATTTTAGCTTTGCACGATACCAAGGTAGTTAGAGACTAGGGGGTTTCTTCATGTCTGTTGTAGCTAAGAAGCTATTATTATTTTTGTTAAGTACGAATCCATAGACTTTGGAGAAACATTATGTTAAGTAATTTTTGTTATTTAGTTATAAAACAGTTGTAATATCTTTATGGTATTTTTGGATTTAACGTTTTATTTGTTATTATAAATGTTGTCTTTCATGGATTATTCGAGAAATCATATTTTATCCTATAATTTCCATTAAATCTCAAATATCAATTAAAGGGTAAAACATCTCTTAGTTAGATTCTTCAAAAGTTGTATTTTGTCTTTCATTTTTTTATCTTATAAGTGTTTGAGTACCCCTTATGCTCTTCACTATGCCAAAAAATGCTTTTTATCGCCATTAAAAGGGCATTTTTAACGTGGTTATAACTGTGTTCTAGCTTAGGGGCAATAAAAAGAGATTATCGTGGTTGTTTCTCAGAACAGCGGTAGTTGTTTGACTTTTCTATCGCGAATCTGAAAAGGAACCGTGGTTAAAAACTTAGCAAAAAAAAGGATTCCTCAGCTGTTGTGGAAAAGGAACCACGATAAAAACTTCCATTTTTTTAAAATATTCTTCAGTATTTTTATCCTAAATTGGACATCTAATAACGTCAATTTTCTAAGCCTAAAACCTTATTAATAATTGTTTAAGTGTTTGATATTTGACAAAAAAATCATTCAATAAGTTATATAAGACTTAGATTCAAACAAATATGACAGAGTTAAATATTTGTAATTAACTAACTCATTTATATGGGAAAATATTAGTGTCAAGGAATAGGTAAAATTCTATAAAAATTTTGACAGAGTTTCCCTTATATTATCAGCTTCCTCAAATAACTAAATACATGTATAAACTTAGTCCTGACCACTCCAATCAAACAACCAAAGTTCAACAACCTCAATAGATACAAAGTTATACATTTGTAATTAACTAACTCATTAATGGGAAAATATTAATGCAAGGAAT
Organism: Sesbania bispinosa; assembly: GCA_026901365.1. Taxonomy (NCBI): domain Eukaryota; kingdom Viridiplantae; phylum Streptophyta; class Magnoliopsida; order Fabales; family Fabaceae; genus Sesbania; species Sesbania bispinosa. The sequence goes on from QLOH01000376.1 coordinate 28,575, forward strand.
GGGTAAAAATTTGCAAAAATTTCAACAGAGTTTTCCTTATTTGTCCAGCTTCCTAAATAGCTAAAATACTATTATTAACTTAGTTCTAGCCATTCCAATGAAACAACCAAGTACAACAACCACAATGGAAGACAGAGTTATACATTTGTACTTAACTAACTCATTTCTTGGAGAATATTAGTGCCAAGGAATGTCCAAACTTCTACAAAAATTTTGACAGAGTTCCCCTGTATATATCAGCTTCCCAAAATAGTTAAATACTTATCAGAATTTAGTTCCAATCGTTCCAATCAAACATATAGAACTCGGTTCTAACAAATACAATCCAACAAAGTGTAACCACATTCAATTACAATCTTATACACAATGTCTACACATCAAGAAACAAAAAACAACAATTATAATAAGAACATCAACCATATATACCAAATGAGTAGACGCTACTTGAAAATGCATTTATCAAAGACATAGCACGACCACTCCTCTTTGGACTTCATCTATTTGTTCATGAGAGTATGACTTGGATGTATAGTCAAGGAAGTACTACAAATTAAACATCAAAACAAATTCAAGTTAAGATTAAATTGTCACAATATGTAAGCAACTATAACACCTTTATACAAGTATGAAATAAAACCATACTGCTTGTGGGATTACTCCATTCTCACTAGAGAATATAATCTCCTTCATATACAACGCATAATTCCCACAATCTAAATTGTTATCTTGGCGAGGGCACTAAAAAACAAAAAAAAAGTTAAAAACAGAGTTAAAGTTAATTATAATTGTCTTTTCAAGTAATTGATTAAAGTACTGAACATACATTTATCTTCATCAATTTTATGGTGTTTACATTTTATTGTAGTTACCCTTACTTTTGTTGTTAGCCACGATACATGTCAATAGCTCTAACAAATTAAGAAACGTAATGTAAGTCATAACTTGGTTAATTGCAACATATAAATATAGAAATGAGCACATACTTGAAATATAACCACATTCTTACACTTCAACAATGTTTTCCATTTCTCCACATTGATGTGATCAATACCCAAACAATCCAAGTAATATATGATTTGTGTTGTTAGATTGATAAATAACCAATACTCATTGATCCCTACAAATTATATTAAGTTAGCATGTATCTTACATGTATAGGTAATTGAAGGAAAAAACAAAAAAAAATGACTAACCACGTATTGTATAGTGGTAGAAACAACATGTTTGGTTCACTGCTATCCATGTAAGGCTTCACTAATATATTGGCATTGTTTGTACGTTCTAGAGATGTCCTTGTAGGATTAAAAAAAAGAATATATGCTTGTCCAATTATTTGGAACCAAAACTCATGATATTCCAAATCCTTGAAGGAGAAAACATAAATGACAGTGAATACTTCATTTTTAAGTAAAACAAGTTCCTAAACATTAGAGTTTGACAAAGCAATATAGAAACTTACAATGTGAATTAGTTTCAAAATCAAAACCACTTGGAACTACAGAAATTTTTTTCATGTTCTTGATTTCTCTGTGCTACAGACTTCTTTGTGTTTCTTGTGTCCTTTTATCCTCTTTGGATTGTATGGAGGCTTAGTAAAGTACAAGAAAGTATAAGTCAATTATTTTTCAATAATGCAAACAAATATTATGGGAAAGAAACATAATCACACACTAACATACCTTAATCTTTAAATCAATTAAGTCGACTGACCAAGCAACATGGGTGCCTAATGCATCATTCATACAATCAGCCCTGCATCCTCAATAGGTACAAGCAATGGTGAATTTTCTCAAGTATTATCTCAACACCAACTCTCACATGATCAACGGGTAGTGAACGACTATGTAGGGTAACACCTAGTTGGTTATACAAACTTCCCTTACCAACCATGTGATATGATGGGTTATTTGAATATAAATCACATGGGGTGACACCCTAAAATAATGACATATGAAAGAATTATAAATATATAACTATCACGAAGAAATAAAGAATTGTATTAACCTATATTAATTATAATAAGTGGCACAGAGACAATTGTATTACCTCAGGATGATTGGTGTGTACTATCTTTAGCACTGCTATAAGGTACACCCACAAATTCCTCCGTTGGCTCTTTTTTATTTTTTTCTCAAGTTTTTCCAATCTAGCCAAGAGGACTTCATCTCTTTTTTCATAGCCTCAAATTAGATTGATCATGATGTTTCTTTTTTCACAGAAGACGTGGGAAGTATTCACTTTTACGTACCTCGTAACCCATAGCCCTAACACGTCTAGGGTGCTTTGGAACGTTCAAGGTTTCACAAGAATGTCCTTAATCTGGTTCAAGCCTCTCACCTTAGGACACAAAACTCTGTAGTGGAGACCTGGCAATAATTGTGAAAGAAATGTATGTACTTAAAATGACTAACTATGATAATAATATCTAAATTATATTATACTTACACACTATTGGTAACACCCTCATCTTGTGACGGGTATTACTCGACTAACTCGGTTGAAATTTGTTAATTACTCTTTTAAGGAAGTGAGAAAATTTGGTGATTATTATTATTTTTTTAAATCATTATCTTGATTAATAAGTTATAATTGGGATAAAACAAGAAGAAACATATTAGTACGGGAAATATCATTTCATTACTATTTAAAATTACAACTGAAGTAGCATATATCTAAATTGGGTTTTTGGCATAATACATCACAAAAAGAAAGTAGACTTTCTATCCAACTACACCTTATCTTTACTATATACTGCTAGTTACATATACCCTAAACACACTACCACTTGACTCATCAAGATCCTGCTCAATCTGAACGCCACATCTATCTTCATCACAACGTGCATCCTTTTAGAGTCCATGCTCACTTAGGTGCCATAAGAGTGACAGACAACGACAAAGAAAATAAGGGGGTGAGAACACTTTACACGAACTCACTTAATGCAAAATATGATAATTAGAGTATAATTAGAGTACAACAATATACACAATCAATCACATAAATAATTCATAAAGTTTAGTGGCAAATAGAAATGGCCGGTAAAATTTAATTTACAATGACATCCGTGATTTTGTGCCAAGGCCTTTTTAGTTTACAAACTTCATCTTCCTCTAGTTTTTCATATACTTCTAAAATTCCAAATTAACTTAGTGTTCTCCACTTCTCTGAACTCGTTCACAAAAATTCACTCTTCTCTGTAATCTTTCTCATGAACCTTAAATCCCAATTTGACATTCCCAATCAACCCGCGAAACCTAGGCTTGATAATAAATCCTAGATCAATGTTGCACAACCTATTACGTTCCTGAATTTGAAATCCCCTTCTCAATCTCCGTTCATATTCTTTTTGCCCAGCCTCCACGAAATCACGTCACGCTTTCAGTAAATCTAACTCAGGTAATGTTCTTTGCCTTATTATATTTTCAATAATGCTCTTTGAGTATTTGAATCTCGCCTTTGCAAATGGTAACATGATTTTCGTCTATTCGACGCTCGCGAGCTTTGATTTGATCAGTGACAATGGCGGACTCAAATTCGAGCTCGCCTGAGGAGGTAAGGATGCACGCGGTGGCTCCAACGAAGAAACGCGAGCGCATGGATGGGCACATCACGCACAGATCTGTTGAGAATGAAACAATGGCTTTGGGGTGTTGCGGAAGAAACTCATGCGATGGTGAGAAGTGTAACACGAGTAGAAAGATAGCAAATGGAAGGGTAGTTTGAGGATGGTGAAATGGTGGCTGCAAGTTCTGTTTATGGCAAATGGTGACGCACAGACCGGCTTGTTTTGGAAGTGCGCACCGTCTGTTTTGCCACTGTTCCTCACCGTGTAAGGACTTCAATCTAGTTGCTTAATGAAAATAGCATTCAATTATATTTATTTTAATTGCCTAAACAAACATGCAGTTGGCAGGTTCTATCTCTATTTTTTTTTAATTTCCTTGCCTACTAAAAGAAATGATAATTCGTAGAAATCTATATTTTAAAACTTCTTAATTTGTTTAAGCTCCAGCAACAGATTCTGCTCTAGTCACACTCTTCTCTGGATGGGTTTGCAAGGCTCGGAATGAAGGTTTGTGACTATCTTCAGAAACAATGTTGTATTGTATTAGATTAAGCACTCTAAAAAGATCTCCTATTGTTGGTTTTTGTATGTAGCTTTCTTTGTCAATCGAACCTAACTTTTTGCAGTTATTAATAACCTTGGAGTTGTATACATTGTCCATGTAAAAGTATATGCAATTCATGAATTTTGGAGTTAATCAAATATCTTCACTTACTGATTTTATTCTCTTCTTCTCTAGTGTAAAAATAATGGATGCTGCTACAAGTATGATTGAGAAAGCCATCATTGCAAATCCGACATATGCAGAAGCATACAATAACCTCTGTATTTTTTTACCCTTTCTTTGATTAATTAGTTGTTTAGCTTTTTTTTTACCATAACTTAAATGTGCTTGTTTTATTCAAGGTTGTGCTTGTTTTAATCAGACAGTCCAACTCATCTGAGGACTATCAAATTACATCTCAAAAGATTAACTGATTCACCAATCTATTATAGATGACGAGATGCCAATCCACTGGATCTAACTGGTTTACTTAGGACTTGTATTTCTGAGATGATCTAGCATCACAACACTGGTAATATCTTCTTCCTACACAAATCATTTGGAAAATTACCCAAATAGTTTAATTTTTAGATTGTTCTAAAAGAAGTTTTTGCTTTGTGTTAACTAAGCTAGTTTGTTCTGTTAGGCAAATCAAAAAGTTTCAAAGGCTATTTTGTTGAATGACTTGTACATGGAAATTGAAAGAATGAAACAAAGTACATTCATCATCATTTTAAGTTTGTAATGTTGAGAAGATCTTGTATCAATATCTTTGTCTATGTGAATATTGAATGTAGATGTCGAGCGGCAAGGGAAAAGAATGGTGTATATATTTCTGATGAAAGATTTTCCAAGGAAGAAGCTGGAAAAGAAGGTCATATTTGGTTTTCCAGTATCTATTAGGAAATGTTACATCTTTCCAAACAAAAACCTCAGTTTAATATTTTTCTGTTAATTGGTAAAAACCTATTTCTTCTGATGAGATCAAGCATGTCGTCTAACTAAAGTTTCTGACTAATGCTCCATATTAAATTTATGTTCTATCTAATTTTCCTAGCTTAATTTGTCTTACAATGACCTCTTCTATTCAGGCAAGGAATGAGAAGATAGAGCAATTAGAGAATGACCTCAACTCTAGGGAGAAAGTATTCCCGAGTCTTTGGTTGACATTTCTCTATTGTGTTATAAGAACTTTATCGATGAATGAATTCTTCCAATTTATTTTGCAGCAAGTGGACAACAGAAGAAGATTCTATAACAACATAGATGACTTCACCAATGCCATTCAAGAGAATATTACAGTATCTATTTAGCAACCTTTTTGTTATCCTCAATCTCAAAAACTGCTTAGTTAAAGTTTAATGCTTACTTCAATTTTCTGATCACAGAAAACATGGTCCGGTCAAGTAGAAAGAATGGGAAACCTGCAATTCTAATGAGACCACATGCCCAAAATATGTATGTACCATTAATGCTTATTTATCTGACAGTTTATTTCTTCAGTATTAGTTTATATGCAAAAAATTTTGCTGATGGCAATACATTTAACTGGGTTTTGATTTAATGCCTCAGTCTTTTATATGGTATCTGAAATTTTCTCTTGCAAATACAAATAGAATTCTTCTTCCGTTTGGTGGCCCTTAGTGAGAATATTGATTAAAATCCCAAAATCTTGTATCTAGAAAAATCCCATACACTTCTTCTTTGGCTGATCTACATATGCTATTGAAATCTACTTGTTTAACTTGGCATTTTTTAGATATACATCTGAAGGTATTAAAGCAGCCAGTGAATTGGGCATATAAGGTGTTACTGAAGGTTCTGTTTTTAGAAGGTAAGCTACAATAGTTCTGGAAGTTAATTTTTTTTATCTATCTGTTCTCACTGCATCCCAAAAAAAAATCTGTAGAATGATGACTTCCTATCACGCTTGCCAATAGTCAATTTGCGTTTAGCTCGAGTAGGAGTTCAATGGCAGCAACTCTCAGTCGTATTTTTGGCCAAAGTAACATGTTTAGATGTAATTTATTGAAATATGAAATATGTTTACAACATATTAAGAGAATAAAGATCCTGCATTATAACATTACTCTATCTTGTAGTTTCCCAAATAATATGTCGTTTATGAGTATTATTTGATAATGGTATATATGGTGCTTTTTTGGGTAAAATGTACAGATTTATAGTGCTTCCCATAAGAATCTGCTTCATGGGGCATGAAGATGATTTGAGTATATCTCATCATGCATTATTTGTTGTAGAAAGTGATGTGTCAGACACTAGATATCTTAAAATGATTGCTTTTCTTCTCTGAGGCTTTATTATTCTTGCAGATCACCATATAATGCGTGTAAGTTTTGTCTAAACTGCCATATTGGTAGTTGTCAATATTGGTTGAAAATTTGGATTCTTGCTTTATGAAAAACACTTCTCTGTTCGGTTATTCTCATACATGCAATACAAGATTAGATATGATTTGGAAACTTATTCAAATCCAATTAAAACTAATATTTTCAATTGGCATGGTTGCAGACCCCAGAGTGAGATTTCACCATAAGATATCCGGACTTGAATTAGGATCGATTTTCTTTACTATCAAAGGCCACATCCTTCATATTGGTAAGACAAACTGGGCAAAACTGTAGGGAAGAAGAATAGGTGGCTGATTTATAAGAATTCTCTCCTAACTCTTTCTTGCAAAAACTCAACTGTAAATTGCAAAATCTAGAGTAGTGTAGCCCTGTTTATTAAGATATTTTTCAAAGTGTTTGGCCCAGCAAAAGTCTTACCATTTTTTGTTCGAGAAGTAAAATTATGACTTTGGCTTTGGATTTGAGCGAGAAGTAAAATTAATGATTATATATATATATATATATGTGTGTGTGTGTGTGTGTGTGTGTGAATGAAGTCAGCAGCGTTAATGTCTGCAATTCTTTTCCATGTTAATATAATATATTATGTATAATATTTTGTCATGTATAATATAATAATATATATTAATGATTATATATATATATATATATATATATATATATATGAATGAATGAAGTCACGCTAATTTGTTGATGATAAGGTTTTCAGGTGATTTTTAAAGAGCCTTTGTGAGCAATTTTGTTGGTGTTTAAAAAGTAGTAATTTTCTATTTAGTAGCTTTATTCTCTGGTATTAATATTATAAATTAGCTAGGGATTAACTATATATGGAATTATTTGTAGCTATTCCACAAATTTCTTGTAATGCATAGACAAATTTTACTGGCCATTAATTGCCGCTAATAATTGCCACTGAAAGTCTATATTTTTCCCAGCCTTTATTAGTGATATGAACCCTCTTGCTAATTAGGATTCAGAACAAGGACCTCTAGGAAAATTAATAGATTTTGCCTTGAAGAATTAAATAAAGAAACAAATTAACAAACAGTTGGTGTCCAAAATTTAGAAGAGAATTAAGGAAACTGAAAGTAATAAAATTAAGGCAACTCAGCATGAAACAAGACTGTTTGAATAGGTGCAGAATTTTGAATTCTAACTCAGCGCCCAATATAAACCCAAACAAGTGCAGCAGCTTGATAATTCAACGTCCAAGAAATTGAGTTGTGTGCTTGATAATTATGCGTCCAAGAAATTGAGCTCTGTGCTTGATAATTCAGCGCAAGGAAATTGAATTCGAAAGAAGTGAATTGGTTTGTTAAACTTAGCACTCAAACCCAAGGCAGAAGAACAACACAGATTTTCCTGGGCAGAAATGGCGTGAATGGAAAGAAAGAAAAATGGAGATGAAAGTGATAGACTTCACACTTCCAAGGATGGAAGATATGCCTGAGATTACACACACAAAGGAATAGAAATTGCCTTTGATAAACCTCAAAATTCTGGATTGCCAATAACCCAAAAGGAGAGAATAACTCAACCAGTTTTTAACCAAAATGTATTCTGCCTCTTTTACCTGGTTGGGCGCATAATATAAGGCTGTTTGCCTTCACAATTTAGATGCAGCCTCCAGCACAATAAAACTACATAATTGCCTAATAAAAATACTATTGTAACTGCCCAAAATAATAAACTATTCAGCCTACAATTTCAAACAAAGCTGGCTGAATTATTACATAGTTTTGTAACAGCCATGTATTATTTTATTTGAATAAAAACTCAGCCCACAATTTATATAGATGGCCGCCCACCATTCAGCCAATTAGCTCTCCAAATTATGAGTTCAATTTATGGCAAGCTACCCATCCATTAAGGTCATGCATCATTCTCTTCAATCATGAGACAATTAACAATTTAATCTTCATTTCTCCAACATTTGGTTCTCTTTGAAAAATGGCTGCCAACACTTGTTGCATAGCTTCCTTAGCTCTCTTTGTCCTTGCCCTTGTCATAGGTCCTCCAAGCCCTTCAAGTGCTTCAAGCTGCTTGTCCTTCATGTCCTCATCAATTAGGGGTGTTTACCAGCATTCCTTATAAATGTCGGTAAAACTTTTACCGACACTGGATACACCAGCCATTGGTTAATTGCCAGTAAAAAATTTAATAGCCATTTGTATTGCCGCTAAAGAGCAAAATAATTGCCGCTAAAAGTGAATTTTGTTGTTGTGCCACATCATCTTCCATCATTTCTCATAACTACCATATGTCGTGCAATGCATGAGGGCCCAGGGTAATTTCACCATCCACGATGTACACAACATTGTCATATAGGAGCGACCAGGAGTTAGAGTTTGTACTAGCACTGGTACACAGAGCCACCGCTCCAAAATAATAATCATAATTCCACAAGTTGATCAACCAAAATCTCAAACTTTCAGACATCTCCACTGATCATGATAATGGTCAGTGCCAGTTAATGTAACTCGGCCATATTGGGGAAATCTCGGCTTACAGGGGCGCAACTCGTGCCTCTTTGCAATTTTCCTCGACCCGCAGTCCACACCCTTAAGGCCAAGTGAATGTACCAACCCGATATCACTCACCGCCGCCTCTCTCCTATTTCACTAAGTACCACTTGTAGCTCCCATCCCATCATAAAGGTCCACCACCTTAGACGTCAATATGTACATCATGCATGTCATAAACATATCTATAATTTTAAATTTTTCTACATTTTTGTCCACTGTTCATTGAGACACTACTTTTTTTGTTCGGTCGAAATAATCTTTTGATACATTGTCTACTACTAGTGTGAAGCCCGTGCGTATGCACGGGATACTAAGTTATGTTTCCCTAGCTATAAATTGCCTAGAAAATATAGGTGACCATTGAATACAATGAGTAGTGGTAATAGAAAAGGTAATGAGATGAATGATCTTAACAGCGTAAGATGGTGAAGAATGGAGTCTGTTTATGCCACCTATTTAAGGTGTGATATGTCCATAGCTGATAGGAGTTGCAGGAGCAGGTTCACCATTCATAATGGAGGTAGGATGATGATGCTAGGTAGGCACAAAAATGTGTTCATGTTAATCCAATCAATTTTGATAACAGCGGAATGAATGACCCTAGTTAATTAGCAGAATAAGTGTTCTGTAAATAATTGACACCTTTGCGTTTGATCAAAACATGTCACGGCTCAGGGACAATGTTTTAAGCATGTTGGTCGTAACATAGTAATATTTTATTCATGATTGCGAATAATTAAAAAAAAACCCATTAAACACCATGAATAGTGAGTCTACAAAAATTTCACATATCCAATGATATGCTTGTTGAGACAAGCTCACCCTAAAGAAGTTTTTAATATGACAAACTGAGTAAGTTTAAATATCCAGATGAGATGCATCTTGTGTCACTAACTGTGTGTTCAAGTGTGGCAGAGACTTTCTACATCTAAAGTTGTTACAGGAATACATAAAGATAGAAAGGACCTTTAATCCACTTGAGAAAGCAAGGATACAAGCAAAGTAACACAAGATCAGAATTCACAAGAGCTTCACTGATCAAGACATAATCTGAATCAGAACAGATGTGTGCAACCAAAGCTTATGGCTAAGACTATGAGAAACACTTCAAAAATCAACACAGCATGAGATGCAAGATTTGTATGTTCAGATGTCGTCTCATGATCAGATGAGGACCCAACTAAGATGCAAGAAGACTTAAAAAGAGACTCAAGCACAGCTTGAGATGCAAGCCATGAACAGATTGCAAGTTCAGTTTGAGATGTAAGAACAGCTTGAGACGTCGTCTCAAGGTCAGACGTAGAAGGATGAGATCTTAGCACAGATGCAAGAAAAGTAAGTCAGACTCTGAACAGAAGCAAGAATTCAAGCTCAGCTGAGAAGACAGCAAGTAGAGTCAGTATGAAGACAAACAAGGACACAAGGACACTGACACAGTACCTTAAAGACTGAAAAGCTACTGTCTGCCTACTGTAAAGACTGTGCCTACTGCTTGTACCCTCCAACGGACTGTAACGGCCATATAACGACTAGTTTCTCAAGTCTTGATATAAAAGAGACATTATCAAGAGCTGAGAAGTGAGAGAGACTGCCTACACTTCCGTGAAATCATTAAGCATCTTATCACATCTCAACAGACATCTCAAGTGTATCTACCAGCTGTCTGAGCACAGACACATCTCATCTTGAGATCATACATCTGTCTCTTTCATCTCCTCTCTGTGAATATCATTCCAATACTGTAACCAGAGTTGAGACCTAGTCTAGCTCATTTACTTTTATATCCATACTTTGTATGAGCTTAGGCTAGACTTATCACAAACATCTATCTGTAACCTGTCTCATCTAAGATAGGAGTGTGCCTAGTCTTAGAGTGAGGTGTGTACGTCCTGAAGAGGCTGTAAGAATACTTGTGACTCAGCTAAGATAGGAGTGTGCCTAGGCTTAGTGTGAGTGAGACGTCCTGAAGAGGCAGTAAGAATACTTGTATTGACTGGTTTGTCAATAGTGGAAAATCTCACAGGTTGTGGGGACTGGACGTAGCCTCAGGTTGGAAGAGGTGAACCAGTATAAAATCTCTGTGTGCCATCTTTTTACTCTCTCTTATCTATTATTTATCACTGCCATAACACAACTAAATATCCATCTTCTGTGAAATTAAAATCAGCTAACCATTATCTTCTGTGAGTTATTTCTTTGTACTAAGCCAAGGCAAAACCTTGAGCAGAAAAGTGTAAAAAAGAAATTGCAGAAATTTTATTCAATCACAATTTAACCCCCCTTCTGTGATTAAAGCCAAAACTTCAATTGGTACCAGAGCTTGCCTCTAGGGTTGAACTTACTTAACAGTAAGAGAGGAAAAGATCAAGGGAAATGGCAAATCATGTGAGCTTGCAATGTTTCATACCAGAAGATTCATCTACAAATAGACCACCAACATTTGATGGAAGGATTACTACTATTGGAAGGATAGAATGAAATTGTTTCTAAATCTCAAGACATTGATCTTTGGGATATTGTAGAAAAAGGAAATTTTATTCCAGTAGTAAGAAGAACAAGAATTCTTGCCCAGCCCAAAGAAGGAGAATCAGAAGTTCAAATAGAAGCTCCTCAACCTAAAGCAAGAGAAGATTGGGACCTCAGAAGATAAGCAGAAGTATCTTCTGAACTCCAAAGCCAAATTCTTCCTTCTCTATGCACTAAGCAGGGGAAGAATATGATAAAGTTGTTGGATGTTCAACAGCCAAAGAATATGGGATACACTCCAAATAGCCCATGAGGGAACAGACCAAGTAAAAGAATAAAAAATTAACATATTGAATCATCAATATGAAAGGTTCAGCATGGTTGAACATGAATTTGTTGATGAAATATTCAGTAGATTCACTGTCATTATAAATGACTTAAAGTCTCTTGGAAAAAGCTACTCAAACCAAGAGCAAGTTAGAAAAATTCTTAGGAGTCTTCCAAGAATATGGAGACATAAGGTAACAGCAATCCGAGAAGCTAAGGATCTTGTTGTTTTAAAGCTAGATGAATTACTTGGTTCATAAAAGTTCATGAGCAAGAACTCATGGATGAACTGCCAAGAAAAGGAAAGTCCATTGCTTTAAAGTAAGCACTTCTAGAAGAAACAAACTTGACTCCTACTGAAGTTAATGCTTCTAAAGAAGATGAAACATCATCAGAAAGGGATGATGAACTTGCCTTCATCTCAAGAAAAATCCAGAAGCTGATACAGGAGAAAAGGCAAAGGAAAGAAAAGTTTCAACTTCAAGAAGGAAGGACAGAAAGCTGAAAACTCAAAGGCACAAGTCATCTGCTATGAATGCAACAAGCCAGGACATTTCAAATCAGAATGTCCCCAGCTAAAGAAAGATTCAAAGACTTTCCAGAGAAGGAAAGCTATGATGGGTAACTTGGATGACTCAGACAGCTCTTCAGAAGAAGAAGATAATGGAGAAGAAGAAGCAAACTTGTGCCTCATGGCTGGAAGTGATGATGAAGAAAATGAGGTAATTACCATACTCCTACTGCATACAAAGAATTAGAAGATGCATTTGAGAATCTATTATCTGACTCACACACACTTGCACAAAAATTGCACTTCTAAAAGAACAACTAGTTAAAACTAAAGAGGAAAATGAAAAGTTAAAAGAAGATAATGATAGACTAAGTAAACTAATCAATATCTTCAACAATCACACTTTAAGCTATTAGAACAAGTAAGGATGATAAAGAGAACCCTGCAGAAGATACAAATTCTGCAGCACTGCAGAAGGAAAACTATCTTCTACAGAAAAAGGTTGATGAACTGCAATAGATTTAAGTAAATTTGTTAGTAGCACACACAATTTGAATAAATTAATAGGAAGTGGCAGAAGGAACAACGTGATAAATGTGGATTAGGATTTCATAAGACAGGAACATCAAAAATTCAAGAAAACTGTTTTCATTCCTGCTAAAAGGCAACCTCCTAAATGTTCTTGGTGTAACAAAATTGGACATATTGCTCAAAATTGTTACAAAAGAAAAGGGAGCTGGAAAAGAAAGGTATCTAACCCTTCAGGACCCAAAAGCATTTGGGTACCTAAATCTTTGCTCTATTCTAATGTAGGAAAAAAGGAGGATCCCTCAAGAAGAAAGAGCTATGGTTCTTGGACAGTGGCTGCTCAAGACATATGACTGGAGACAAAAACAAATTCATACTTCTCCACAAAATGGAAGGTGGAACAGTTACCTTTGGAGACAACAACAAAGCTCACATCAAAGGTATTGGAAAGATAGGTATGAAAAATTCTACCCAAATTAATAATGTATATTATGTAAAAGGGTTAAAACATAATCTTCTTAGCATAAGTCAACTATGTGACAGTGGCTATGAAGTTATGTTTCAACCAACATTTTGTGAAATTAGAGAAGCATCTACAAAGAAAGTCCTATTTTCTGGTCTTAGAAGCAAAAACCTAGACAACATTTGTCTAGAAGAACTATGTGATCATACATGCTTTGCTTCTCTAGAAATGACAAATGGACATGGCATAGGAAAGTAGGGCACCTAAATATGAAAAGCATTTCCAAATTATCTAAGCTAGACCTAGTTAGAGGATTGCCAAAAATCAAATTTGAAAAGGATAGAATGTGTGATGCATGTGTAAAGGAAAACATACGAAATCAAGTTTTCATCCTAAAATGTCATCACTACTAAAAGAATATTGGAATTGCTGCATATAGATTTGTTTTGGACCTTCCAAACACCAAGTCTAGGAGGAAAGAAATATGGACTTGTTATTGTAGATGACTACTCTAGATTCACCTGGGTTTTATTTCTTACATCTAAGGATGAATCCTTTGATGCTTTCAAAATCTTCTCAAAGAAGATATAAAATGAAAGTAGCCATTTAATAGCTTCTCTAAGAAGTGATCATGGAGGAGAATTTGAAAATCATTCCTTTTAAAAACTTCTTTGATGAAATGGAAATTTCACACAATTTCTCCTGTCCTAGAACTCCACAACAAAATGGAGTTGTAGAAAGGAAAATAGAACCCTCCAAGAATGGCTAGAACCATGTTAAGTTATAGTGGCATTCAAAAATACTTTTGGGTGAAGCTGTGTCACTTCTGCTATATACTTAACAGGGTTTCCATCAGAAGCATCTTGAACAAAACTCCATATGAAATATGGAAAGGAAGAAAACCCAGTGTTGGATATTTCATGTATTTGGATGTGAATGTTTCATTTTAAATAATAAAGAAAAATCTTGAAAAGTTGATGCAAAATCTGAAAAAGGAATCTTTCTTGGATTATTCTACAACTTCAAAGCTTATAGAATTTATAATATCAAGAATCAAACCATAGAAGAAAGCATGCATGACGTTTTTCAATGATACTAATCCCTCTTGTCAGAGAAACATACAAAAAATTAGATGATGAAGGGGAGCTACTGCAGAAGAAATCTTCTGACAGAAAAGGCTCTCCAGAAGATACAGCAGAACAGGGATCTCCTGCAGAAGGTTCTGCAGAAGATACTGATAATGCTGAAGAAAGTCTTCCCGGAGAGCTGGAAGCTAATCACCAATCATCCTCATGAACAAATCTTGGAAGCACTGCAGAAGGAGTCAGAACTAGATCACAACTCAGAAACAATGGAAATAATTCAGCACTCCTGTCTCAAATTGAACCAAGAAATATAAATGAAGCCTTAGAAGATGAATCATGGGTAAATGCAATGAAAGAAGAATTGGATCAATTTGAGAAGAACAAAGTGTGGACACTAGTACCTTCTCCAGAAGATCACTCCATTATTGGCACTAAATGGGTTTCTCAGAAACAAAAATGGATGAAGAAGTAAGTCATCAGAAATAAAGCAAGGTTAGTGGCTCAAGGATACAATCAACAGGAAGGTATTGATTTTGATGAAACTTTGCACCTGTTGCTAGACTAGAAGCTATTAGAATTCTACTTGCTTTTGCTGCTCACAAAAATTTCAAACTTTACCAAATGGATGTTTAAAAGTGCTTTTTTAAATGGTTACATAAGTGAGGAAGTGTTTGTGCACCAACCTCCTGGTTTTGAAAATCCAAAACATCCAACTTATGTTTTCAAACTCACAAAAGCATTATATGGATTGAAGCAAGCTCCTAGAGCTTGTATGAGAGATTAAGTAGTTTCCTTCTTAACAATGAGTTTTTCTAGAGGAAAGATTGACACAACCTTGTTAAGAAAATTATTAAGAAGGATCTACTACTAATTGTGCAAATTTATGTAGATGACATTATTTTTGGATCAACAAATACAAAAATGTGTCAAGATTTCTCTAATCTAATGAAAGGAGAATTTGAAATGAGTCTTATGGGAGAACTTAAATACTTTTCTTGGATTACAAATAAAGCAAGAAAAATCTGGAATTTTCATATACCAAGAAAAGTATATTAAGGATCTTCTCAGAAGATACAGAATGGAAGGATCAAAATCCATGGGAACTCCCATGCATCCTTCTATAGTTCTAGACCGGGATGAAAATGGAAAAATCTGTATCTGAGAAAGAGTATAGAGGAATGATAGGATCTCTATTATATTTAACTGCTAGTAGACCAGACATTCTATTTTCAGTAGGACTATGTGCTAGATTTCAATCTTCTCCAAAAGATCACATGTTGCTTGCTGTGAAAAGAATACTCAGATATCTTGTTGGAACCACTGATCTTGGTCTTTGGTACAAGAAAGGTACCAAAATTTGACTTGACAGGATATTGTGATGTTGATTATGCCTGGAGATAGACTAGATAGAAATAGCACAAGTGGTTGATGTCAATTTCTTGAGAAGCACTGGTATCTTGGTCATGCAAAAAGCAACCTACCATAGCTTTATCTACTACAGAAGCAGAATATGTATCTGCGCAAGCTGCTGTTCTCAAATGTTATGGATAAAGCATCAAATGGAGGAAATATTGCTTAAGGTACACAAAAATCCCTATATTCTATGACAATACAGTGCCATAAACTTGTCCAAGAATCCTATACAACATTCTAGGTCTAAGCACATTGATATAAAGCATCATTTCATTAGGGATCATGTGCAGAAGGAAAATGAAATTGAACTTAAATTCATTGAAACCAAGCTTCAAGTAGTTGACATCTTCACTAAACCCCTTGTAGAAAATAGGTTTGTGTTTATTAGAGAAAAATTAAATATGTGCAAATTGTTAAATTGATTGATTGAATTTAATTCTGTCATAAACACAAAAGATACTTATATCTTCTATAGAAGGTTTTTAAAGTCAATTTAGGAGCTGTTCCTTCTGCAAAAAATTCTGCAGAACTTCTTCCCTTCTGTTGAACACTCATCTGACATATCCTCATAGTTCTTCAGAAAGACTGAACATCAATACCAGGAAAAGTCAACTATACAACTTCTCATAATTCTCTCTCTCCTAGGTCAACTCTGAAAATAACACTACAGAGCAGCTGGGTGGCTTAGCTCTCCAAGTGTTATAGATAAAAGGTTCCTTTTGGTCCCTTCAATTCGAAAGAAAGATAGTTACACAAATTAGGTAATTAAATTTCTGATCGTTTGAAACAACAAATTGTAGAATGCGCGCTATTCTCTCTCCCTCTCTTCTACTATCATGTTCTCTCTCCTATCAAACGGCTAGTTTAGAATAGCTATATCTCAGCTAAGGAACTCAGTCCCTTCCTCTCCCTAACCCTTTCTGCCTCCAAAAACAAAACTACTTTTTCTCTTCTTCATACTTTGTTTTCTACAAAAAAATGAGAATGAAATCCGTAGCTTGCAAAAATGCCTCTACCTCCTCACCCCTCTTAGAGGAAGAAAATCCAGAACAATTTGAAGTTACAGGGAATGGAAATGAATTCCATACTCTGAACCCATTCGTGCTGAGCCATTATCCACAGAACCTACCCATTAGGAGAACCAGAATCTACTGGAGCAGAGCAAACCTTCCTCTCTCCCATAGCTGACCCATCAACTGAAGAACCAAAATCCACTTCAGCTGAGGAGACTTCCCTGAACCCAACTAAATCAATACCATCTCCTTCACCAGCCTTCACTAAAACCAAACCTGTCCTCAGCCTCCTTCCTCCTCAAATATTCCATCTGATATCGCTATTGTAGAGTAAGAAGGTCTGAAAGGAATAAGGCCTCTTTCCATACCATTGGAAATGATCCAAACAATCCATTGGGATTGATTCTCCACCAAAACCCTTCTTCTCCCATTGCCACTAACAAATCTAGCACTCAGGCAGGTGCAGAAGATAAGAAAGATGCTTCAGAAGGAGGAAGCAAAGCAAGAAAAATTGATCCTTCTGAGGATCCTGAAGATAGTGATTTGGACCTTTTTGAAAATTCTGAGATGCTCAAGAATTCTATGAGAAATGGAAATGGAAAAGCATCATTCCTGGTAGAGTATTCATGATAAGAGAGATAAGAAGAGGAGGATGGGATATTAGTCACTTTCTCCAGAAGCAAGGTTGGGAGATTTTCCTTGTCTTTAAGGAACCTATATAGATCCCAGGATATAAAAGCTTTCTATGCTTCTGCAAGCAACTATAGGGTGATGGGAACTCTCTTGTTGCTGATGTCAAAGGTTCAAGTATCATCCTCACCCCGAGCATTATTGAAGAAGTTCTCAATCTGCCTGCATGTCAAAATCATCTCTATGAAGACACTTGGTATGCTTCTGCAGGCATAACCAAGAAGAAGTAGTCAGAAAAGTCCTCAGCAAAACCCAACCTACCTCTCGTTTCCAGTAAACTAATCCCCATTTGTAGGCTATTCCACAAAATGTGTTCGTTACTACTCATTATTCCTAGAGCTGGAACCCTTGAAAGGGTTACAGACCAAGACCTACTAGTTCTGTACCATTTGCTGATTGGAAAACCACTTTCCCTATCCTACCTGCTTCTTAGAAGCATGATTACTCAGCCAATCCACAGAGAGCTTATGCCAGCCTACCATATGGCATGCTGTTAACCAAAATCTTCAGATTGTACAATGTTGCCTCTTGAGGATGAAGAATGGTGAAGACAGTTGCACCTTCTTTAACAGAAAGAATATTAAGAAAATAAAGATATGCGTACATCCCACTCATTCTGAGCTATTTTCCAGCAGTAGCAGTGGAGAAGAGAAGAAGCTTCTGAAGAAGAAAGGGCTCCAAGGACTAAGAAGAAGGAGGAGGTACTTAAGACCTTCTCCAGAAAAAGGAAGGGTCCACAGTACCTGCTGGAGATGGAGAGGCCCAGTAAAGCTCAAAAATTTCTTCTTCTGGAGCTGAAAAGGAGTGTCCAACTCCTTCTTCCTCACATGACAGCATGGACACCTCACTCTTGAGGAAGATAAGTTGCTTCTCCAGTAGAGCATGCTTCTATAAAAGAGGAGTTATAGAAGAAGAAAGGGAGCAATCGCTTGCTTCTGCAGAGGGATTAGATGTCAATACCCTAGTTATGCTTTACACTGCTCAGCCTACCTCTCCCACCATTCCGACTCCCAACCCCCCCCCACTACTCGCAGCTGCTCCAGAGGAAGTAGCTACTAAGGAAGCAGTGCAGAAGGAAGAAACTCCATCAGGTCCTGTAGATGCCTTAATTACAGGTTTTGATGATGCCAATAAGAATGAAAGAAATGAGAAAGGCAATGGCAAAGAAAAGAACTAAATTCAATTCAAGCATCAAAGAATAAATAGAAGATCAAGATCAATATCAAGTCAACACAATGGTTTATTAGTTAAGCTTGATGAGTTAGATATAATATGTCCAAAAGAGTTCTTATCAATTGCAAGTAACTTGGCACTGAAAAAGAAATTAAAGAAAAATATTTTTATAAAGTAAAAATCAGTTCAAAGATTTAAAATTTTTGAACTGGTAATCGATTACCAACATGTGTAATCGATTACCAGATGTTCCAGAATTTAAATTTCAAAATTTTGATCTGTGTAATCGATTACCAATTCTTGTAATCGATTACCAGAGTGCAGGAAATTCAAATTTTGAATTTCAGGCACAACTGTTCGCAAATTGAACTGTGTAATCGATTACCAAACCCTTGTAATCGATTACCAGTGTTCTGTTTTGAAAAATCTTGAAGAGACATGACTTTTAATCAAGGATTACAATGTTTCATCTTCATCCTTATATAATATATATATGTCTCAGATTCGAATTTTAACAAGATTTTCTCATGTGAAATTATTATATTTTGAAATCACTTTGAATGATCTTGTGCCAAACACTTGCAAATCATTAAGATCTCTTATAGGCTTTCAAATTGTAATATCCACACTAAAGGAGAGTCCATTTGTTTTCATCGATTCTATTTGTACTTGTACATTGGGTTAAAGAGAGGCTGCCTCTCTTGTTGTTTGGATTGATTCTCAACACTAGGAAGGGTTCCAAGGTGTTGGAGAATTGATTGTTTGTAAAAGACTTTACAAAATAGTGGAAATCTCAAGTGGATACTTGGGGACTGGACGTAGGCAAGTGGATTGGTCGAACCAGTATAAATCGTGTTTGCAATTTCTCTTCCCTTACCTTTGTTTACTTATTGCATTTACAATTTCATTTTAATTAAGAGTAAAACATTCATTCTTCATCTTTGAAAAAGGCCTTTTTAAGCATAACTAGGGAAAAGATAATTATTAAAAGAAAAGAATAGATAATATCGAATAACTTAATTCACCCCCCCCCCTCTTAAGTTAGTGAGGGCCACTTGTCTAACAAGTGGTATCAGAGCTTGTATCTTGTTTAAGGATTAGAAGCCTCAAGATCAACTATGGCCTCATCCAACTCTCTTTGTGGTGAAGGAAACTCCTTTAATATAGACCACCTATGTTCAATGGAGAAGGATTTCACTATTGGAAATCTAGGATGCAAATCTTTATAGAATCAATTGATCTAAACATTGGGATGCTATAGAAAATGGGCTTTTTGTTCCTTCAATGCAACTAGGGAGATGAAATTAAGATAACACCTAGGGATCAATGGAGTGAGGAGGATAAAGAAAAGTACAATATAACCTAAAGGCCAAAAACATAATCACATCTGCATTAGGCATTGATGAATATTTTAGAGTCTCCAATTGTAAGAGTGCCAAAGAGATGTGGGATGCTTTGGAAGTGACTCATGAGGGAACTAGTGATGTCAAAAGATCTAGAATAAACACCCTCACACATGAATATGAACTATTTAGAATGAATCAAAATGAAAGTATACAAGAAATGCAAAAGAGATTCACTCATATTGTTAATCATCTTGCATCATTAGGAAAAAGTTTTCCAAATGAAGATTTAATTAACAAAGTTCTAAGGTGTTTGAATAGGCAATGGCAGCCAAAGGTGACCGCGATTGCAGAATCAAAAGATCTTACAACTATGTCTCTTCATTCACTCTTTGGGAAACTTCAAGAACATGAGTTAGAGTTGACAAGACTAAATCAAAATGAAGAAAATGACAAAAGTAAGAAAAGTATTGCTCTCAAAGCTTCATCATCAATGGTCCATGAAGAAGAAGATATTATCGAAAATGAGGACTTGGACGATGACGAAGAATTCAGTCTTTTTGTTAAAAGGTTTCAACAAGTTTCTAAGAAACAGAGGAAATAGAAGAAGACCTACAACCAACATAAAGAAGAAAGGAGAAGACTCTCAATCAATCCAAAAATGCTTTGAATGCAACCAACCAGGGCATCTCAGACTAGAATGTCCAATTTACAAGAAAAGAATGGAAAAATCAACAAAAAGACATTCAAAGACAGAAAAACAAAGAAATCTTACATCACATGGAATGACAATGACATAAAGTTCCAGTGAACTCGAAATGAAACTGTCAACCTAGACTTATGGCCCAAAGACTACGAAGTGAAGAAGAGGGTAACATCTTCTAACAATGATACATCCATCTACATTTGATGAATTAAAAGAAGAATTTTAATGATTTACATAAGAATCATTTAAATATAGCAAAAACTAGTTTCATCATATAAGAAAACCACTACAAAGCTTGAGGAGAAATTGTCTAAATTAAATAGAGAACTCGATAATCTAAGAAATGAATTTAAATTAGTAAACTCTAAAAATGAAAATTTTGAGTTCTATCATTAATTAGAAAACAACAAAGAAATTCATCCATGCACATCATGTCTAAAGCATAAAGAAGGAAATTAATAAATTAAACACTACTCTTGCAAAATTCACCTTTGGTAAAAATAATTTAGATGTTATTTTAGGAAATCAAAGGTGTGTATTTGACAAAGCAAGATTAGGATACAATCCTCAAACTCAACAAAAGAGTTATAAAAATTTCTTTGTAAATTGCTCAATCCACCAGTTCTCCATTCTTAACATGCTTTTTATTGTGGAAAGAAGGGTCATAATGCATCACACTGTTATTTTAGAAGGAATTCTACCAATCTCAAAAATATGATGTGGATCCCAAAAGGATCTTTAATTAACACTAACCTCTAAGGACCCAAAGAAAAGTTTGGGTACCTAAATTAAACAATGTTGTGACTTGTAGGATTCCAGAAACATACTTGGTACATCGATAGTGGATGCTCCAAGCACATGACCGGGGATATCTCAAAGCTTATGGACATCACTCCAAAGAACAGTGGACATGTTACCTATGGAGATAACAACAAGGGTAAAATCTTGGGAATTGGAAAAATAGGTACAAATCATTCAACCTCCATAGAAAATGTCTTACTTGTTGATGGCCTTAAGCATAACTTACTTAGTGTTAGTCAATTATGTGATAAAGGATTCTTAGTATCATTTGATTCACAATGTTGCTTTATTGAATCTAAACATGACAAAAACATTAAGTATATAGGATATAGAATAATAATGTATATAAGATAAAATTAGATAATACTACAAATCATAACCAGTGCCTTATTAGTAAAAATGATGAATCTTGGTTGTGGCATAAAAGAATTGCTCATATAAACATGGATCATTTAAATAAATTGGTTTCAAAAGACTTAGTTATTGGTTTACCTAAAATAAAATTTGAAAAAGACAAACTTTGTGATGCTTGTCAAAAAAACAAGTAAGAGTCTCTTTTAAATCTAAGAACATAGTATCAACCACTAGGCCTTTACAGCTTTTACATATGGATCTCTTTGGTCCATCTAGAACTATGAGTTTTGGTGGTAGTTATTATGCTCTTGTAATAGTAGATGATTTTTCTAGATTTACATGGACTTTATTTCTTGCAAATAAGAGTGATGCATTTCATACCTTTAGAAAATTTGCAAAAATGATTCAAAATAAGAAAAATATTAAAATAGCTTCCATTAGGAGTGATCATGGAGGGGAGTTTGTAAATAAAAACTTTGATATGTTTTGTGATGAAAATGGCATAGAACATAATTTTTCTGCCCCTAGAACTCCACAACAAAATGGAGTAGTTGAAAGGAAAAATAGATCACTAGAAGAACTAGCAAGAACAATGCTTAATGATTCTAATATTCCAAAATATTTTTGGGCAGAAGCAGTAAGTACTGCTTGTTACACAATGAATAGGGCTCTAATTAGACCAATCTTAAAGAAAACACCCTATGAATTATTCAATGGTAGAAAACCAAATATCTCTCATCTTCATATTTTTGGATGCAAATGTTTTATTCTAAATAATGGAAAAGAAGATTTAGGTAAATTTGATGCTAAATCAGATGAAGGGATATTTCTTGGATACTCATTGAATAGTAAAACATATAGAGTATATAACAAGAGAACTATGACAATAGAACAATCTATACATGTAGCTTTTGATGAGTCTAGCACATCTTATCCTAGAAAAGAAATAATTGATGATATTGTAGAAAATCTAGAAAATACCCACATAAATGAAGAAGTTCACAAAGATAAAGATATAGAAAATTTAGAAAATCCTATAATAGAAGAAAACCAAACAAACTTGGATCTTCCAAAAGAGTGGAGAACTCTAAAAGATCATCCTATAGATAACATCATAGAGAGATATCAAAAGGGGTAACAACTAGACATTCTCTTAAAGACATATGCAATAATTATGGCTTTTGTTTCTAAAATTGAAGTTAAAAATATAGATGAAGCCTTAAAAGATGAACATTGGATTATTGCTATGCAAGAAGAATTAAACGCAATTGAAAGAAATCAAGTTTGGGATCTAGTTGATAGACAAGTAATCATCCTATTATAGGAACGAAATGGGTTTTTAGAAACAAGTTAGTATGAACATGGTATAGTTGTGAGAAACAAAGCTAGGTTAGTGGCCAAAGGATATAATCAAGAAGAAGGAATAGATTATGAAGAAACCTATGCACCTGTAGCTAGATTAGAAGCTATATAGAATGTTGCTTGCATATGTTTCCATAATGGATTTCAATTATATCAAATGGATGTTAAAGTGGCATTTCTCAATGGTTTTATTAAAGAAGAAGTGTATGTAGAACAACCTCCTGGTTTTGAAAATGAAAAATTGCCTAATCATGTTTTTATAATTAAAAAAGGCCCTATATGGATTGAAACAAGCACCTAGGGCTTGGTATGAAAGATTAAGCAAATTTCTTTTAGAAAAAAGAATTTTCAATAGGGAAGGTTGATACAACACTTTTTATTAAAAGAAAAAAAGCATGACATTCTGTTAGTTCAAATATATGTTGATGATATAATTTTTTGTGCTACTAATGAAAATTTGTGCAAGGATTTTTCTTAATGACATGCAAAGTGAGTTTGAAATGTCTATGATGGGGGAGTTAAATTTCTTCCTTGGGTTTCAAATTAAGCAAACCAAAAATGGTATCCTTCATCAACCAAAGCAAGTATTGCAAAGAACTTCTCAAGAAATTTGGAATGGAAAACGCTAAAACATATGGCTACACATATGAGCACGGTTGCTACTTGGATAAAGACAAAAATGGGAAGTCTGTAGATATAAAGCAATATTGAGGGTATGATTGGATCCCTTCTTTATTTATCAGGCAAGTAGACGCTGATATTATGTTTAGGTATGCTTGTGTGCTAGATATCAATCTAACCCTAAATAAATCCCATTTGAGTGCTGTAAAAAGAATTATGCGATATTTGTTTGGAACTGTTAACTTAGGTTTATGGTATCCTAAAAATATGCCTTTTAGTCTAGTAGGATATTCTGATTCAGATTTTGCGGGATGCAAAACTGATAGAAAAAGTACCAGTGGTACTTGTCATTTTATTGGGTCTGCATTAGTATCATGGCATAGTAAAAAGCAAAACAGTGTTGCATTATCCACTGCGGAAGCAGAGTATATTGCTGCTGGTAGTTGTTGTGCTCAAATTCTTTGGATGAAACAACAATTATCAGACTATGGCTTAAATATAGATCACATACCAATTCGTTGTGATAATACAAGTGCCATTAATTTGTCTAAAAACCCTGTGTTACATTCTAGAACCAAACATATTGAGATAAGACATCATTTCCTTAGAGATCATGTGCAAAAAGGAGACTGTGTTCTAGAATTCATTGAGACTAAACAACAACTTGCAGATATTTTTACCAAGCCATTACCTAAGGATAGTTTCTTTACAATAAGGAGAGAATTAGTTATTCTAGATGCTTCCAACTTAGATTCATAAAAGTTTTTAGGGATAAAAATGGTTTAGAACTAAAATAAAAATTCTGGGAAGTGTGT
The DNA here is from genome assembly GCA_026901365.1 of Sesbania bispinosa. NCBI lineage: Eukaryota > Viridiplantae > Streptophyta > Magnoliopsida > Fabales > Fabaceae > Sesbania > Sesbania bispinosa. The sequence continues at coordinate 53,252 of QLOH01000376.1, forward strand.
ACATCGATTACATAGTAGGTGTAATCGATTACCAGAGAGCTTGGAAATCATTTAGATGCTCATCTGGGTTCCTGGTTAATCGATTACCACTTTTGCAATAATCGATTACCTGAGAGCCATTTTTGGTGTAATCGATTACCACTGTGAAGTAATCGATTACCCGAGAGAAAATATTAATGTAATCGATTACAAGTTTCCGTAATCGATTTACCTGCGACAATTTTATCCTTTCTGGAAACATGGTAATCGATTACCACAAGGCGTAAACGATTACCAGTCTGCGAAGGATATAAATACGAACGGCAGTTCACGAACCAAACAAGTTCCTTTATCTCTCTCTGATGTGGGCGAAGGCCCGAACCTGCGTCTCCCGTTCCAATCCTCATAACTTCCTCAGTTCTACCACCAAATCAAGCACCCGTTTCTTGCAAATTGCTCCTCTCTTCATCCTCTACAAAACCCACCGAATAATTTCGTGTTTCCAACCTCCTCCATGGCTGAACCTTCAAAGAGACCTCGCCGCTCCGCGCTACCACACCACGCCGCGGCAACTCCGACGAACCTCCGGCAGTTCCCACTCCCTCTCCATTGCTTGCTTTCTTTTCCACCAACCGGCAACGTACTAGGTACACTTCATTTTTTTCGAATCGTCGTATCATTGACCCGAAGTATCTACACCTAGAATCTTTGAAGATGAAAGCTTTGACTGTTTTGAGACATTTAGGAACTTTGGTTTGTTGGAATTTATGTCTTTGAAAGCCCCACTTTACCTGGATTTGGTAAAGATGTTTTATAGTAATATGGAGATTAGGGATGGAGTATCTATAGTGAAGTTAAACGCATTCCCATAGTGATTTGATCATTCTCTATTTTATTCCATAACCATCTTGATAGTGAGGGTGAAAATTTTGAAGGAACTATAGTAGATGATTGGAAATTAGATTATAGTACTGGACATTGCCCGTAGGATGGTAAGTCATGAGCATGCTGACTTAGACCACCGTTTTTCTTGCTGGCTCATTACGTTTGATAATCGTTCATGCACTAACATCATTGTTCGCATATTTTGCTTCCCCCGTGCTACTAACCTGGCTCAGGCCACTGAGGAAGACCTTATAATTATGTGGGCCTTACTGACTGGACGGCGAATAAACTGGGCTCATTTGATTCGTCACCGTATGTCCAAAGCCTTGGTTGCAATGGCTCCTCTTCCCTATGCCCATTTAATCACTCCTGTTCTTGACTCACTTCAATGTTCCTTTGGCAAATGAGAAACATGCTTCCCATCAATAGAACCAATGCTATTGGTGCTATGCAGTTCACTCCTTTGGGTATCAAAGACACTTGATGGTAATTGGGTCAGAAAACGGAGTGTCGTGCACACTGATGATCGCACTGCCCTCACCACCACGTCAGGATGCTTCTACTACTCTTCTTACTGATATTCTGGATGAAATTCGTAACTTCAGGCTGCATTTTGACGAGCGCATTGACGCTTTAGAGACTCGCCTTACCCGGTTAGAGGATGGTCCTGGTGGTGATCCTGCTGCACCATAGTTTCTTTCCTGTTTTGTTTCTATTGCCTTGTATTTGGCATTGTCTTTAGACTTGTTTTGGTATTGCTTTTCGCCACTTTGGTTTGGCTACTTTAGACCACTTTAGTTTCGTTACTTTAGATAGTACTTGCTTTACTATGCTTACTCTGTTTAGTATACTCTACTTAGTTTGGTATATTCTGTTCAGTATACTTTGTGGTATGGCTGTTTGGCATATTGATAATTCTTTAACTTTTAATTCATAACTGTTCTTGGATGCCTAATATTGTTTTTGCTGATGCCAAAGGGGAGAGATTAGGGAAAATGAATGACATTTTGGAAATTTTGGAAATAAATGACATTTGCAAAATTCTTATTTGACAAGATTTTGTTGATCACAAATTTTTTTTGGCAATTAAAGTTGATCTTGTATAATTTCTTCCCAAAGAATTCAAGAACTCTAAAAAGATAAACATAAAGGGGGAGAATAAGGGGAATGGTCGTTATTAACTTGCAAATATTCTTGTTTTCATTCTTCCCTTAAAATGATGGTTGTCCATCATCAAAAAGGGGGAGATTGTAGATGCCTTAATTACAAGTTTTGATGATGCCAATGAGAATGAAAGAAATGAGAAAGGCAATGGCAAGAAAGAACTAAATTCAATTCAAGCATCAAAGAATAAATAGAAGATCAAGATCAATATCAAGTCAACACAAAGGTTTATTAGTTTAAGCTTGATTGAGTTAGATATAATATGTCAAAAGAGTTCTTATCAATTGCAAGTAACTTGGCACTGAAAAAGAAATTAAAGAAAATATTTTTATAAGTAAAAATCAGTTCAAAGATTAAAATTTTGAACTGGTAATCGATTACCAGATGTTCCACAGGAATTTAAATTTCAAAAATTTTGATCTGTGTAATCGATTACCAATTCTTGTAATCGATTACCAGAGTGCAGGAAATTCAAAATTTTGAATTTCAAGCACAACTGTTCGCAAATTGAACCGCTGTAATCGATTACCAGTGTTCTGTTTTTGAAAATCTTGAAGAGACATGACTTTTAATCAATGATTACAAGTTTCATCTTCATCCTTATATATATATGTCTCATATTCGAATTTAACAAGATTTTCTCATGTGAAATTATTATAATTTGAAATCACTTTGAATGATCTGTGTCAAACACTTGCAAATCATTAAGATCTCTTATAGACTTTCAACTTGTAATATCCACTCTAAAGGAGAGTCCATTTGTTTTCATCGATTCCTATCTGTACTTGTACATTGGGTTAAAGAGAGGGTGCCTCCTCTTGTTGTTTGGATTGATTTTCACACACTAGGAAGGGTTCCAAGTGTTGGAGAATTGATTGTTTGTAAAAGACTTTACAAAATAGTGAAATCTCAAGTGGATACTTGGGGACTGGACGTAGCAAGTGGATTGGCCGAACCAGTATAAATCGTGTTTGCAATTTCTCTTCCCTTAACTCTTGTTTACTATTGCATTTACAATTTCGTTTTATTAAGAGTAAAACATTCATTCTTCATCTTTGAAAAGGACCTTTTTTTAAGCATAACTAGGGAAAGATAATTTATTAAAAGAAAGAATAGATAATATCGAATAACTTAATTCACCCCCCTCTTAAGTTAGTGAGGCCACTTGTCTAACAGGTCCTTCTGCAGGAACCTTTGGAACTGATCTGGTGAATCTGCATCTGAAGATGCTTCTCCCACTGCCCGGCGGAACTACTCTACTCCTTCCTCCCAAACACTTGAGAGACAAATGAGGAAAATAAAGGCAGATATCAAGAACTATTTTCTAATATCAATGTTATGCAAAATTCTGTAAATGAGATGATTGAAAGGTTCACACAGCACCAGTTCTGGTTCAACACCTTTGTCCCTACCTGCCATTGCTCCTAAGCACCACAAATGCCATTTAATCAATACCAACCTCCTCAGAATATCCTCCAATCAACTACCCACTCATCATATCCTCGGAACCATTCTTCACACCCTCTAAGTAGAAGAAGATGATGATGCTGCTTCTCCTAGGGACTTATTAGATTCTTTTTGATAGATGACAAAGGGGGAGAAGCAGTAATGTAGTAGGTTATGTGACATTGTTATGTCTTAGGACATCTGATAGGAGAGATCTTATTTGGCTTATTTGTGACATTGATCATGTCTTTTTGGATGATCTTGGATGATCTTTTTTATGATTAATAAATGTTCAATTAAATTATGCTTTTTCCTGCTGATATAAAATTGCACCACAATTTGATCAATTGATTAACTATAACAATAAAGTTCTGGTGTGGTTCATTCTTGAAACCTACATGAAATTTACAAATAATCTAAATGACATAAAAGGAAATGATAAAGGTACATGCATACATTCAGGGGGAGTACCCTTCAGAATTATAACAATGTAAAACTTAATAGGTTGTCATCATCAAAAAGGGGGAGATTGTAAGGTCCAAGAATCCCTTAAAGAATGTTTTAATGATGAAAACCAATCAAGGTTTACTTGAAATAATTTTGAACTTTAAAGACTAATGATTTTGTTCAAATGAGTGTTCAGAAGATACAGGTAAGCACTTGCAGAAGGTAAAATTGATCAACAAACAGCAAGAAATGAATGACATTTATTTATAAAGATAAGTCTCAGATTTGACAAGATGACAAGTCTGTGAAAAATAGATAGAATGCATACTAACAAGCTATAAGAAGCACACTGTCATTGTCCAGAAGATCAGAACAGCTTTCTAAGAGAAGAAATCATAATAAAATTGTGTTAGAAGGAAGATTCATTTTGAGACAGTAAAAGAAAAGCTCATTACTGACTTTCTAGCATCAAGATATGCTTTCTTTGATATATGAAATTAATTACCAGAAGATGGATGGCTGCTTCTTAGAAGAACCTAAGATTACTAATTCTGCAGAAGGAACATAATATGTCTTAAACCAAAGAACAGATTGAATCCCTTATCTTCTAAGAACACAACTGTACAATAAAAATAAAGATATTCTCAATCAAGCAAAGGATGAATATTAAAAAGATCTGTAAGTGAAGTGAAGCTCCAGAAGCCCTACAGAAGGAATGAATACTGCAGAAGATGAAAAAAGACTAAAATTCATACTAATCTCCTTCTGCTTATCTTCTCACAATTCCAGTAGTCCAGGTGACTCTAAAATAAATGAAAATACTATACTGGAAGAGTTTATCAGGTCTGCAGAAGGAAAGCTTTGAGAAATAGCCCAAAAACAGCATGCAGAAGGAACCCTGCAGAAGGAAGAGCTGGTCAAACTTGACAACTGTAAAGTTGTACTTGTTGCAGCAGAGAAAGGGACATCTCCTTGGACCCAGCTGGCTGCCCAACGGCTATTTTGCTCCAGCCCTCTATAAAAGGAGAGTTCCTCCACACTTGGAACTCACCTCACTCCATAAGAAACATATAAATCTGTTGTTTCATTGCTCCTATCTTCTGGAAAATTTCTTTCCTCCTTCATAAGAGTGCTTTCTGATCTGAAAAGCTTTGGAGAGGGTCTTGGCTCATCAATTTGCTTCTGCTCTGCAAGTATTGTAATAGTTTGAGCCTTGTTTGTTTTTATTCTTTCTCATATTGATTGTAAAAGTCTCAAAAGAGGTGTGCATGTGCATAGCCTTCTTCTGAGCAGTAAGGGAAAGGTTTTCCTGTGAGGTTTACTGAGATTTGGTGATCTCAGTGGGATTACAGAATCTGCAAAAGGTACTTGCAGTATTCTGGGTAGTGAATCTTCTGCAGAAGGTTTTGCAGTTGATATTCAGTTGTAAGACTGAGTTGGTTAGGTTGTTGTTTGGCCTGAAGAGGCAGGTAAAGAATACTAGTGGTAAGGTTAGCCAAGAAGATTGTAATTTGATTAAAAGAGTGAGAAAATCCTACAGGTGTAGGGACTGGACATAGCCTCAGGTTGGAAGAGGTGAACCAGTATAAAATCTCTGTGTGCCATCTTCCTTACTCTCTCTTTACTATTATTTATCACTGCCATAACATATAACTAAATATCCATCTTCTGTGAAATTAAAATCAGCTAACCATTATCTTATGTGAGTTATTTCTTTGTACTAAGCCAAGGCAAAACCTTGAGCAGAAAAAGTGTAAAAAGAAATTGCAGAAATTTTATTCAATCAAAATTCAACCCCCCTTCTTGTGATTGAAGCCACAACTTCAGGTTCATGAGTTAGAACTGTTGGAAGAGTTTAGGAACCTGAGATTAGAGGTGAGTTTTGAGGGAGATAGCATGAAACTCTTTAGGCTTGAGGTGACCAATGACTTAAGGAATAGGATTAGGGAGGCACGGGCCTCAGACTTAGAATTCCTGTCCCATAAGGGACAACCAGGGTTTTCTGAGTCAGGAGACGGAATGATTCTCTTCCAAGGGAGAGTCTGCATTCCTAAGGGGGGGTAGCCTGAGGGAGGAGATTTTAGAGAAGCTCATAGGAGCAAGTTCTCGATACATCCTGGTATTACCAAGATGTACCAAGATTTGAGAAGCATGTTTTGGTGGGACAGAATGAAGAGGGAGGCAACAGAGTTTGTCTCCAGATGCCTCATATGTCAGCAGGTTAAAATAGAACACCAGAAACCCTCAGGTACACTCCAACCTTTAGAGATTCCCGAGTGGAAATGGGAGGCCATAGCTATGGACTTTGTCATGGGGCTACCTAGGGTTCCAGCAGGCTTTGATGCCATATAGGTTATAGTGGACCAGATGACCAAGTCAGCCCATTTCCTACCAATCAGGGCAACCTATCCTTTGACCAAATTGGTGGACCTATACATCAAAGAGATTATGAAGCTCCACGGAATACCCTCTAACATAGTGTCAGATAGAGATCCTAGGTTCACCTCTAGGTTTTGGAATGCTTTACACCAGGCTTTCGGTACTAAACTAAAGTTTAGCACCACTTACCACCCTTAGACTGATGGACAGTCAGAGAGAACCATCCAGACCTAGAGGACATGCTTAGATCTTGTGTTTAGAGGATAAGGGTAGTTGGGATAGGTATCTGCCACTCATAGAGTTTGCCTACAACAACAGCTTTCACAGTAGTTTAGGTATGACACCCTATGAGGCTTTGTATGGTAGAAGGTGTAGGTCACCCATGTGTTGGTGTGAGGTAGGAGAGAAAAGCCTGTTAGGTCCAGAGTTGGTGCGGGAAACCACATAAAAGATTAAGAAGATTAGGGAGAAGAATGGTAACCGCCCAAAGTCGGCAGAAAAGTTATGCTGACAGGAGGAGAAGAGACCTAGAGTTTGAGGAAGGTGATCATGTGTTTTTAAAAGTCACTCCCATCACCGGCATCGGTAGGGCTATTAAGGCCAAGAAGCTGAATCCCCCGTTTTGTTGGTCCTTTCCAAATATTGCAGAGGATTGGTCCCCTCGCATACAGAATTGCCCTTCCACCCCATTTGGCCAATATCCATGATGTATTCCATGTTTCACAACTCAGAAAATATGTTCACAATCCTTCCCACATCATAAGTTCAGAATCAGTACAATTAAGGCAAGACCTGGCAATTCCTTCAAGACCTGCACAGATTGTATACCAAAGTGTCAAAACCCTGAGGAATAAGACCATACCGTTAGTTAAGGTGCTTTGGAAGGGTCAGTCACCTGAGGAGGCAACCTGGGAAAAGGAGGACGATATTCGCGTTCAATTTCCAGAGTTTTTTCAGTTGAGGTAAAAGGTTTTTGAATTTCTCTGTTCTTTAGACAATTTTGGGGACAAAATTGTTTTAAGGGGGGTAGAGTTGTAACATCCCATTGATTAATAATAATGACTAATGAGAGGTTATAGGACAATAAATTCTCTTGTTAATAATAAAGAATAAGGTAGGGAATTGATTAGAAGAGGACTAAAAGTCTTAGGCAAGAAAATCAGGTTTCAGTATTCTCGCTCAAGCGAGAATGGGCTCGCTTGAGCGAGTTCTGCAGCAAAAATGAGAAAATAGGTTTCTGCATATCTCGCTTGAGCGAGAAGGTCTCGCTCGAGCGAGACACGGGGGAATTTTTGGAGTGCTCTCTGATGTTTTTCGCTTGAGCGAAATGGTTCTCGCTTAAGCAAGAATCTTCCAGAGAGGGGGTCATTTTTTGGTCGAATCTCGCTCAGGCGAGAAGCCTCTCTCCCAAGCGAGAATGAGGAGAGAAATCTGACCCCGAGCATCTCGCTCAAGCGAGAAAAGCTTGCTTGAGCGAGAGTCCACTTACAACTCTTAAAAGCTTTTATTGGGGCTCCTTTTCGTTCACTTCTTTTCCCCCTTCTTCCACCAACTTAGAGAGAGAAAGAGAGGTTCTAGTGAGAGGGAACTCCATTGAAGCTCAAGGAAGGTCCTCAACCCTCAAGATCAAGTTCTTCTTTGGTTCTCCCCATCCTCAACATTCTTCCTTCTCAATCTCTTCATCCACTTCAAGGTGAGTGTGACCACACACTCACTCTCATGCTAGGGAACTCTTATTACATGACCCCACTCCTTCTATTCCCTTCCTTCTAGTTGCTTATTGATGATTGTATGTGGGTTGGAATGGATACTTGATTGTGGTGTGCTAGATTAACCCTTCACATGTGCCCTAGGCAAAGTTAGGGTTTATGGAATATGTTATGAAAGACTTGTACTTATGTTTATTTTCATTATTCATATGATTGTTGATGATGTTTCATTATCCTAACCCTAATTATGAAAAAGGAGAGGTTTTGGGTCTTATGGCCTCATGGAGCACACTTTTGGGTCTTATGGCCTTATGTAATAGAATTGGGTCTCTTGACCTCATGTTAATAAACAAGATTTGGTATGTGGACTCATGTTCTAAGACTTTGTCTTGGTCCATGGACTCATGTTAAAAGAATCTAGTAATCATGTTTGAATCTATCAGGTTTAATTGGGTAAGGTCTTATGGCCTTCAGGAACGACGGTTCCTGTTAGTCGGAGCTCAGTCTAGCCTCATGTCAAGTGGAAAGAACCCTTGAGTGTTGGGTAAAACACTTCAGGACTAACATGGTTAATTGTGACTGCATGTATGATGTTGAGGACTTATTCCATTAATGTTTCATGCATATCATTGAATCTTTATCTCTCATACATGCACGTTTTGTCACCCTCACTGGGGCGTTAGTCTCATCCCACGCTGTGGGAATTTACTTTCAGATGTGCAGGGTTCTCAGAAGGGCAATGGAGGTCAGTAGGGGTTGGTTGGACCTCGTGATGATCATCTTCTTTGAGTAGCTTAGATTATGCTTGACTACTTTTGTATAGGCATGACTCTGATGCATTTTGATAGGATATGGCAGTACATGTGGGGCCTATGGGTTGCATTTTGATATTCAGGACACATGTATAGCTTTATCCTGCTGCCTATTGACTTTGATGTATTTGAGCCCTAGTTGGCATGTACATTTTATTATCAGTGATATTACTCCTTGTCTTTTGTTGAGCTTATGCAAATGTTGGGATTACTTAAGCGGTTGTTGTAATTTGTACATTGATACTATAAATGAGCGAAATAATTTCCGGAATTTGGAAATAATGCTCCCAACAGACATTATTTCTGAGTTTAGAAATTAGGACGTTAAATAACTTTTGGGAGAAGAGTTTTGGGGGGAATGAGTTTTGGGCGGAATGAAGGAGAAATTTGAGGGAATAATTTTGGAAGCTCAAAAATGAGAAATTTGGGAAAAGAATTTCGCTAATTGTTAGTGCGTCTTAGACTTCCTGAAGTTTTTTTCTTTTCCTAAAACGCATCAAGTAGATTAATTTTCAAAGGCGGTGGCGGTGTTCTTAGAGTGCCACATAAATTGTCATAAAGCCTTACCGAGGGCAGTTCAAAATAAATCGTCGTAAATTAATTATCGTTATTCACTTATTTTCTTGTAGTGATAACTATATGTGTACATATACAAAACTCATAATAAAAGTAAAAAATGTCTAAATATATTGAGCTCTAACCTCAATCAACAACATGTATCTAGTGACGAAAATCTCAAATTACCCCAATAAAACACAACCTTACAATCAATTGTACAATTTTTTTACTAAACAAAAATAATTAAATTAAAAAGGGAGTACAAAGGGTACTCCAACCCATAATACAAAAAAATACAATATATCTAGACTTTGCTGGAAAAGTACAAAATTAAACCACCAGCAAAAACACCAAACCAACCACTTGATAAACAAAATACAATTAACTATTGACTAGAAAGGCAAATTGACGTGCAAACATAGGGAACCAATGTACCACCTGTAGGAATCCATCAATCTAAATCACGAGGCAAATAACCAAAATCAACCACCGACCAATTCAATCAAAATTTGCATGACAACAACAACCCATCTTCCAGTGTAAGCAAAACCTCCAGCAAAATAAAATAGCAAAAACCAGCAGCAAAAATCAAATGTACAATTAAAATCCTATGGTAAAAATCATGATTATCCAATTAATAAATTTAATATTGAATGAAATTAGTTTTACAAAATTACTTTTAATTAAAAATGTGTTCAAAGAAAAAATTGATTTATATTTAAAAAGTTTTTACTTCAATAGGTATAACATTTTTCAACTTAATATAAAACAACATTTTTTGCAATTTAATTATTTTTTCAACCTAGTATAACATGCTATGGTTTAAACTACATTTTTCATTTTGTACTCGAAAATGCATTTTTATTTTTATTTTTTTTCAAAAAACTTCACCCATATTAGGCACAATATATTCAATAAACATGCATCTTCTAGAGTTCAAATAGAACAATAAAAGGTGAAAAAACATAACTCAAATTTCCAACTACCTAGTTCTTTCCTATGCATCATTTAAATGACATGAAAATAAACTCATTATACCTTCCAACATTTCAATTAAAACGATTCCTGAAACCCTGGTGTACTAAAGTGTAGCAGGGAGTAACAGAGCTTGTGGCAACACCACTTCTGGGAGCGACAGCAAGTGAACGGAGCTCAAGCGGACAATGAACGACGTACGAACGAAGCAACTCCAGACAACAAATAGCGCACTCGAACGGAGCACCCGACAACTTCATAGTGAGAACGCAGACAGGGGTGGCCACGAACGGAGCGCGAACAGACCACAAATGCCAGCACGAATGGCGTGTGCGGCAGCTTCACAATGAACGACGACTACAAGCAACGTGTGAGTGGCAACAAGAGGTGGCGACTGGCGACACTAGGCGGCAACGTGTGGCAAGCGAAAACCTAACTTCTCTGACAACACACGCACAAAGAAAACAGGGAGAAGATGAGGGGTTGCCTTCCACGCATAGTTTTCTTTTCTATTTAAAATCTAAAATATCGAGGTTCCTTCCAAAAAGGAACCGCGTTAAATGAGTTTTTTTTTTTAAATAATAATCACTTCAAGAATACGTTGAATTAGACGCGAAACAGTAGTCAATGCACAGCTTAACGCGTAGCTGTGTCCCAGTCGTCGCTACGTTTCGCACTGTAGTGATGGTCAGGCTGTCGCAACTCAAAAAAACTAATTATGTTAATTTTTTTATAATTAAAAAAATATACGTAGCGTCACTACGTTTTTAATTAAAATTTAAATTTGGTGCGTTGTAGCAATTGTTAACATAACGACGACCTTAGCAACGGTCAGGTCGTCGCTACATTTAAAACTTACACGCACAAAACTCTTTCCCCCTCCCCTCTTCTTCTTCCTCCTCTCATAATCTCCCCTCTGACCCTTTATTCCCTCCCTCTGGCCACCACTCTGTTCTCCCTCTCCCACTCCCCAACTTCAATTCCTCACCGATTAAAACTCTCCCTCGTACAAAGGTTCATTTTGAACCAATCAGAACCTTAAATAGTTGTCCCTTTGTTCCTATATCCCTCCTCCCTCTTCCTCCTTCGTCGTCCACCACCACCAGCCACCGTCAACCACCACCGGCCACCATTCAGGTAATATTTGATTAATTATATTTTGTAATTATAGTTACTTAACTATGTAGTTAGTTATTTAATTATCTAGGTAGTTATTTTAGTTATATATGTATTTGAGTATACAGGTAGTTATTTAGTAATTATTAGTAATTAATTATTAATTATTAGTAATTAGATATTAATCATTGGGTTATTAATTATCAGTAATTACATAGTTAGTAGTTATTCGTAATTACGTAGTTAGTAATTATTAACTATTATATAGCTATTGATTATTAGTAATTATTTATTTTATTTAATTGGTATTAGTTTGTATGCTAATTTAATTTAGGGTTGTTATTTAATTTATTTAATCGGTATTATTTAATTTATTTAATTAAGTTTGTATGTAGTTATTTATTTAATTTATAGGTTTATTTTTTAATATTTAATTTAACATTATTAAAATTAGGTTAATATGTCTCGTATGCGTGATCGATGTGGTCAGAAGGTCCCTCCTATTAGAGGGAGGGTCATCCCTTAGGGCGAGCTTGCTGCATAGGCAGCTCGTGCACGTCAGGAGAGGACCAACCTCCCTCACCCTGAGCAGCTGCCAGAGCAGCATGTAGCTTCAGCCCCTCCGGCGTACGTGTAGTCTTCTTCCTCCCCTCCACCTTCAGCCCCTGCAAAGGTGGCTCAACTTGCTACATCTGCTAGAGCGATGAGCTCCATCCCTACCCCGGGATATCAGGAGCTTCCCCCCGAGGTAGGTCATCAGTAGCCACAAGATGACCTGCCACATATTTCCGATTCGGAGGGTGAAGGCGACCCCCAGGCTGAGATTGATAGGGAGGCTGACGAGGAGCCTGATGTACACTAGCCTCCGCACCAAGGTGCCAGCTCCAGTGCCTCAGGGTAGGGTAATCATCTGACCTTGTGGTAAAGGGTGAGTTTCTAAGATTTTTTATTTCTTTAATATTTTGTACTTTTATAAGTTGCAGTTAACATTGAATTTATTTATTTTGCAGTTAAGTGTCTAACAACCCCCTATCGCGGTCATTGGTCATGCGATCCGCTCACAATTCCGGGGTCCTCACTATTTGTAGGAGGTCACCCTGAAGGATGTGAGGGACAAGTGGTGGAAGGAGTTCATGATATGACATTTTCAAATGACATTTTACATTATTTTTTAACTTGTTATGACATTTTCAAATGACTAACCCTAAAAGATTTTTCTTTTATAGAGCAGAGTTACTTGGTCCCCTGAGGACGAGGCCCGAATTAAGAAGGTGTACGAGCAGATGATTGCCCGACGCCTCCGGGATATTCTGAACAAGGCCTGGACGAGTGGGACTCGGCTCACTTGGTGTGGTGAGGAGGCCTAGGAGGGTCTTTTGGCCTATTGGGTCTCTGATGAGTTTAAGGGGAAGTTCGCTCGTAACAAGAGCAATCGGGCTTCTTGTCGAGGCGGGGCGGTCCACACCACGGGCCACAAGGCCCACATTGAGGTCACGCTGAATATGGTATGTAAAAACCTACTCTTCTATGTTATTTTTGTATTTGTAATTAAAATAATTAATTAGTGTAATTTTTCTGTGTAGCGACAACAGCTTGGGCGAGATGTAGATCACGATAAAATTTTTGTGGCAACCACACAAAAAAGGTGGTGGCTGGGTGGACGACTGAGCGCGGTCCAGATATGTAAGTCAAATTACCAGTGTTTTTTATATAATTTGATATATTTACAATAGAATAACTAACTAATTATATGTTTATCTATACTCAACAGACAAACTACCATGACCCGCCTGAGGGAGGTGGAGTCACAGATGGGGGACAACTCCGTCATTGATGGCCTTCCACCAAGCTACAAATCTGGAAAGATGTTGCTAGTGGCAAGACTTGGGGCCGCTATTATGGCATCGGGGACTTGTCAACAAACCTTCGTCCAGGTGTGACCAGCCTCACTCAGGAGTCTCGAGCCCATACCGGCAGGAGAGACGGGTCACGACATTCATCTGAAGAGGCAATGCGCTAGGAAGTCATTGAAGCAAAGTTGCAGGCTAGCCGAGCGGAAGAGAGGGCTGACCACTTTCAGGCCCAGTACCAACGGTTGGAGGAGGACTTCGCACAACTCCGACGACAGTTGCAGTTAGTGCTGGATGCCCGCAGTGCAGGTGGTTCTACCAGCCACAGTCAGGCTCAGCCGCACCCGCACTACGATGGCGACCTAGATGACCAGCCCGTGGATGAGGATGAGGATCATGGCCCACGATCACAGTAGCGTCGTCGTTGCCAACCATGATTTTTTTTTGTATTATATTTCTACTCTTTGTATAAATACTGTTTATATATATATTATTTTATATTTGGGTGTTTTTATATTGTCTTTATTATTTTTCTTTATATTTTACATTGTTAACAAATATCATATAAAATTTATAAAATGAATAAAAAATTTATAATAATTCAACTGTAATGTAAATTAAAAAAAAAACTAAATATAAATCAATAGCGACGGTTATGGCCATCACTAATTATTAATTTATTTAAAAAATAATATAAAAGCTAGCGACGACCATTGTCATCGCTATGGTGTGACGACTTAGCGACGACCTTTGATCTTTTCTAGTAGTGACGACCTTCAGCATTGCGACGACTTTAGGACGGTCAAGCAGACGCTACGTAGCGACGACTGTTTTTGCTCGTTGCTACGACGTCCTTGTGGTTGTCGCTATGTGCATTGTAGCAACGGCCAAAAACCGTCACTAAAAGACGAAATTCTAGTAGTGAATAACAAAATAAATAATGCAATTCTATAAAGAATCGTGGTAGATACTACTCATCACCGCATATTTTCGAAATCCAATAAATACTAGCCAAATTTGAAAAATATAAGAACAAAACAATTAAACTAAAAGTGTGGTTACTTTTAGGAATCGCGATAATTTACAAATACATTTTATCCCGCTTATTACCTATAATTGTAATAAATTGACTGTTATAAAAGCTAACTTTTGGAAAATTAAGTGCTTATTAATTTAGTACTCTCTCTGTCCCTTATTATAAGACATTTTCAACCGTTTACACAGTTTAAAAAAAGTTAGTTAATGTATTGGTCTTTTAAAAAAATTTATAATGTATTGATCTTTTAAAAAAAATTATAGCATTCCAAATATACCCCTATTTAAAGGTCACTATATTTTAGGAACATTAATTTTTACATAGTAGAAGACTCAAAAAGTCAATTTCCATTAGTTTAGATAACATGAGGCTAAAACTTTATTAATTATTCACGTTAATCAATATATGAGAAATTAAAAAAGTTAAACATTAATGAAGGACAAATATGGAAAAAAATATTAATTCATCTAAAAATATACAAAGGGTCTTATATTAAGGGACACCCAATTCTTCTAGAAGGGATCTTATAATTAGGGACGGAGGGAATATTTCTTTTTTACTGTTAAAAAAATCATTTGAATTAATCACTCATGGTTTTTTTTTTTTTTTTTGAAATGATGGTCTTGGGATTTCATTATTTATTAATATATGTGATTAAACTCCACTTAAGGTAAATAGGTAATTTTACTAAACAGGTAGATCAGAATCTAGATAAGCCATTTTTTAAAGGCGTACTTGGTAACGAGAGAACTACTATAATTGTAATTCTGCTTCTGCAGGTTGAATAATTTTTTTATTGTTATATTAAAAAGAGAAATGTTTACTGTATATGTTGTACATGTAAAATAGAGAGAGAAATATGGGATGTGGTGGATGATATGATGGAGAGAAATAAAGAGAAAAAGTGTGTTGTAAGAGTTGTTATATGTTTTTTTTTTTTTGTATGAAAAAGTTATCTCTATTAAAAGAAAACGTTTTCGATATTGGATTAATTAGTGCAGTTTGAATATGTATATTATCTCATCAAGACCATAATATTTTTATGTATAGTAAGACCGCGCTGCAGAACAAGGTCATTCTTTTTTAATTATGTCATCAAGGCCATCGTTTTAGAAATTAAAGACCAAGTCCATTCGAGCTAAATGACTCCTTACCAGCATCTGTATTAATTAGTGCAGTTTGAATATATATATATATATATATATATATATATATATATTACTTTAACCAAGACAAAGGACAAGAGATAATTTTGTGTAAAAGATAAAATACGACGAACAGAACAAGGTTTTTTATTTCCTTTCTTAAATCAAGTCTTGAGACCATCATATAATAATCAAATCGCCTTTTTTTTTCTTTAATTTAAAAATGACTCATTATTGCAGAAAAAAATTATCATTTGAAAGAGTGTTTTTTTTTTTTTTACTAAAATGTCAATTAACAAAAGGGTGGGATTTTTCTCCTTTAACAAAAGTTTAAGTCCATTCCGGGCTTCATATATATAAAGTGATACAGTATATACTCTTATTGTGTAAGTTAATTTGAAGAAGAAAAAGCAAATGGGTAGCATAGCAAGAAATTGGAGAGTTCTTAGTGGTCAAAGCAAGTGGGAAGGTTTGTTAGATCCTCTAAACATTGACCTTCGCCAGTACATAATACACTATGGACAACTTGCTCAATCTACATATGATGCTTTCAACTCAGAAAAGGCATCTAAGTATGCTGGTAAAAGTCTATATGGTAAAAGGGATTTCTTTTCCAAGGTTGCTTTGGAAAATGGGAATCCTTTCAAGTATTTTGTGACTAAGTTCCTATATGCAACATCCAAAGCCAGTGACCATGAGAAGTTTATCTTAAAGTCTCTTTCAAAGGATGCTTGGAGCATGGAATCAAATTGGATGGGGTATGTTGCTGTTGCCACTGATGAAGGCAAAGCTGCATTAGGGAGGAGGGACATTGTGGTTGCTTGGAGAGGAACAATTCAAGGCTCGGAGTGGCTTAAAGATTTTCATTTCCATTTGGCTCCTGCACCACAAATATTTGGTGATGATGCCTCTCCTCAAATACACCATGGTTTTTACTCCATTTATACCTCTGATAACCCGGGCTTACAATTGGCTGATTCCAGTGCCAGAAATCAGGTAACATATTAATTCACTATGTCAAAATTGACTTTTAAAAAATTAAGAGTATACATCGCCATTTAAGGTGTATAATTTTTTTTCCTTAAGCCTTAATAGTGTAGGGAATTTATTAAGACAATTTCAAATCACATATCATAAATAGATAAAGGGTTGTGAATTAGTTAGTAACACAATATGAGATTGTGGGAATAGCACTCTAAATTTAATCCTTACTAAATACACTTTTAAAAAAAGGGAAAATTAAGTCTAAAAAGTATTAATTAATCTCCCTATATACAAAAATATTTATGATTAATTAACACAAAAAAAACACTATAAACAAAGATTTATAATTAGGACGCTTTATCATATAAACACCTTAATAGGCGATATCATTAAAGGCATTTCTGTATTGAAGCGCCTTAATAGGTATCACTTAGTAAGACTCTTTTATATTGAAGTGCTCTATTATGTAACTAGTGACGGATCTTGATCAAAATATTTAGTTGTCGAAATAAAATTTCAACGTATAAATAAATATAATATATATATATATAATATTTTTAGTGGCTATTTTAGTCTATCTAGTTTAAATTATGTGTAATTTTTGTTCTGTATTTTTTAGCAAATTAAGTTCCTTAATTTTTAAAATTAAGTAAATTTAATCTCCTATTAATTGTTTTTCATCTACAACCTCACATTTTCATTTTCAATCCAAATATTTGGTAGTTTATTTATATAGATTTTAGACATGAAATAATTTTAAAGGTTCACAAGCAAAATTTTTAACAAAATTTTAATAAAATTTGAACAATTTTGTAGGAGGGTGAAATTAGGGTTTAGATAGGACAAAATTTTGGGAATTTTTAATATTAGGTGAAATTTAATATTTTAATTGGTGATTTTTGAATTTAATAAGTTCCAAAACGATTTAATCAATTCAAATAGATATGTTTAGTAGAAAGTGATAATTTGAGAGTTTTCGATAGAAAATAATTAACAAATGGACTAAAATTACCTAATTAATTTTGAAAATAAAGGAACTTGATTTGCTAAACAAAAAACTTCGGATAGAGTAATTTAAAATTACTAAATTTCATATGTTAAAATAGTAAAAGAAAGATTTCTAAATGAAAAATAGAAGGGATTTTTATAACATATAGGATAAATTTTAAATGACACGTATTGAGAGAGATTAATTTTTAACATTTCTATATGTTATGTTTAACTTTTTACATTATAATTACTATTCCTCTCATACTTACAATTTAGTCAATATTTAATTTCTAATCACAATTTTAGGAGTTTCTAAAATTCTTCATCCAAATACACACAATAAAGGATTAAAATTGCACATGGTCAAATTAGAGGGATCCAAGTGAAATTAAATGTTATAGGTAGTATTAACACAAAAATTTGACCATTAATTAAAATAATATTTAGATAGATAAAATTATTCTAATTATATAAATATTATAAAATAACTTTAAAAAATACTTGAGATATTATAAAAAAAATGTACTATTGACAAATATATATATAAGTTTTGATTTTAAAAAAGGTTTGGGGGAGTTAAGATCCGCCCCTGCATGTAATTATTTTTTTTTTATCAACTACCTATATATGGTTACTTATATCCCTATCATGCTATCTTCATATCTTACATCCATCATAATCATGAGCTAACTGTCATACGCATTTTTAAGCATGATAATGTTGTGCATTAAAAAAATATTAAGGCCTGTTTCATATTGTAAAACTCTTTTTTATTTTTTAAATATTAAAAGTAATTTTTACATAATATTTTTATTTTATCTTTTTTGAATTATAAAATATATATAACCTTATTTCTTTTTTGTTTCCCATTTATAATAATTCGCATAGGAAACAATAAAAATAATAAAAACCACTTATTTCTATAGAAATATTTAACTTAAAAACAAAACCGCCCTTATTATATAATAACCATGTGTTCAATTGTCTGAATCTTATATTTGAGTTAAATTTAAAATAAAGTGACATTAATTTTTTTTAATATTTGTTTAAATAGGTCCTGAACGAGATAAGAAGACTTGTTGAACAATATAAAAACGAAGAAATTAGCATAACTGTAACTGGGCACAGCTTAGGTGCTGCACTTACAATTATAAATGCAGTGGACATAGTTGCCAATGGATTGAACATTCCAAAAGAGCAACCTCAGAAAGCGTGTCCAGTAACAGCATTTGCATTCGCTTGTCCTCGTGTTGGAGACCCTAACTTTGGGAAGATCTTTTCTAACTTCAAAGATTTGCGAGCATTGCTCATTCGTAATGAAACAGATATTGTTCCAAAAAGTCTCTTTCTTGGCTATTCCGAAGTGGGAGAAGAATTGGTAATCGACACTAGAAAATCAATGTACTTGAAGAGTGGAATCAGTTCGCATAACTTGGAGGCTTACTTGCATGGAGTTGCGGGAACACAAGGGAGAAAAGGGGGATTCAATTTGGAGGTGAATCGTGACATTGCACTTGTAAACAAGAGGATAGATGGTTTGAAAGATGAATATCTTGTTCCTGTGGCTTGGAGGGTACGGGAGAATAAGGGTATGGTTCAACAATTAGATGGTACTTGGAAGATGATGGATCATATTAATGAGGATGATATTCTACCCATACGTGCTAAAGTATAGGTTAATTTTATAAACAAGGTTTAAGATTGTAGTGTACAATTTGTTCTGTTCTGTGTGATAATAATCTCTTTACATGTGTTTGTAAGGGGTCACAACACATTTGAAATAAAGTTTCAATGAAACATAGGTTTGTTTAATCCTTTTAGTGTAATTTAGTTTCTAAGATATATCATCAACAAGTTGTACTGTAAAATTTGAATAAATTAATTTTAAAATGGTGCAAGTTATATTTTCGAAGTACAAATTTGAAAATAAAAATAATTATTTTCTTCAAAACTACTCGTGCACTTTTTATTATAGATAATAAATTCATACAATAAAATTATATAATAACTGATCATATAACGCATTTTTATTTTATATCTCTCTTCATCACATCATTTGTCATACCTCGTATTTTTCTCTATTTTTTTGTCTCTTTTTTTTATCTTATTTTTTGTTCAATAGTTATTTATTGTACAAGTAACATTACTCTTTTTAATATATAGGTGACCTAAGATCTTCTGAACATATATTAAAAAAACATATGTTATGAACTCTTAATATATTTTTATGAAAAAACACCCACCAACAAAAAAAAATAAAAATAAATCAAAATGCAAAGTCTAACTTGTCATCTGCAACTCCTAATGCGTTTTTAAAAATAAAATCAAGGGTTTATCTACGGTGGACCATGGTTCACATGGTCCAAAATGTGGAAATATAGTAATTTAAATTCTTAACCACCAAATTTAACGCTCATTTTATTAATAATTGATATTAAAATAGTTCCCGGTTGTTTTTATGAAATATTATTTGAAAATAATAAAAATTCAAATCAATATTACCATGTAATATAAAATTTTGCCTTTTAACTGTAAATTGATATATTTTCAACGAAATTAGCATAAGTTGTATTGTAAATCCATATTTTTTCTTAAATTAAACTCAAATAGTCATATAAAGACTATTTAATAAAAAATAAAATTATCTATTCACTTTTTGGAAGCAAAAAATGTAAGTTGGACTAGGTTTGGTCCACCCTAGAATCATCCAAAAATCAAAAGTAAGAGATAGCAAGTTATAGTTAGACTTTTGGATTTTTATTTATTTTTAGGAAAAAAATATTAGAAGTCATACATAAATAACAATCATGACTTGTTTTCTTTATTTTTAATATATGATACTGTATGACATATATATATTAAAAAAATAAGTCGTTTTTCATATATATATGACTTTATTTTTAAATTCATGCTTCTAAAGTATGACTTGCATTATTCTAAGAATTTATCAAATTTTATACTACTTTTGATAATTTGGAAACCAATTACACTATAAAAGATTAATTGTATTCGATCTATGAATATATACTATCATTTTCTTCTATTTTCTTGCCATTCTCAAATATGAAACACTTTTATAAAGGGTTAATTTCTTTTCTTTTCTTTCCTAGAGTTGATATATGAAAGTATATATATTCATAATATATATATATATATATATCAAAGTAGTATATTCATAAAGTAACTTGCACTATTCTTTCAAATTTTATACTACTTTGATAAAGGGTTCTTTTCTTTTCTTTCCTAGAGTTGATATATATATATCAAAGAACATCTTACATAATTAAAGGCTTTATAACTTTTTTGTTGAACTTAATTAATTTGTATGTATATTTGGATACCGCTTGTACCCTTTAATATATAAAAGAAACACAACAATAAACTTATAAGGAAAAATAGAGTAGAATTGCAAATAAAGCAAGGAGTATGTGCAATTTCTCATATTAAAGAAGATAAGAAGAATAAAATGATACATAAAAGGAGAGATATATATATCTATAACAAGGGGTGTAAATTAGTCAGAGCAGTTGTTAGGGGCTAATACCTTAGCCTACATAGGTCAAGTTACTAAATAGGCCAAATTAAAACTTTTTTAAAAGGTTATTTTTCAGTTAAAAAGTCATATTTTAGGTCATTTAAAAAATATTTTAAAAAATATTAAAATGATTTATTTAAATAAATATAAATAATATAAGAATGATTTTACTATTGCTACTATTATTTTTTTTTGACGTCATTGCTACTATTATTATATATATTATTATATATATTAGATTATTAATTATTATAATGTTTTGAAATCATATACTTATTGATTTTATTTAATGTGTAAGTATGGTATGGTCTTATTTAAAGACCATATTATATATAAAATAAATTTTTAAATGGGCCTTTAGTCCAAGCTAGATTTTTAAAAAGACGCTGGACTTTAAAAAGTATACCTATATTAGATAAATCCCGTAATTAAAACTTAAATTTGAGAGATGGGTAAACTCGGATTTTGAAAAGTTTAGGGCCGTTCGGGGTGGTTGTGAGTTTTCAGTTTTTGCTTTTTAAAAATTTTTAATTAAGTTTTTACAATTCAAAACCAAAAACTGAAAACTTGTTTTTGTGGTTTTCAAAACAGACATTTTGAAAATCACATTTGTGGTTTTCAATTTTTGGTTTTGAGTTTTAAAAATTTGATTAAAAATTTTTAAAAATCAAAAACTGAAAACTTGCAACCACCCGAATGGCCCCTTAGTTAGGCTAACCTTTATTCGAGTGGATGGACTGGAAATTTTATTAAATTAATAAAAGTAAAAATTGAAAAAATAATAAGTTAAAAATTCAGCCACTATAAAAAATATGCTATGAACTAATGACATGAATTTGTTTATCAAATATCTCTATTCTAGTCAAATAAGTTGTAAGTTGGGTGAAATAATACACTCATAAAAAAGTCTCTTCATTGTAAATATTAATTAGAGGTGTCAAAATGGGCTACCCGACCCGGCCCGCATCGGGTAGCGGGCTTGTGCGGGCAGGGTTAAAATACCCGGCTAAAATTCGGTCCTGTGAACTTAGTGCCCTAGCCCGGCCGTATGCGGGTAGCGGGCTTGTGCGGGCCGACCCAGTTAAAAAAAATTTAACTTATTCAAAAATGTTGCTCATTAAAAATTGTAAACAATTATACTTTTACAAAACTAAAAAAAATTACAATTTAGTTATAAAAATCATTTAAAAGGGGAAAAACAAAATGAATTTGCATTCGATAAATCAAAATTGTTCCAAGATTTTTCCATTTTATAATAGTACTCAATTGATATGTAATTAAATTAAATTAAATAAACCTATACTGCACCTGTTCCAAAAATTGTTCTTCAAAATTGATTCTAAATTGTTCCAAGATTTTTCCATTTTATAATAGTACTCAATTGATATGTAATTAAATTAAATTAAATAAACCTATACTGCACATGTTCCAAAAATTGTTCTTCAAAATAGGATTATAAAATACATATTTGACAAACTTGGATTTGAGGAAGTATATATATGCACTAATATAATAATATACTCGATCATAATTGCTTTAATTAATTAGTTATCTATCAAAAGAAAATCATAATTGCTCACCATATCCATTGACTTCACAGTAGAAATTTCAATTTTCAGAACTTAAAACATTTTTAGATGGAAGAAAAATAAAAAAATGGGTCATGCCAGTGAACTTAAGCATAATTCAAAAGCAAGGCAATTTTTTTTAAAAAAAAACGGGCTACCCGTTAGCCCGATCGGGTAGCCCGGCCCAAACCCGCTTAAGATCGGGCCTTTTCATTTTCGGGCTAAAAAGCCCGACAAAAATTCGGGCCTCTAATTTAAGTGTCCAAGCCCTCCCATATTGCGGGTTCGGGCGGGCCGGGCCAGTCGGGCCGGGCCATTTTGACACCTCTAATATTAATCCACCTTAGTCCCTCGTACCAGAGCTAGAGTTAGGACATAATGAAAATATTGAAACAGTAGACTTAGGCTTAATTATTAAAACTAGAGAATTAGTATTCATAATTAATTCTTAGAAAACAGTACGTACTAGAATATATTTTAATTAGTAATTAAATATTAAAGTATTTTAACGTACTAAGTATACAAAGATACACAATTATTTTATAGATAGAAGACTTACAATTGATACACGAAATTGAACGGTTGGAAAAAAATAGATGCAAACTTTGATCTCCTAGACGTGTGAAATTGATCTGCCAAAGTGGAATAGGTACAGGGAAATGAACTTCGAGAATAAAACTTTTGAGATAACTTCAACCAAATTGATACAAGGAAATAGTCATTCTTGAAAATGAACTCACTTTATTACAAAAGGTGTTTAAAACACTCTTGAAAATGCACTCACTTTGATACAAAAGATGTATTAAACACTCTTGAAAATGCACTCACTTTGATACAAGAAACTAAACACACTTGCAGAAATCAAACACTCTTACAATAGCACACTTAAACTTTTCTTTCCGAACTTTTGCCTCTTTTTCGTACCGAAAAAAAGACTCTATTTATAGGGAAGTTTTTTTTTAATAATAAAATATTGAGCCAAGGTTGCATGCAAGCAACGTGACTCATTATTGACTACCAAATTGTCTCCTTGTAAGATTCTTCATGATTAGGTAGATCCCTTCAAAATTCCCATCATTAGCTTTCTTGATTTTCTTCCTTCACTTGCACGTAGCATTCTTGCATGTTTAGTAACATTATTATGCACACACATCACTTGCACGTAGCATCTTGCATATTTAGTAGCATCATTATGCACACACATAGCACTTTGACACATTCACACACTAACACGTAGCCTTTTACCATGCATTTTACACACACATAGCACCTGTTAGTGTTTTTGTTGATCAATCAAACATTCCATAACAATCATCTTCATTGTCTTGCAAATAATTGTTAGGACTTGACGAAACTTCATCTTCAATTTCTTGTGATTGTGTTGAACATACAACTTTTAATCTTTCTTGCCATTCTTCTTCTGAAGTAGCTGAGGCTAAGGCTGCCATTATCTTTTGCTTTTCTGCTAAAAATAAGGATTCTTTATTTTGATCTCTGGTTCCAGCATTAAGTTGAGACATTTTGACCCATTCATCAATTTTTTCTTTTTTGATCAGAGTAACATCAAATTTTGCCCACCATTTAACACGTATTGATCTGGCTAAATAATGAAGATCTATTTCATTATTAAGCTTTACCGAATCATAATCCCATGACATAATTTAAGTTATACCTTGACTAGCCACGAATGATATAAATCAGTAACCTTGAATAAAAGTAGTTTTGTCTTTAAAATATCGATAACTCTCTTTAGCTTCTTATGGAAATAGTTGTAGTGGGTCCAAAATCGTAGAACCACTTCATGAATCATTTTGGAAATTTTAGGGAAATTCCCTTCTTGAACCAGAAAAACCAGGAGTGTTGATAAGGACGGAGGTAGAAAGTATTGTACCATGCATCTATGTAGTCATAATAAGTATAATTTTGAGGGGAAAATTTTCTTGAAAAAGACTTGGGTTGATAAAGTTCTTGATTCCAGTCTTGAACAGAAAGAATTTTAAGAATTTTGGCTTTGGAAAATAGTATACCTTGTCCTTTTGAATCTTCATGGTGATGAATTTCAATAGAATCGGTATCTATCAATATGAACTCATAAAATTCTCTAGTCTTACCAGATCCATTTGGATTATACTGATATTGAGGTGGAAAGACCTTTTGGGCTATTTCTCTTGGAGGAGATTTTATCCATTCTTTTTCAATTATCATTATTGGAATGAGTTCCGGCTTTTCTTGATAAGTTTGATCAGAGGATGAAGAGGTTTGGGCTCTTGAAATGTTTTTTGAAATATCAGAGGGTTTTACTAAGGTATTATGATATTGTAAAGGGGTAAACTTATTATAATGGGGAATTAAAGCACTTTGAGGAAATTCTGTTTTAAGTGGAGTATTTTGAACAACTTGGGCTAAGGTAGTGGGTTTTGCTAGAACAAGTGTTGTAGAGGATGTTGATGGCCTTATTGATCCTTGTATTGATAATGGTAAAATCCTTCCACTTAATGGAGGACCATATTGATCAAACTTATCAAGAAAAGCCGGAACTCATTCCAATAATGATAATTGAAAAAGAATGGATAAAATCATATATATATATATATATGGATCAACTTACTCCAGGAGTACCTCTTGGTAAAGCTACTCCGCTTAATCACTATTTGTAAACATTGAATTTCATCAATACAACCGTCATATTAAAAGTTTTCATGCATTAAGTAGATCAAGCCTATAAAATTTCATAAAACTTAAAATTTATTTGATGTTTCATCAAATCATTTTAGTTTAACTTACAATATATTTTTAAAAATATAATATCAACTCTAAGATCACATACCTATGAATGTCCGATTGATCTAAAATTTAGTGTGCATAATGATCATATTAATATCACAATATTCAACGGTTAGATTTGTTAAATTTAATATTTACGAAGAGTTATTAAGCGGAGTACTAACTTTGCTAAAGCTCCTGGAGTAAGTTGATCCCCACCTATATATATCGAGAGAGGGGGGGAGGGAGGGGGAGAGAGAGCAATGTAAACGAATTTTTAGGAAAATACTAACAAAACCCTTAGTATATTGATTAAAAAGTTAAAAATAATTTTTTTTATCAAAATGTGTTGTAATTAATGTTACAAATGAAATTAATACAATAATTTTTAATATATATTCTTAAAGCACATGTTAGCATTTTTCTTATAAATTTTTTTAATTAGTGTTATTAGGGGACTTTAATAGTCCAAGTAGAAACCTAATATTTTTTGTTTAAACAAGATGTATTCTCTAAGAAACGCAATCCTAGTCAAGTCGAGAATATTCACAACATGGGAGGGTTAGCTCTTCCAACAAAAATTTTCTTTTTCATATACAACACTTGAACTGGGAATCTTACTTATAAGAGAATCAAATACCTATCATTTAAAGTAACCACTCGTGGGTCTACGTGATGTTTGTTGCTTCTTAGGAAACATGATCTGTATTTGTTTTCATGGCGAAATTAAAACACAATTTCGGACCAAATAAAAACACGTGAACACTAAATAATATTTTCTTTGAGGCAGCGGATAATTGTCGATGTAATGTTCCAAGAATTTAAAACCAATTATATAAAGGAAAATTAGTAGTGTAATAGGTTATTACTACCCAAAGCCGGCAGAAGAGCTATGCTTACAAGAGAAGAAAGGACCTGGAATTTGAGGAAAGAGACCATGTGTTTTTTAAAGTAACTCCTGTCACAGGCATTGGACGAGCCATTAAAGCCAAAAAGCTTAACCCCAAATTCATTGGCCCATTTTAGATCCTGTAGAGGGTTGGCCCTCTAGCTTACAGGATAGCCTTACCCCCTCATTTGTCTCGAGTCCATGATGTATTCCATGTCTCCCAAATGAGGAAATATGTCCATGACCCTTCACACATCATTAGCTCTGAATCGGTACAATAATTCAGGAAAGACCTCACAGTTCCCACTAGACCTTCATGGATTATCGACAAGAGTGTCAAAACCCTAAGGAATAAGACGATCCCCTTGGTGAAGGTGTTTTGGGAGGGTCAGACACCTTAGGAGACGTCGTGGGAGAAGGAGGATGATATTCGCTCTCAGTTCCCAGAGTTATTCTCTTGAGGTAAGTTTGGTTTTCATTCTTTTCATAGCCAATTTTGAGTACAAAATAATTTTAACGGGGTAGAATTATAACATCCCAAGAATTTAAAACAAATTTTATAAAGAAAAAATAGTAGTGTAATAGGTTTGTGAAAGGAATTAAAAAATGAGTGGGAAAAGCTGAGTTAGAATGGGTAAAAGTGAGAAATCAGGATTTTAGGTCCTGATATTCTCGCTCAAGCAAGAAGGACTTGCTTAAGCGAGCATATCAGTAAAAATGTAAAATTTGTGTTATGGTTTTCTCGCTCGCTCAAGCGAGAAACGGGGGAGTTAGGAAGTGCTCTCTGGAAGAATTTCACTTGAGCGAGAAGGGTCTCGCCTAAGCGAAATTCATCCAGAGAGGGGGATGCTCTCTGGAGCATTCTCACTCAAGCGAGATGCTTCTCACTTGAGCGAGAATGCTAATCCAGAATCCCATCTGCATTCTCGCTCAAACGAGAAGGGCTCGCTTGAGCGAGAATGCGCGTGTCAGTTTTAAAAAACATTAAGTTAGGGATCTTTTTCTCATTCTTCCTTCGTTTCTTTCGTCTAGAGAGAGAGTTCCTAGTGAGAGAAAGTGCCTTTGGAGCTTGGAGAAAGAAGAGAAAGCCAAGGATCTCACAACCCCAACCTTCCATAACTTCTTTCCTCTTCTCTTTGAGCTCTATTGAGGAGAGTATAGCTCACACACTCTCACCCATCCTTGTATGAGTACTCTTCTATGAACCCTACTCTCCTTTCCCCTTTATTGGGCTTGTACTTGATTGTTTAATGGCTTATTTTCGATTATATTCATTGTATAAGTATTTTGATGGTTGTAGGCTTAGAAACTTAGTTAGGGTTTTGATTTGGGGATTTTGCCCAATCATGGCCAACCTTTATAATGCTTAAGAGTATCATTATTCATGATATGCATATGCTAATAATGAATAAGACACTGGGGCTCTAGCCCCAGAGATTAAGAAAGAGATAATGGACTTTGGTCCCCAAAGTTAATGGACTTCGGTCCCTAGAGTAAAACTTGGACTTCGGTCCTTAGAGTAATGGTGGGTATTAACCCCAAGGGAGACGTTCCTTGTAATCTGAGCTCAGGTCTAGCCCCAGAGATAGAGATAAGACCCCGTCCCGCCGGGAAATGCAGATCATGCATATTATTATAGATGTTTAATGAGGTTCAGTATGTTAGAGCTTGTCCATATATGTGTTATTTGCCTCTGTTGCATTGCATTTGCTTGCTTACCTACACTGCTTGTTGCATGCTATACTCACTGAGACTCTAGTCTCACCACATGTTTTGTGTTTATCACTACAAGAAAATCGATAATTAGCGATGGCCATAAGCCGTCGCTGATCAGACGAAAATTGTCGCTAAATGGGCTGTAGCGACGACTAACAGACCATCGCTACAGTCCCGTCGTTAATGCAATAACGACAGCTATTTGTCAACCGTCACACCTTAGCGACGCATGTCCGTCGCTACAGACCATCGCTAACGTGACGACTATCACAAAGTTTCGACGGCCATGGCTGTCGCAATTTAGCGACAGACATAATGTAGAGATGGCCTGCCCGTCGCTAAATGTGCATTTAGCGACGACCAGACCGTCGCTAATCATAATAATTTTTTAAAAAATTTGATTGTTTAGTTAATTACGATTATAAAATTTAATTAAAATTCATGGTAAAAATTAAATAATATTGTACACATTAATTTTAACTTCACGGAAAAGTACATCAATATTAATATTAACTTCACGAAAAAGTACATCAATGTTAATATTAACTTCATAGAAAAGTACACAATATTAATATTAATCTAATTATACATCATTTTCATCTTCTTGATCTTCATCATCATCTTCATCTTCATTATCATCCCACTCATCTTCATCATCATTTTCATCTTCTTGATCTTCATCATCATCCTCAGATTCATCATCTTCAACTATAGTCTCAGACTCAATAACTTGTTCATATTGATTCTCAATTAAGCCTGACAACTGTTCAATGTCTACAACAGGTAAAACAGTTGAAGTGTTTAGCCTGATAAGGAACTTCTTCCTCAACCCCATCAACCTCAACATGGCCCCTTGGTCTTGTTGTGATTACCACAATCCAACCTCATAAGTCCTTACATAATTCTAGATAAGGGGTATAATAAACTTGTCTTACTTTTTGTGCAAGAATAAATGGATCATACCGATTATACCTTCTACTCTTCCTTATTTCTACGATATTGTATTGTGCTTAAACTCGCACGCCACTGTTTGTGGTTGGATCAAACCATTCACAATAGAAAATAGGAATCAACTTAGGCAAACCAAGATACTCTAATTCATAGATATGGTGGATGATACCGTAAAAGTCATCTTCACCGCCATCGGTAAGTCCTTTTACATTCACTCCACAATTTGTGGTCCTTTTACCCTCACACGAATCCTTTGTCTGAAATCTATAGCCACTTATAAGGTATGTGTTCCTGATGGGTTTATGGCTAGCGAACCAAAAATCCAGTAGTATAATAGTAAGAAAAGTATCGTATCCACAGGGAACGGTCAATTCACGTAAACTCGTGATCTATTTATTAAGGGAAACAACGGGTTTTGAGAATATTGTTGTGCGAAAAACGTAAAGAACATATAATCAATTGAAATAGAAAGGAAGAGTTAGAGACACTTTACTTGGATTAGGATTGGACTTCATATCATCACACCCTTCGTGCATGTAAAAATTATTTATTATTTTAGGTTTACTCTATAATACTGTAGACAAACTATAATGCTAAGACCCCGAGTTACCAGCAGCCTCACACACTCAAAGGTAATCCATGCGGGCTCTCCCAAGTGATAGACTTACCCTCGACTTATTTTGTTCCCTTTATTCCATTTGTAAAAGAATTAATTGATAAACGAGGCCTACTCCTCTGGATGCACCTTCGCTAGAGTACTGTCACTACCCATCACTCATTAGAATACATCCACGTTATCGCTTCCTGGATTGACAATCAACTAATTCTTTGCTATCGGTAATTTAATAACCATGTCTATCCTGTAGACGCCCTTCATTAGAGTACTCACACTACCCATCAATCAATAGCAACACCCATGTTTCGGTTCACTGGCTACCGAGACCTCTTATTCACTCAGAGAATGAGTTTCTTCAGAATCCACTCCCCCATCCTCAATCCTAGTCGAAACTAGCCTATAACTCCGGCGCAAGCGCGGAAGTTAGGAATTAAGCACAAAATAATATTACCAATATTATAGACAGAGAGCTCATGAAATAATAAAATAGAGTTTACATACACTTGGGGATAGAATCAATTACATCTGATCCTAATGGAGAGTTAACTACACAAGGTAGCCATACAAACCACCGAAGATGTTGTCACCATCTTCAATCCTTGTGAAGCGCTCCTCCTCTCCTACTCTAAAATTAGCTCTGGTGCATTATCACTTAAATAAGACTGAATTACAATAATCGTGCACAATTGATCTGGTGCAATGAGGTTCTATTTATAGGCTAAGGAAAGACAAAGAAAAATGGGGAGAAATCTATCTAAAAATAGCAACAGGGCAAGAATCAGCGTGATCTGCGCTTCACCCTACGCTACAGCGCAGCTTGCAGCGCAGAAGTCAGAGAGCTGGGCTACAGCGCAGGTTGAAGCGCAGAATGCGTCCTGCAGCTTCAATCTTTCTCTTTTTAACTTGATCTCTCCCCGAGACTGGTTTTGGTTTATTTGTCTTTCCTTATTTCCCTTTTCTTGATGAAATCTTGCATTTATTGAGCATCTTGGATTTAATTGGGAAGGTTGTCTGCAGAATCCTTGTTTGATTGGCAGTGATCTCCTCATTGATTGCCTCAAATCTTCTACAAAACTTTCTTCAATCAAACTCAAATCTTGCAGATATCTCCCTCATTTAATGCTATCTTTCCTTCAAACCAAATCTTTGCAATATCCTGTAAAAATCAGCAATATTTCTATTAAAATAGCATCAAATTCAAATCTAAGATTAATAAATATAATTTATCTAATATTTTATAAAAAAAGGGATTAAATTAGGGCAAAAATACCATTTTATCCTTGTTAAGTGAACTAAAAAGTGCTCTAATTTATCATATAATTTTCACTTATCAAAATACCCCACAACTTGAATTCTTGCTGGTCCTCAAGCAAGACACCTCTTTGCAATAAAAAAATCAATTATATCCCCTGAATAACTAAAATAAAAAACAAATTCAAGAAACTTTTCATTATCTCCTTGTTAAACAGCAGTCACCTTCCAAACATAAGAAAAAATCAGGATTAAGAGATGTTACCAATCCTCAATCAGAATAGAACACAAACATTAGTCAAACTTCTCAAAAATAGCAATTAAAGCAATAAGTGATAAACCAAGGAAATCTCTCATTCTCACGGGTAAGTGTTTCCCTCAATCTTTTTCACCACTGTTGAACAACTAGAATTGATAGTCGTTTCCAACATTTGAACCTGCAAGTAGTTAATATGGATCAAAAGGTCTTTTCATTGGTTGTAATGAGGTTGGGCTATCAAGAAATCATGGTTTTTCTGGATATGCAATGAACACTTTGAATAGAGAGCATCTTGTGATTGTGCTTTGGAACTTCTCTCAATCTATGATGTCATTCTTGAATTGTCACTTTTTTTTCAGTTGGCCTCTTTGTTTGAAGAAGTACTCCCCCCAACTTATTCAATTCCACACTTTTTGTGCATTTTTTTTATTTTCTACACTGTTTGTGCTGTTTTTTTTTAATAATATACAATAACATAGAGAATTTATTTATGAGGGAGTATTCTTCTTTGTGATTTCTTGTGCCTGCTCTCTGAATCTCTTTGATCTTTCATTTCACCAACCTCTTGTCCCATCTTATTGTGTTGCACCTTACTCTCTATCCCAAGTGTGAAGGGACATGGTATGATCATTAATCATGGCCGGGGTGCATCAGAAGAAATATTAAGGCTCAAATGGGCAATCAAAAATTGGAAAAATTTAATCAAGGTTGACTATTTGGCACTGAGTAAAATATTATAATCACAAAATATGCCTTTGTCACTTCCATATTTTCTACTAGCAAGACAAAATTCATAAACTCAAGCAATAACAGTTGACAAGCAGCGGTGAAAAACTCTCAATTTTAGTGTTTGGGCTCTCAGCTCACCGGTTATTGGCTAAAATTTCTTGATAAAGCACTTACTGGTTTTAATTAACTATCCCGATAGGTTCTCCTGAGAAGTATCCTAATCCTAACTGATTATGGAATTAATCACAAAATCCTATCATCTTTCCTAATCAGGTTAGTTAAATTACTTAATTACAGAGAATTTTGAAAATGTTACCTTAATTCCTAATTTCCTAAGGTCCTAAAAGTCCTAAAAATTTTAAAAATTTAACAGAAAAACATAAAATAGCAAAGTAAGTACTGCCTAATATAGATAATGTATCAGTGTTATGCAGTACATATCAAAAGAAATTAAGAAAACAAGAAAGTAAAATGAAAAGGAAAAAAGAAAAAGAAGGAAAAGCACCAAATAGGAAAGAAAAAAATCAGTCCTCATCCTGGTCCTGATCCATGTAAGCTGCTCCATCCCCCCTGGGAAAATAGGCCTGTCCCTAGGCCACTGTAAGTAATCATGAAACTGGGCAGGGGTCATGGGATCCACACGAGCCTGATAATGTCTACTCTGAAAATGAAGAGCTGCTCGGTGAGTAGTGGACATCTAAGCCATCAGATGAGTGTTCTGTGCCTCAAGTCGCTAGGTCCAGATTGGAGCATCCATGTCTGCTGGTGGTGGTGGTGGTGGTGCCTGCTGCTGCTGCTCCTCAACCTATAACTCCTCAGCTGGGATACAGTTGGCTTCAATATATGCTCTGGTCATGGGAAGTGCGATGCGAACCCTGGGGTTCACCTCTACACCCCTAGATCTGCAGAGTGCAGTGATAAGAGAAGGGAAGCCAAGTCTGATCTTGGAGTTAGGGGTCCGACGCCCCACAGAAGATGCAAAGTCTGATATCTTCTGGGTAATGACTTGTGAGACATCAATATCGGCGGCGGTGAGCATAGTGTAGATGACGTGAGCCATGAGCATAACTACATCAGAAACATGCCCGGTAGGATGAATGTTGGCCAGTATCAGCACTCTCCACATCTGAGCTATGCTCCTCATATCCTTCCTGTATATCCTAGCTGCCTCCTGATATGCATTCCTTTCAAAGGAACGCCCTGGTAAGCATAGCAGCTGAGCAGTCTCAATGTCAAGGGGATCATTGCCATGAAGCCCCACAGCTTGCATCCTCTCGTGGTATTGGCACACAACGAGGTCTCTGTCCTCCTCTCTGGGATGTCCTAAAAATGCATTGATTGCGTCACAATCAAATCTAATAACCTGTCCTCGAACATAGGACTCCCTCCTGTAGTTAACGTCGTGGTCTCCGATGGCATTAGCATAGAACTCCCTGACAATGTCTGGATCGAAGTAGATGTCAGGGCGGCTGAGGCGGTTCCAACGCCTCCTGTGAATCTCAGCAAAAAACTCCTCATATTCCCCCTCCTGGAGGATGACTGGTCGCTCCAGGATGAACTTGCAATCAGCAATGTCAGTGTATGCTTCAAAGGACTTGAGGTCCTTGAAGCGATGAGGGTCATACTCAGGTTCCCTCTGGGGAGCCTTCCTCTTGGCACCCCCTGTGCCCCTCCTAGAGGAACTAGCACCACTGACATTCTTTGTGCGAACTATCTGTAAAGCAAAAGCAACTCAAAATTATTTATGCATCATAATATTTAATTGCTCATAATTATGAAATAAATGGCCAATAAATTTCAATAATAAGAACAATCAATTAACCAAATAAATGTGCTTAACAATTTTGATTTTAAATATTACCCAATAAATGCCAATAAATTAATTAAGACATGCTAAAGTGATTAGTTAAAGCAGGTCCTAAACAATTCTAAACAGGCAAAGTGAGAATCAAGTTCATGCTCAAAAATCATGTCATCAGCAACATGCAATATTGCACAATCATTTATGTATGGGCATGCAAAAATATTAGAGCAATTAATTAAGCATGCATGCACCAACAAAATAATTTGCAGAAATTATTGAGCACTCAAAAACTACCACATAAGCAAACATGAATAACTTACAAAGAATCCTAACCACATGCAATCTAATTTAAAGCATTATGAACAATTATTCCTTTCCTAAAGGTTCCTAGAATCCTAAGATTTCTTATCCTAAGGTTATGCTCAAATAAAATAAAAATTCAAAATTTCAATCGGTTAAAAAGAAAGAAAACTATAAAAACATACCTGGTATAAGCTCAGAAACTGAAAATGAAGGCTATATGAGTGAGAAAAGGCAAAGCAAAGGTTAGGAATAATAGAGAAATTGCAAAGGAAATGAATGAGAGGGAGTTCAAATGAACTACTTCGTTCAAATTTCAAGATTTAAAATCCCGCTTCCTATGCTACAGCGCAGAGTGGAGTGCGTACTACTTCAGAAGTTGAAGTGTCCCGCTGCGCTTCACCCTGCGCTACAGCGCAGAGAGAAGCGCAAAAGTCAGAGAGTCAGGTGTTTAATTTTAATTTTGCGCTACAGCGCAAGTTGAAGCGCAGATCTGCAGTATTCTCTCTGCTTCTACTACTCCTAATTGATTCCATGCCATCCTTTTAGATTTAGATCCCCATTTTAACAATTTCCTAATTACACAAGTAAATTCTAAAAATTACCAAAATGAAAATTAAAAACTTACAAGGACTGGGTTGCCTCCCAGGAAGCGCTTGTTTAACGTCTTTTAGCTCGACGTCTGGTTACTCAACCTGTTTATGGTGGCCTCAAGTGGAGGATAATGTTTGACTCCATACCAGTTCTTCCCTTGAGCTCCCATCCTCCATGCCAATTTTTTATTCTTCCATCACTGTCACTGTCTTCCTCAGTATCAGATGTTGATCTCCTTCTCCTCTTAAAATTGAACTCCCATATTGACTCTGGATGCTTTACCCTCATTCTAGGCTTCCTCAGAAATTCGGAGCCTGGCAGCTTTGTTTGACTTTTGAAATTAGCATCAGTTTGTTGTAACTTGGGCGTACCTCTATGAAACGTAATGTTTTCATCTTTTGAGTTCAGTTCATATTTTCCTCGATCAACATCAATAATCATCTTAGCAGCTTTCATGAAAGGTCTTCCTAAAATTAGGGGGACATCAGTATCCTCCTCCTCTGTCTCTGCAATGTAGAAGTCTACAACATATGCAAATTTATCCACTTTGATTTGAATGTCTTCTATTATCCCATAAGGGCATTGAGCGGATTTATTTGCAAGAAGTAACCTCACATTTGCAGGCTTGACCTTCACATTACTCAACTTGTTAAAATACGATAGCAGCATCAAATTGATGCTCGCTCCAAGATCTAATAAAGCATGAATAGTAGGTAGATTACCAATAGAAATGGGTATAGTAAACTTACCTGGGTCAAGTGACTTACTTGTGACTAAGACCTTCTCTTCATGATGTTCCTTTTGTGTTGCTTCTTCATCTTGTTGAACAACTTCCTCTTGAAGCAATTGTTCTTCAAAGATGATTTCTTCTTCCTCATCAAGTTCCTCCTCCTCTGACTTGTTGCCATCAGTAGCAATCAAGCTGCATTGTTCCTTTGGATTGGTGTGGGTTACAGCTGAGAATTGTTGTCACCTGTGTTCTGCCATTTCAGTTGCTAACTGACCCACTTGATTCTCTAGAGTCTTGATTGATGCCTCAGTAGTTGTCTTGAATCCACTAAATTTTTGCACAAGGTCATCAATCTTACCTTCCAAAGTGTTCAGTTTATCATATGTTGAGGGCTGTTGTTGGTAAGGTGGTTGTCTTGGTCCTCCATTCTGACTCCAACCTGAGTTGGTTTGGTTATTTCTCCAACCTTGTGAATATTGATTGTTGTTATTGTTGGAGTAATTCCCTTTCCTTCCCTGGTTCCCCATGAAATTGACCTGTTCTGGTTGTGTTTCTTGGCTAGCACATTGACCATTTAGATGGTCTCCTCCACAGAAATCACAAATCAATGGTTGGGCTTGGATGGGTTGTGAGTGGACAGCTTTGAGTTGTTGAGGGAGTGTCTTCATTGTCTCAGTGAGTGCTTCTAGTTGACGTTTAATGAGCTTGTTCTCAGCTAACAGAGCATCACTTTGATTGAGTTCCATCATCCCTTTCTTTGGTAATTGCGCGGGCTGTCTTCCACTTTGAGCTTGTTGATCGTTTTGTGCAAAATGGTTGATGATTTCTAGCGCTCGATAAACTTTTGTGGATAAGATAGCTCCTCCTGCTGCTGCATCTATGAATGACCTTGAATCTGAACGAAGTCCCGTACAAAATATGTTGAGTTGGGCTATATCCTCATAGCCATGATTGGGACATTTGCGCAGCATAGACTTGAATCTTTCCCAAGCTTCAAATAGTGGCTCATCAATCCCCTGTCTGAATGTAGAAATATCTTCTTTGGCTTCTATCTGCTTCCTAGTTGGGAAGAATCTTGTCAAGAATTTCTCCTCAACCACACCCC
The DNA here is from genome assembly GCA_026901365.1 of Sesbania bispinosa. Taxonomy (NCBI): domain Eukaryota; kingdom Viridiplantae; phylum Streptophyta; class Magnoliopsida; order Fabales; family Fabaceae; genus Sesbania; species Sesbania bispinosa. The sequence goes on from QLOH01000376.1 coordinate 89,537, forward strand.
AATTGGTTAGGCTTTGGTTTGGGTGTGATTGCAGCCATTCCTTAGCTTTACCTATCAAAGAGAAGGGAAACAAGCGTAAGTAAACAGATTCTAAATTACCTTCCTCGAAACCCATAGTACCAATAAATTCATAAAAATTAGAGAGATGAGCATTTGGATTTTCATGATCCAATCCAGCAAATTGATGTGCACTAATGAGGTTGAGGTGTGCAGGCTTCAACTCCAAAGCTCTTGCGTTTGGTGGTAACACAATGCTTGAGAAGTGACGTGGTCCTTGATGGGAGATATAATCTCCTAGAGTCCTTCTTGGACGTTCATCTGCCATATTTTTGGGTTCCTCAACAATTGTCCTTCTTCTCCTTCTCGAGTTTCTACCTCTGTTCTTTCGCGACGTCCTTTCTATTTCCGGGTCGAACTGTAATTGATTGGGAGACGTCTGACCTCTCAGAAGCAAAAACAAGAAACTTTGAAAAAGGTAAGTGTTGAAGAAATTAGAAAAAAAACAAGAATTTTCATAAAATAATAATAAATCCTAAAAATAATAAGAAAAATAAACAAATAAACAAAATCCTAAAATAAAAACTTGATAACTAGACCTCCAAGGTCTACACGAATTGAAAACCGTTCCCCGGCAACGGCGCCAAAAACACTTGGTGGGTTTCTAGCAAGCGAACCAAAAATCCGGTAGTATAATAGTAAGAAAAGTATCGTATCCACAGGGAACGGTCAATTCACGTAAACTCGTGATCTATTTATCAAGGGAAACAACGGGTTTTGAGAATATTGTTGTGCGAAAAACGTAAAGAACATATAATCAATTGAAATAGAAAGGAAGAGTTAGAGACACTTTACTTGGATTAGGATTGGACTTCATATCATCACACCCTTCGTGCATGTAAAAATTATTTATTATTTTAGGTTTACTTTATAATACTGTACATAAACTATATTGCTAAGACCCCGAGTTACCAGCAGCCTCACACACTCAAAGGTAATCCATGCGGGCTCTCCCAAGTGACAGACTTACCCTCGACTTATTTTGTTCCCTTTATTCCGTTCGTAAAAGAATTAATTGATAAACGAGGCCTACTCCTCTGGATGCACCTTCGCTAGAGTGCTGTCACTAACCATGCCTATCCTGTAGACGCCCTTCATTAGAGTACTCACACTACCCATCAATCACTAGCAACGCCCATGTTTCGGTTCACTGGCTACCGAGTCCTCTTATTCACTCAGAGAATGAGTTTCTTCAGAATCCACTCCCCCATCCTCAATCCTAGTCGAAACTAGCCTATAACTCCGGCGCAAGCGCGGAAGTTAGGAATTAAGCACAAAATAAGATTACCAATATTATAGACAGAGAGCTCATGAAATAATAAAATAGATTTTACATACACTTGGGGATAGAATCAATTACATCCAATCCTAATGGAGAGTTAACTACACAAGGTAGCCATACAAACCACCGAAGATGCTGTCACCATCTTCAATCCTTGTGAAGCGCTCCTCCTCTCCTACTCTAAAATTAGCTCTGGTGCATTATCACTTAAATAAGACTGAATTACAATAATCATGCACACTTAATCTGGTGCAATGAGGTCCTATTTATAGGCTAAGGAAAGACAAAGAAAAATGGGGAGAAATCTATCTAAAAACAGCAACAGGGCAAGAATCAGCGTGATCTGCGCTTCACCCTACGCTACAGCGCAGCTTGCAGCGCAGAAGTCAGAGAGCTGGGCTACAGCGCAGGTTGAAGCGCAGAATGCGTCCTGCAGCTTCAATCTTTCTCTTTTTAACTTGATCTCTCCCCGAGACTGGTTTTGGTTTATTTGTCTTTCATTGTTTCCCTTTTCTTGATGAAATCTTGCATTTTTTGATTTAATTGGGAAGGTTGTCTGCAGAATCCTTGTTTGATTGGCAGTGATCTCCTCATTGATTGCCTCAAATCTTCTACAAAACTTTCTTCAATCAAACTCAAATCTTGCAGATATCTCCCTCATTTAATGTTATCTTTTCTTCAAATCAAATCTTTGCAATATCCTGCAAAAATCAGCAATATTTCTATTAAAATAGCATCAAATTCAAATCTAAGATTAATAAATACAATTTATCTAATATTTTATAAAAAGGGATTAAACTGGGGCAAAAATACCATTTTATCCTTGATAAGTGAACTAAAAAGTGCTCTAATTTATCATATAATTTTCACTTATCAGTTCCATGATGACTTTGTTTTAGAGTTCAATCCCTAAGCTAATGATTTAACTTCATTGTTGGTCACTCCATTTCGCTCATCATGAACCTAATGATAAGAACCATTTAATATTAATTGAATTTAGTTTACTCAGTAATAAATAGGAAAAAAAAGTAGATGATCAACTTACATAGTTCCTAAACCATGTTGGAAAGTCTGAATGTATTCGAGCAGAAGAATCTCGATCATCGATCGAGTGAAATTGTATGAATAAGCTGAAATGGAACAAATAGTTAATAAATTATTCATTTGTAAACCCTAAAACCTAAAGATAATAAAAACACAGTCACTTACTCAAGGTATGGTTTAACTTCATTGCAATTGATCAGTATATGTACATGAGATGATTTTCATTCATCGTCATTTAATCAGTGCTCACTAAACATTCCTACAGGGCGTCCTGACTTGTTCAACATTGACAATGTGGAATTGTCGCATTGAAGTCCACTTGGAGGCTAATTCCTCAATGTAGTATTTGAAAACAATCATGAGTTCTGAAAAATAATGCGAACAAAAATACGTGGTTTCTCGGTGTAAGTGGAATGAGCATATTGAGCCCTCCACCCTAGCCAAATTACCCACGGATCGTTTCCCATCTCCCATCATTCTAAAATAAAAACATAAATTGTTATTTGAATTTGATTACAAATAAATTAAAATAAACAATATAGTTTTATTAACAAACCTTTCAAATGGATACATCCACCGATATTGAACTGGACCCCCAAGTCTTGCTTCCATAGGAAGATGAATTGGCAGATGCTCCATTGAATCAAAGAATCCCGGTGGAAATATCCTTTCCAATTTGCATAGAATGATTGGTATATTTTGTTCCAATTTAGCCACATCATCCATCCTCAAAGTATTAGAACATATATCTTTGAAGAATCGACTTAATTCAACAAGTGGTTTCCACACACAATCTGACAAGGATTGAAATGCAATTGGGAGCAAACACTCCATGAATACATGACAATCATGACTTTTAATCCCATGCATTGTACCCCTATTGATATCTACACATTTTGCAAGATTGGAGGCATAACCATCCGGAAATTTCAATTCGAAAATCCATTTACAAACTAGTTTTGCATCCTTAGGTTCTAAAGAGTAGTTTGTCTTTGGTTTTCCCATCTTTCCATTACCAAGGTCAACCAACTCCAAGTCACCCCGCGCACAGAATACATACACATCCATCCTTGCCTTCACATTGTCCTTGGTTTTACCCGCAACATTCATCACAGTGTTAAAGACATTTTCAAAGAAATTTTTCTCTATATGCATGACATCAAGATTATGCCTTAACAAGTTGTCCTTCCAATATGGAAGATCCCAAAATATCCTGCGTTTAACCCAATTATGAAGTTGTCCATACCCTCGCAGTTTGGAACAATTACCATCTGTCACCTTCGAAAAATCTTGCACAAATGACCAAATATCATAACCTATCAACATTAAAGGTGGTCCATCATGCTCAGCCTGGTTTCTCCTACACCTTATTTTACTCCTTCTAAAGAGGTGATCACTTTGCAAGAATCTACGATGACAATCAAACCATGAGTTTTTTCCACCATGCTGCAAAGTGAAAGCTTTTGTGTCTTCCACACAATAAGGCCATGCTATTTTACCCTTTGTTTGCCAACCAGATAACATTCCATACGCCAGAAAATCATTGATAGTCCACATCAAAGATGCACACATGAGAAAGTTTTGTTTCGTGGAAATGTCATAAGTCACAACACAATACCTCCACAACTGTTGCAGATCATCTTTTAAAGGTTGCAGAAACACGTCTATGTTTGCCTTGGGATTAGTTGGACCGGGAATTAGACAAGTCAAAAACATATATGGCTTAGTCATGCACAATTCAGGAGGGAGATTATAAGGTGTTAGAATAACAGGCCAACAGGAATATGGTGAAGTTGAAGCTTGAATGTAGTGTAAACCCATTAGCACATAACCCCAACCTTACATTTCTTGGCTCATTTGCAAAATCAGGATACACATTATCAAAGTGTTTCTATGCTTCCCCGTCCAATGGATGACGCAATAAACCAGAATCATTCTTAATCTCATGATGCCATCGCATTTGTGCAGCAGACTCTAATGAAGCATACAATCGTTGCAACCTTGGAATAATTGACAAATAAAACATCCTCTTCACCGGAACATCTTTATATCTCCCCTTCCCAACCTTATGAGGAACAAACCTAGGAGCATTACAAAACTTGCATTTAGTTACCATAGAATCATCCTTGTAATACAACATGCAACCATTCCTACAACAATCAATTTTTCCGCCTTCAACCCTAACTTAGACACCAATTTGGTCGCCTAATAATAGTTCTTTGGAATGGTGTTGGGTGTTGGAGCTACATCAAGTAGCATTTGGATGAAATAATCCAAACACTTTTCAGTAACATGCCAATTACTCCTAGCTGCTAATAACCTCACAACTATTGATAACCTAGAATCATTTGCTCCATCATAGATTGGTTGGTTTGCAGATGTCAACATATCATAAAACCGCTGGGCATCTGGGTTAGGTGGCTCATGGTCATTATCATCTGTTTCATCAGGTATAGGCCTAAATGCATCATACACCATTTGAGTCATTGAGGCAAAATGAGGTTCATAACTCATACCTTCACCACTATTATCATCATCTCCCAACTCAACATTATTAGACCCTACTTCTTCGTGGTCAATCCATACCCTGTAGTTTGGTTTAAATCCAAACTTCAACAAATAAAGTCTAACTAAAGAAGGTTTCAGAATACTCTCACAATTACATTTCACATATGGACACCTAATCCCTCCATCAGAAACAAACGAAGGTTGTTCCACAACCTTGTTCACAAATCTCGAAACCCCTTCAATAAACTCATTATTCAATCTCCTAGAAGAATCAAACCTATCATACATCCATCTACGATCCATTTCTCTACAATTCAAAAATTATATAATTTCAGCATAAAAGTTTCACATATCACAACACAAACACAATTCTATAATATCAGCACACAATCAGCACCCCTTCATAGGGTCTCACTTATTGAGCTCAGCTCTCCACTAACAAACAATTCATACAATACAAACACATGCACAAATATATATTACCAGTACACAACCAACACCCTTCATAGGGTCTCCCCTATTGAGCTCTGCTCTCTACTAACAAACAATTCATACAATACAAACACATGCACAAATATATTACTAGCACACAACCAGCACCCTTCATAGGATCCCACCTATTGAGCTTAGCTCTCCACTAACAAACAATTCATACAATACAAACACACGCACAAATATATATTACCAGCACAAAACCAGCACCCTTCATAGGGTCTTACCTATTGAGCTCAGCTCTCCACTAACAAACAATTCATACAATACAGAGATAAATTACAACAGTTACATCACACATAGGAGAGAACAAAATACTCGTTCGATGCCCACAACGGAAATTCACTACCGGCAACATCTACCCATAGTGGTTGGTCGTCCACTACAAAAAAAAATGATATTTAGTGAGGGTTATTTTGTGGAGATTATAAAAACCCCCACAAATTAACATGATTTACGTGTTACGCTAGCATGTCTGAAATGATGATAATAGTGGGGGTTTTGATTTTTTTTGAGGAGGTTTATGACCTACACAAATTATTACGTTTTTCACCGTGTCTTTATCCCTTCCCTCATTTTTTTCACCCTTTCCCTCCTATTTGCGCCCTAACTATTCCGATCCCTAATTATTCTCAGCGTTTCCTTCATAGTTTCGTTCTTCCTCCGCAGAGCCCTAACTATGTCGTTTCGTTCTTCCTTCGTTGTGTGTTCTTAGGTTCTTTCTCTTCCACTGAGCCCTAACACATATCTCTTGTTGCGGTGCTTGCCTCTCTCATCTTCGCAGCTGTCAATCCCTAGCTCCAGCACCTGCTCCCACTAGCAATAGTAGTAACTTTTCCTCTCTTCCCTTTCTAGTTTTTTTTTTTTTTTTGCTTATAATTAGATCTAATCTCACATGTTCTTCCCTGGATCTAAAACGTTCTTTTATTGTGTTGTTTTTGTCCTTTCCCATATATTCATTTTTTAATCATTGTTATTTGTGGGTTTTGGTTCAGGGACGTCCATAGAACAAGGGATTGTTTGTGTGTTCATGTTTTTTGCCCTCTTGCTCATGTACCTCATCCACTACGCAAAACTCTGAGAATCAATGCTTGTTGGCGTCTTTGAGTTCAAAAGGAGCTCGGTGCCGTGTTTATTATTTGCTATTACTAGCATTAAGATATAATTGCAAGTAGAACAAAATTATTGAGTGAGCAAGAAGCTGGAAATTCCTAAGACTGGGAAAAAAATTCCCAGAGGGATAATGTTACTTTTTCGGTTTTTTTCCCAGTTATTGAAAGAGATATGTGTTGTTTACTGGTTTGTTGTCATTCTATTGGAATTTTATATGGCTCTTTATGTCATTCTATTGGAATTTTATATGGCTCTTTATCTGGACACGTGAATTATCAAATTGGAATGTACAACCTCATTTCTATGCTATAATATGGTTTGTCTCTACTTCACTCATTGATGATAACATTTCCCTTTCTTTATGTCAGATTGCTAATCTTCCTTAAGAAGTAAAGGAGGAGCTTAAAGATCCTTATAGTAAGTACCAATGAAGTGATCTTTTACCTATGAAAGGATGGTTTGTTAATTACTTGCTGTTTTTTAGTTTTATTTTTATTTTCTTTGGAGCTCTCTTTTTAATGTTTTATCTATTAGCTCTAATGCAATGTTTTTTCAATTTCTATGCAATTTTGTTATTAAATAAGGAAAATAGACTTATGAAAATAGGAATGTGGTATCTCACAGTCATTGTTGAACTATTGATTGCTTGAATTGCTTCCTTTTTGTTCCTGCAGTTGAATTAACATGCTTTGGTTTGGAACTGGATCACCTGCAGTTCAAATAAAATCTACATGGTGTTCAATTGTATATTTCACCATAATTTTAGTTTAATTTAACTAAATCCTGTTTAGATTAATACTCTGTTTTGTTTTGTTCTTATGTGATTCTGCATTTAATTAACAGATAAGAATAATCTGAGATTAATTTAACTATATAAGAGATATAATTGAATATTGATATTGATACTTTGATTGCATTATTGAATCAATTGCATTTTTATTGCATTCTGGCCTAGTCAGTAGCTTATAGTTGCAGGGGGATGTGGATTCTGATATATATATTGATATCTTGATTGCACATGCTCTTCTTCATCTTTAAAATTGGTATTCTAAATATGGAAATTTTCTTATAAAGTAAGTACTAACTACTTTATTCTATTCTTCAAAACCTGCAGATTAAACTTTCTTTTTTCAAAAAAGTAAGTTTCCTTTTAAGATTTCAAGTTATTAATTTTGATTCATTGGAAGCTTGTTATTTTCTAATAGTAAAATGCATTGACTTCATATATATCGTATTTGTTTATGAAGCTTTATTCTTATATTCTTACTTAAAGTTATCCTGTTGCTTAATTAATGCATCACTTCTAAATCCAGTGACTAATCTATATTTTTAATATTCATGTATTCAAATTCCAAAATCTAAATATTTTTGTATTTAGCCATTGCAAGTGGGACTGTTTCACTTGTTAATTTTGTGTTCTATTAATCAAGTTAGGATTCTGTTGTACTTGCTTTAGCAAACCTGATACTGGGTTAGGATTGATAGCTCTCACTGTTCCAATTAATTAGGAGAGTTTGTTAAGATTTCCAGCTTTCAACCTTACAACAGATCATTAACCAAAAATTAAAGAAGGGTGAGAAATGCAACTTTGAGCATCTTGTTGAGCATTTGGTCCAAAATGTTACATCTGGCATCAATATGGCTGGGTAACGTGATTTCTAGTAAACATTTCATTAGTAATTTGCACGTTAAGAATATCATTTAAACTCACAGTTTTTTTTTTTTTTTTTTAATTTGTTTAGGTTCCTCAAGATCATGATTACTTGAAGTTTTTTTTGCAGGGAAATCAAATGATCATATCTGTAACTAGAGCAACAGGTTTTATAGGCAGAAGATTGGTGCAAAAGCTACACGCATGTTATTGTAACATCCCGCAAAATTAAGAATTTTAATAACTTAGTAAGCTGAGAATAAGTTGAGAGATTAAGGTTAATTGAGGAGCTACAAGTTAAAACTCAGGTATAAAATCAAGTTTTTAGCTTTAACTTAAGTGAACTTAGGGAATTTGGGTTTTGGTAATCGATTACAGTGAGTTCGTAATCGATTACCCGAGAGCTGGTTTTTGGTAATCGATTACGTAATCGATTACCTGAGGGCTGAGTTTTTGGTAATCGATTACCAAGGGTTGTAATCGATTACTAGATTTCCAGAAACGTTTTCTAGTGTAATTTTTACCTCTGGTAATCGATTACAGCATTACTGTAATCGATTACCAGCTGTCCAGTATAAATAGTCGGACATGCAAAATCAGAATTTCTATTTTCTTTCTTTCTTCTTCCTCGAACCCTAGAGAGAGAGAGATGAAATTCTAGTGAGAGAAAGCTTGGATTAAGGCTTGGAGGAGGGGATTGAAGCTAGAAAACATCAAGGGCACATCTCTATTCATCAATTTCACTCTTGATTTCATAGAATTGGTGAGTATAACTCACACCCACTTTCCCCTTTTATTTTGATTTCTCCCTAATGTATGAATCCCATTGCTTAATTCCTCTTCTATATGATTATTGTAGTTATATTAGTAATGTATGCTTGAGATTGAGTAGTTTGATTAGTATTTTCATTGAAAACCTTAGGGTAGCGAGATTTACGAAAGTAGCGAGATTACGAGATTAACGAAATGCTCAATGTATGAACCCTACCCCTTCGATTCCCTTTCTATTTGATTAAATTGATTGGATTTATGATGTTTGTGCTTGAGTTGAGTAAATGATGTTAGGGTTGCTTGGAAAATCTTTGAATGTCGAAGTTACGAACTTACGATAATTACGAAGCTTTCGAAATGTTTGAAATCTTAGTTCTTGTTATCGATTCATGTGTGCTAGTCCAATTATGAGTTAAGAACTAAGATTATTTGAGGGCGTGTGCGCCAAGCTCAGTTGAGGGCGTGTGTGCCAAGTTCAGTTGAGGGCGTATGCACCACAGCCCGTCGGCTGGGTTATGCCGATTATGTGCCTTTATGTTTAAGATGTTTGTTGGTATGTATATCTCATTTGGTGATGATTGATGCATTTCATTTTCTATCTTTCCTACACGACATGTTTGCATGGTTATACTTCACTGAGACATTAGTCTCACCACGCGTTTTGTGGACACAATCTAGGTGTGCAGGTATCTCCCGGCAGGGATCAGTGATTTGAAGGCAGGAGTCTGATATATGTTGGATTTCGTATCTCTTAGATTGTGTAGGAGTACTTCTGTATATTTTGGTTTTATGTTAGAGATGCTTAGTTTGTAGCCTTCGAGCCTTTTGTGTACTTTTACAGAAGTGTGTATATGTATATAAGTTTGAGTTCTTCACAAATTGTATAAGTTATCGCTGGTTTCTTATCGAATTATGATGTATGATATTCGAAATGGCGCGATTTAAATTTCGAAAATTTAGGGTTTAGTCTCCAACAAACTAAGTCTTGAATTTAGAAATTAGGGCGTTACAGTTATCCCCTGTCTCTGGCTGGGCTAACTTACTAGGCCTTTTTATATATTAGTGCCATTGATTATTTCACTTAAATATTTTTTTTTTCATTTCAGCAAACTGGTGATGCAGATGAGCCTGAGTCTCCTTTTGGTACAAGAAATTCATCCTGTGCCAGCAACATTTAGTGTGTTTATGATGTTATTTAGGATGAAACTATATTTAGTCTATTATGGGTTTTGAGTTATTATGGATTTTAAGTTGTAATTACATTTCAGTTTAAATTACTTTTATGTTACAGTGGTGATTTTGAGATCAAGGAATGTTTTATACATGATATATATATATACACACACACACACACATACATACATACATTGCCATGTACAAGGGTTTCTAATTACTAACAAATTATTGTATTTAGAGGATTAGAAATAATGCAAGCAGAGTAGGTTAGTAATCTCGCAAAATAAATAATGCAAATGAGGGAGGTTTAAAACCTCTACAATATAATCGCCACAAATTGAAGAGGGTAGTAACCCCCACAATAGTCAGCAAATAAAGGAGGTTTGAAACCTCTGCAAAATAATAGTCAGCAATAGGGGAGGTTAAAACCCTCCACAAAAAAACCTCCACAATATAAACCAGGTACCGGAGGGCGCGGTAAACCTCCGCAAAAAGGTTGTGGCAAACATATTTGCGGAGGTTTTAAAAACCCCCGCAAATTAATTTGCAGAGGGTAAAAACCCCTGCAAATCGAAATAAAAACCTCCGCAAAATAGCTTTTTTCTTGTAGTGGTCGTCCACCGCCTCTTTACCAAAAATAGTAGTTGTTTCACAAAAATAATCGGTAAGATTGAAGGATTAAGTAAGAGGGAGAGGTTGAAGGAGGAAGAGAGTTTGAGGGACAGTGATGGAGGGGTGGAGGGAAGTTTTCCAGTATGGTCGTGGCGGAGGATCGGAGGAGAAGAGAAGAACGGAAGAAAAAAAGAGAAAGAAGAAATAAGGGACAGTCTCGCATAAATCTCAAATTTTGCAACGGCTTTTAGCGATGGCCTGGCCGTCACTATATTTAATTGATGTAGTGACGGCTCAACCGTCGCTAAGTCAATAAAAATCGTCTCTCCAGATTAATTTTTAAATTTCGCCCGCAAAAATTTTTCACAATTGCGGCGACATTAGTGATAGCCTAGCCGTCGCTAGAATGTATTTTCAATTAGCGATGTTTTCTCCGTCGCTAATTTGAAACTCATTCGTCGCTAACGACAATTTTCAGTTAGCGACGGCCCCACCGTCTCTACGCCGTCACTAATTTTTTGCAAATAGCGACGGCCAAGCCATCGCTAATGTGTAATATTTTGTAAATAAATTGTAAAGGAAAAAATAACCAATTCGCGACGGCGAGGCCGCCGCAAAAAATCCGTCGCTAAAAACGAAAATTCTTGTAGTGTATCTTTTAGACGCACAGGTCCCACCTCGGCCAAGGCAGTGAGCGTGGAGGTGCGCGGAAAGTTCTTAGTTATTTTGATGTATTAGATGTTCATACATGATGATTAGTATTGTATTGTATTGTATTATTTTGAGGGATATGGTTGTATATGTGCAGCCTTCGGGCCTCTCTATTTTTGCTTAGGGCACATGTATGAGGGTATACCAAGTTATTATTATGTACTAGTTAGACATGTAGCCTTGTTGGCACATAGATAAGTATTTTTAGCTTAATTTTGTTTTCATATATTGTTTAAGTATTCGTTGGAGCTTAAGCAATATGTGATGTATGTTTGTGCGATATTTAAAATGACATGAAATAATTTAAAAAATTCAGGAATTTTGCTTCCAACAGGCTTAATTTTTAGATTTTAGAAATTAGGGCGTTACAGTCGACATGGAAAAACTTATTCAATTCAATCAAAATTTCGATGGCTTGAACAAATCCCCTGAATGACCCATATTAGCCAATGAGATAGCTCAATTTATTCATGAATGGATTTGACTTCTTTTACAAATGTATATAATAAATATTTACATAAATGGATATCATAAAAGTTTATAAATTTGAGTTTGAATGAAATTTATTTATGTAAAATTGATTTTGCTTAATAACACACATGCACTATTAAAAAAATCCAAATTTAGTGATGGATTTTAGAAGGGTCGGCACAACACTTTCCTAGACCTAAAGCAAATTTTATGATGGGTCCTTTTTAAATTAATAAAATTATCTATTAAAATATTCTAATTTTATTTAAATTTTATTTTTCGAGCCTTTTGAGATACAAAATTATTTATTAAATTATTATAATCGATTTCATTTAACATTTCTTTTTCAAACGATAATAAAGCTAATCCATCTAATCTTTCTTGGGATATTATTAATTTTAAATAAGATTTTATTAATTTTAATTTTGAAAAACTTCTTTCCGTTGAAGCAACAGTTACTGGAATTGTTAACATGATTCTATATAATAAATATATGCATTTGGAAAAGAATCAAGTCTTTTTACATAATTAAGTATATCAATTGGTGTGTCATTTTCTACTTGTATAATTTTTTTTAGAAATTTTAATTCTGAAAATAAATCTAATCCATCAATATCAGAGCAATCATTGTATATGTTTTAATGATTTTTCAAGATTAAGACAATTTTCTTTTATAATCTCATTGTCTAATGACTTTTTTCTTCAACACTAAATAAAAAACCAAAAATATTTTTGTACAATTTAAATTGTTTAAATCTAGTTTAAAGTGTAACAATTGCTTGGTCTATTATGTATAAGAACTAATCAATCCTAAATGATTCTTCAGGAGATTTTACAACTTCATTAATAGAAATTTCATCAAATTATTTCTTTCTACGAATAGTACGTTTTCACGAAATTAAGGTTTTATATACATTTTAGTAGCAATTTCTTTAGCAGATATCAAAACATCTTCAAATCTTTTTTCCTTATATTTTTCAAGAAATGAAACAAGGTCTTTTAATTGCTATAGCAACATCTATGCGCATATCTTTGGATTGCAAATTCTTACTGTTGAGTTAACTGCAAATAATATATCATACCAAATAGTCATGCCTGACAAAAGCTCAAAATTTTCTAGTTCATAAATTGCTAAACATTCAGCTTCACTTTTAATTTTAGGATCATCACTAACTTCAAATATTTTTAATAAAGAATCTCTTATTTATGAAGTTTGAAATCTTAGAGCTTTTACGCTTTCAATATGACTTTCCCAACGTGTTTATGACAATGATTTAAGAGTTAGGCTAGGTACATGATCTTGTAAAATTTTCCATCTTTTAGTAGTAGAAGAAAACAATGTATATATACGTTGTAGCACTCTAAAAAAAAGATGTAGCTTTAGAATAAAAATTCGCCATATCAAAAAGCACCAAATTAAGACTATGACAACCACATGGAGTATAAAATGATCTAGGATTAATATCTAGAAACCCTTTTTGCACTCCTTATGTATTTCTTTTATATTAGACCCATGATCATAACCTTGCCCTTTTAGGTTGCTAATCTCAAGTCCAACAATATTTATTTCTTTCATGATAGCATTAAAAAGACCTCTGTAAGATATTTTTTAAAAAAATTATAATTAATATTGGTAAGGCTCCAAAGAAGGTTTCATCTCAGCCTTCAAATGTGATCGCACAGAATGGTCATAGTTCTGCTCAAAAGGAACCAATAGTTTTTACTAGTCCTGCATTGACCTCAACATCAAGCCATAATGCCAGAAAGAATAGGTATAAAGTTGATCCCTCAATCAAGTCTACCGCTACCTTAGAAATTAAGTATAATGATGATGTGCCTACCTCAGGTAAAAGCTTGGCTGATGGGGGAAAGGATTCTCACAAAAAGACTTTGCCTTCAAACACCACCCCTCATGGCATAAAGACTATTATGAATGTAGACATACTTTCTGGAAACAGAATGAGGTTTAGAGATGAACATGATCCATCTAATCCCTCAACGGTAAAGGTTTATGTGGAAAGTAAGGACCAGGGAAGGGATATGGAATCTGATGCAGTCATGGACTCAGCTGATGGATCCCTGGAACAAAAGAAATAATCCTTATGTTTAGTCAGGTTTCATCAATCCTTTTTTTGTTTTCTATTTTTTGTGTTTATGATGCATGATTTCAAGAATTTTGTAGCTCTTTCTTGGAATATTAGAGGAGCAGCTAACAAAAGAAGCCATAGGCATATTAGAGATACTATCAAGAAATTTCAACCTGATGTGGTTATCATTCTGGAAACTTACACATTGTACCAAAATACTCATCCTTTCTAGAATGGAATTGGTTATGCTCCTGTTGCTGTTGAAGAGGCTCAAGGGCATATTGGAGGAATTTGGATCATGAAGCAAATTAGTCCTTCTTACAGCTTTTCTGTTATTGATTCCTATCCTCAAGCTATTAGTATTGAAATCTCAACAGGTTCCTCTAGTTGGATTTTATCTAGAATTTATGCAAGTCCAGTCCTTACAAACAGAAATCTCATGTGGAGGCATTTAGAGGCTTTAAGGCCATCAATTGCTAAGCCATGGCTTCTATTGGGAGACTTTAATGATATTCTTCTATCAAATGAACAAAGAGGTGGGAGTTTTTCATTTACAAGGGCATCCAATTTTGCTAGTCATCTGGATACTTGCAATCTTATGGATATAGGCAGTTTTGGATCAAAATTCACTTGGAGCAGACATTGTAGAGGTATGCAATGGGTGCATAGGAGACTAGACAGAGGGTTAGCAGATCAATCTTGGAGACTTGCTTTTCCCAATGGATCCATTGAAATTTTATGTATACTTCATTCTGATCACCACCCAATCCTTTTGAGATGTGGTAGGAGGCCTTCAAATTAAGGGGAGAGACCATTCAGGTTCCAAGCTGCATGGTGTACACATCCTCAATATTCTTCTCTAGTTAATTCCACTTGGAGCATATCTGAGCATGATGCTCTTCAATGCCTGGCTGATGTGAGAGAAGCTTCAATCAAGTTTAATAAAGAGACTTTTGGTTCTGTCTTTACTAAGAAGAAAATACTGGAAAAAATATTGAAAGGAATAGAAATAGCTCTTGAAGAAGGGACTTCTAGCAGTTTGCTTCAGTTGCAAGGGAATCTTCTGCAAGAGTGTAATGTTGTTCTATTTCAGGAAGAGGTTTTTTGGTTTCAAAAATCATGAGAAAATTGGGTTAAATTTGGAAACATAAATACCTCTTTCTTTCATGCTCAAACTGTGATTAGAAGAGCAAAAAATAGAATAAATTGTTTATTTCTACCCAATGGAGAGTGGTGCACTGATGATAAAACTCTTCAGGGGGAAGCTGTATCCTTTTTTCAAGATCTTTTTTGTAATACTTTTGCTAATGGGGAATTCCCATCATCACCTAACCTGCTTAAATTATCCCATTCAAATAAGGTTTGTCTTATGTCACCTGTAGGGGTGGGAATCAAGTAGGCCAGGTCGGGCTTTACATAAACAGGTCAGGCCTGTTTCAAAATTTTAAAGCCTAAGCCTGACCTTTTACATGTGATAGGCCTTAATTAGTGTCTAGGCCTGGTTCATTTAAAGGCCTGTTAAGCCTACGAGCCTATTTAAAAGCCTACATGTAATGAAGGCCAGTAAAAAGGCCTAAAGCCTATTTATATTCTTGGCTAAATAGGGCTTTGGGCCTGCAGGCCTATTTAGCCAAGAATATAAATAGGCTTTAGGCCTTTTTACTGGCCTTCATTACATGTAGGCTTTAGGCCTATTTAAAAGCCTACCTGTTAATTTTTAGTTTAACATAAAACTCAAGAACATAACTTTTTCTATAATATCCAAATCAGCAGTATACCATTGGCAGCAATTTCAATTCTATAATATCACAATCACAATGTGGCTGCAAAATGGCAGCAAGCCAGCAACAATAAGATACAACATTCAGCAACATTAAAAAGGGTCACAATGGCAACAACACATTCAAAGTACTTCAAAACCCACCACAAAGGGTCACAGTCACAATTCACAAACCCTAACAACATTAAAAATAACAGAAATTGTCCAAAGAGCTAAACAAAGTACCACAAAGGGTCACAGACTCACAGCCACAAATCCCAGCAGCATTAAAAATAACAAAAATTGTCCAAAGAGCTAAACAAAGTACCAATATCATAAGTCCATAACAAAGATAAAGTTACAAACTAAAAACAATGAGCACGACATCAAATCTTCAAGATGATCTCCTCAAGTTGTTCTTCCACCTACAAAATATAGAAGAAATTGTTTTTACAATTAAAAGTAATTTAAGAATAATAATTCTAACATGTATAAGAAATTACAATTTAAAAGTATAAATAACAAACCTTTGATTTTCCCTATCATATTATAATTTATCATTCAATAAACAGCAAGTCAGCAACCATAAACATAGCATTATGAAGGTTGACAATGTCCAGCCATGTACATAACAATAAGGGAGTTCGATTAGTACTGTAATGAAATTAGTACAGTACCTTATTCATACTTCAGTTAAATCAGTATTTAGGAACAAAAGATGCACATTACATTTAAGTCAAAAGGAAAATACCTGAAGTATGAATAAGGTACAACCCGTGACTATACCAGAGTTAGAGTAATAGAAGAGACAAACAAAATACAATAAATAAAAGCAAATTGAATTTATATATATATGTCCCTTATCTTTTGTTGAAATTAAAGCTACATCGAGTTGAAAGTGTACATAGTTTAAGGCAGTATCAGGCACATTTGAAAATGTGACCACCACGCAACAGGTATGGAAGTTGTATTTAACAATGCATCAGATATCCAATATGGAAAATTATTTTAAACCAGCAGCTTGTGGTACTTGGAACCAGATATCCAAACTAAACTTTCATTAAACTTATTCTCTTTAACAATACAGCTTTTCTCAATAAAAAAATCATGTGGATATAATGTGGTCAACAATAGTCCCATCAATAAGAAATTGTAACTCAGGGAAAAGTACTAACTATTTCAAAGCGAAGAACAAAAACATCCCTCTTTTGACCAAATGTGCCTGATACTATACCTAAAAGATGCTAACTATACAATATGCAGAACAATCTAACAAATGCTCTTAAAAGATGCTAACTATGCAAACAGCAGAAAACAACAATACAAACAAAGAACTGAGAGAAGTCAATACTAACCGACGGAGATGCAGATCGCGACGGAGAACGGCGACGGAACGAGACGCAGACCGCGGCGGAGAACGAGAACACATATCGTGGCGAGAGAGCGGTGGCGGATGGCGACGCTAAACGAGGAGGCACATCGAAGAGCCGGAGACGCCTTGGAGTCTTTAAGAGCAGAACGCGAAGCGGCGGAGGCAGAGCGGAGATTGTGAGAGACACAGAGAGAGGGACCTAGGGTTTACTACTATATCAGAAAGATAGTTTTAGTAAAAAAGAGTTTTAAAAAATTTAAATTAAAAATAACTTATAATAAAAAAATTTATAAAAAATAATATATAAAAATAAATATATAATTATATTAATTAAATATTATTATTATATTTATGCAGGCCGCCTGACAGGCTAAATAGGCTTTTTAGCCTACCTGGGCCTGGCTTGTTTATATAAACAGGCTTTATAAAAGGCCTAAGCCTATCTATCTAATAAACAGGCTAGGTCAGGCCAGGCTTTAAACAAGCCAGGTAGTAGGCCCCTACAAGGCGGCCTACCTGACTCCCACCCCTAGTCACATGTGACTAAAGAGGAAGTTTTCAAAGCTCTTTCTTTAATGAAATCCTATAAGGCTCAAGGCCCTGATGGATTTCAAGCTATATTTTTTAAAATCTACTGGGATATGGTTGGTGATGATGTTTGGCAGTTTGTCAAGGAAGCATTCTGTACTGGTTTGATTCCTTCAGCAACTGCTGAAACATTAATTGTTTTGATTCCAAAAATTGATAGGCCTAACTCCTTTAAAGAACTTAGGCCTATTAGTTTATGTAATTGTCTCTATAAACTAATATCTAAAGCCTTAGTCAATAGACTTAGACCTATTTTGCAGGATATTGTGAGCCCTCTTCAAGCAAGTTTCATACCTGGGAGAACCACTTCAAATAATGCTATAATTTTGCAAGAATTAGTACATCAAATGAAGAAATCCAAAAGGAAAAATGGTGATATGATCTTTAAACTAGATTTGGAAAAGGCTTATGACAGAGTGAACTAGGGTTTTTTGAAGAAGGTTTTACAAGAATTTGAGTTCCCTCCTAACATAATCTCATTAATTCTGAGTGGTATTACTGCTACCTCAATTTCAATACTTTGGAATGGAAGAAAATGTCCAGCTTTTTCTACAAAGAGAGGTCTAAGGTAGGGTGATCCTCTTTCACCCTATTTGTTTGTCTTGTGTATGGAAAATCTTGGTCAAATGATCTCAGATGCTGTTATGGAGAGATCTTTATTTCCAATTAAAGTCTCTCCTCAAGCTCCTGGAATCTCACACTTGTTCTTTGCTGATGATGTGTTTCTCTTCACAAGCCAAACCTTCTCAAGTTAGACTACTGTCTCAAATAGTTCAAGAATTTTGTAACTATTATGGTTTCAAGGTAAACATTGACAAATCTAGGGCTTTCTGCTCCCCTACAATTCTTATGAGAAAACAACAACATTTATCTCACATTACATGGATTAGACTAACTAGTTCTATAGAGATATACCCAGGTTTTAAAATATTCCTGGACAGACCCACCAAAACTGACTTTCAGGAAATTCTGGATAAGGTAAATCTGAGGCTAGAATCTTGGAAGGGTTATTGAATAAAGTTGGGAGACTAGCCCTTGCCAACTCAACTCTCAATTCTATTCCAACATACTTCATGCAAATCCATTGGTTACCTGAAAGCATTTGCAATGCTTTGGATAGATCAACTAGGGACTTTTTGTGGAAGGGTAATAGCTTAGCAGGGATAAACCTTGTTAATTGGAAAACTATTACTAAACCAAAGAAATTGGGAGGTTTAGGCATTAGAACAACTAGACTCCAAAATATCTCTCTATTAGGAAAATTGGCTTGGAATGTTATGCAGAAGGATGATTCTAAATTATGGGTTCAGGTCTTATGTGCAAGATATGGGGGTGGTCATCTCATTTTCAACTCTTCCAAGGGAGCTTCTTATATTTGGAGATCAATCCAAAAGTCAGCCTCTACACTCAAGGAAGGTTTTTCCGTCAGAATTGGAGAAGGGAGCTCAAATTTTCTCTTTGATCATTGGCTTCCCACAGGACCAATTGCTGAAGAGGTAAATTTTGTTAATATACATGATATATCATTAAGGATTTGTGACATTTGGAATGGTTTGAATTGGGATCTGCATCTTCTATGGACATCTCTGCCTAATCATATTTTCCATCAAATCAATGCCATCAATCCTATTCTGTCTCAAGGAATGCCTGATGTAATTTCTTGGGGAAGTTCTAGTACTAGTATCTATACAGCAAGAGAAGGTACACTTGGCTTTGGAATCAACAAAATCAGATCACTGATGATACATCCTGGGCCTGGATTTGGAATTTACATTGTAGTGAATCAGTCAGATTTTTTGTCTGGCTTGCTGCAAATGATAGATTTCCTACTAAAAAGCTTCTACATCATAGGAAGATCACTGCTTCTCCTCTCTGTTTACATTTCCAGCAACATGATGAAGATGTTCTTCATTGTCTTAGGTCCTATCTATTTGCTAGCTGTTTATGGAATAAACTTGGTTATTCTTCTCATAACTTATTTTTGTCAATTACCAATCCTTTTGATTGGCTTCTTTGGTCCAACAAGAAATTTGGTTCTCAATTTTTGGCTGCTATCTGGGAATTATGGATTGCAAGGAATCTAAAAGTATTTAATGGCCAATCTACTACTATAGATCTTCTGTTTTGGAAAGTAGATACTCTTACACAATTATTCCAAACTGTTTTCAAGAAAGATCAAGTCAATGCTTGTCTTGCTATGAGATGGATTAAATGGCTAGCTCCACCTATTAATATCGTTGCCTTGAATGTGGATGGTAGCTGGTTTGAGAATAACAATTTTGCTGGGTTTGGTGGTTTAATTCGAGACTGTAATGAGAATTGGTTGAAAGGCTTCTTTGGCTCAATTGATAGTTCAAGCATCATCAAGGCTGAATTATTAGCTATTTTAAAAGGTCTTCAACTAGCTTGGAATGAAGGTTATAGAAGGGTTTATTATTGGTGAGATTCATCTTTTGCTATTTCTTTGATCAAAGGAGAGCTACCTAAGTTCCATGAACATGCAGGTTTAATACATGCCATTCAAGTTATGCTTCAAAAGGATTGGAGTTTAGTTATTGATCACATTCTTAGGGAAGGCAATCAGTGTGCAAATGTTATTGCTAAGAAGGGTGCTATCTCTAGGTCTTCCTCTACTGTAATTCTAGAATCTGATAATGAGTTTGTTGAGTATGTTTCAATAGATGCTAGGGGAAAAGTTTTCCCTAGGATTACTAGGACTTGATTCTTTTTTGTATTTTTCTTTTTGCTTTGTTTTTAATTCATTATTGTTTACCAAAAAAATGAACCGATCTCAATGTTTTTCAATCGGTTACTAATTTGTTTCATATAAAAGGTAATGAAGAGAGTAATATATATAAAAGATTAGTATATTAACCTACACATTGTGGACAAAAGTATATTTTTTTTATAAGTAAAATTAATTTACTATAAATTAATATCTTTAAAACTAAAAAAGATTTATAATAGATTGTATAATTATTCAACTTTAAATTGTAATAGTATATTATAATTTTATTATTTAAATCTATTTACATTATTATTTTATTATAAGTTTCAATAAAATAAACTAAAATTATAATGGTAAGAATAATTGTTTATATTAAAAATAAGGATGAGAATAGAAAATGACAAAATAAGATCTTGAATTTTAATAAATTTTAAAATTCAGGAATAATATTTATTAGTAATTAAAAATTAGTATTTAAAAATTGAATATAGGAAGAGAAACGACAGAGAAGGTTAAAAACAATTAAGGGGGAGAATATGGTTAGTGAGTACTTTACTTTCTAAGGTAAGGTCTCCAATTTAGAAAATAGAGAGTTGATTTAGTTATTTTCATGATTTTCATCATATTGACTATCATTTTTTTTAGGTATTTATCAAATTCTTTTGTATATTTTTCCAGGATTTCTATTTAATTGTCTGTCGACTTTTTTAGGTCTTTATGAAAATCTCTTGTCAATATTTCCAACATTTTCATCAAAATTTCCTATTGATTTTTTTTTCAAGTCTATATCAAATGTTCTTGTCGATTTTTCTAGATGAAATTGTCCGTTAATTTTTTCATGTCTTTATCAAATTCTACTATTTAATTGTCTATCGACAATTTTAGGTCTTTATCAAAATCTGCCGTCGATTTTTCCAAGATTTCCATCAAAATTTCCTATCGATTTTTTTCAAGTCTTTATCAAATGTTCTTGTCGATTTTTCTAGGGTTTTCATGAAATTGTCCGTTATTTTTTCCATGTCTTTATCAAATTCTACTATTTAATTGTCTATCGAACTTTCTAGATCTTTATCATAATCTCCCGTTGATTTTTCCAGTATTTTCATCAAAATTTCCTATCGATTTTTTTCAAGTCTTTATCATATGTTCTTGTTAATTTTTCTAGGATTTTCATAAAATTTTCCGTTAATTTTTCCATGTCTTTATCAAATTCTACTATCGATTTTTCCATGATTTCTACAAAATTACTTGTCATTTTTTCCAAGTCCTTATCAAAACCTCTTGTGAAATTTACAAGGATTTTCATCAAATCGACAATCAATTTTTCAGACCTTTATTGAAATCTCCTATTAATTTTTTCAAGATTTTCATCAAATTGCTTGTCGATTTTTTCAGAATTTCTATCAAATTACGTATCAATTTTTTTCTAGGTCTTTATCCAAATCTCTTATAAATTTTTTCAAGATTTCTATCAAATTACTGGTCGATATTTTCGGGTTTTATCAAAATCTCCAATCGATACCAACGGGGGTTGGTTCAAGTGGTAATGTTTGATTCCCCTTAAGCAAGGTCTCGGATTCGAGTCTTATGGATGGAAAAAATCCCCGTTGGGAGAGTTAGTTAGCTCCACCATGATGTGGATGTTTGATAAGTTCAAATTATATGATATATTCTTGTATTTTTACTGCACTTATCAATGTTAAAATAGTAATTTATGCCCCAAAATAATCCATTTTTAGTAATAATTGTGTTTATTTGATTTGAATTTGAATTTGATGCTATTTTAATAGAAAATCTGTCAATTTTACAGAGTTATGAGAAAGATTTGAATGAGGAAAGAAGATAGCATCATTTGAGGATAGGATCTGCAGATTTGAAGTTTAAATGAGAACAAATAAAGAAGAGTTCAGTTGCCATTTAAACGAGGATTCTGCGAATAACTTCCCAATTTAAATTCAAAGTCAAGATAAACACAGAATCAGATCAAAAAGAGGGAAACAAGGAAAGCCAAGCAAACAAAGATAAGATCAGGAAGAGATCACGCTAAAAAAGGGAGAGAATCAAGAGAAGCTGATCGAGAAATTCGCTCCACCTGCACTCATCACAGGTGAAGCGTAACTATCAGGATTCCTCTCTGGATCCTGCGCTTCAGATGCGTTGAGCGCAGGTGAAGCGCAGAAACACAGATTTGTTTTCTAATCTGATTTCAAATCAGATTCCTTCCAGATTTCAGATGGCTTTCCAGCGTCTATAAATAGAACCTTTTGCAAAGATCAAAGGGAGCTTTTTGGAGAGACGACAGAGCAGATGCAAGGGCTGGAGAAAGTGACAGTTTCTCCGTTGGTTTGTAATGGCTACCATGCGTAGCTAAACTCTCTAATAGGATTGAATGTAGTTGATTCAATCCCCAATTGTATGTGAATTCTCTTTGATATTTATGAATCCCTGTTTTTATAATATCAGTGTTTTTATTTTGTGCTTAATGCTTAGCTTCCGCCTATGTGCCGGAGTTATAGGTTGGTTTTATGGGGCGCATTCGGAATGTGGTTCTATAAAATCAATAGCGAGTTTGGGGGAACCTAGGAATAGGAAACTTGAATTCTGATTGGGTAAAGACGCTCATAGTAGTCACCGTGGGAACCCGGGCGAATTGATAGCATAAACAAATAGATCTTTAATCCGGGGTAATTTATCACTGTGGGAACCAGGGTAGATTATTTCTGAGTATTTCATATTTGTGGGAACCTTTGTGAAATAACTTTAATTTGTGCTAAGATGTTATAATTGCATATTCATAAATATTATTGGGGTTCACATACGAAAGGAGTGCGATGAGACGAAGTTCAATCACAGACCAAGTAACTGTCTCTACCTATCTCATTTAAGTTCAATTTTATTTTATTATTTTCTCTACAACCAATAATCATATGCTCTTACTTGATAGTTGTGACCACTAATATTTAAAAATTGAACCGTTCCCTGTGGATACGATAACTCTTACTTACTATTATACTGCTGGAATTTTGGTACGCTTGCCAGAATCTCATCAATGTTCCTGGTTCGAGCAGGATGATTCCCGTGAAAGATAATGTGGTTAAACAAAAAAAAAAGTCTCCAATTGATTTTTCCAAAATTTTCATCAAATTGCATGCCGATTTTCCCAGGATTTTCATCAATTTGCTTGTCGATATTTCCAGGCTTTTATCAAATTCTCATGTTGACTTTTCCATGATTTCTATTAAATTATCAGTCGATTTTTTTTCCAAGTCTACATCAAACTCTCCCGACAATTTTTCCAGGATATTTGTCAACTACCTACCAATTTTTCTAGGTCTTCATCCAAATATGCTATCGATTTTTCTGAGATTTACATCAAATTCCCTATTTTTTTCTTTTGTATTATTCTTCATGTTGTTATTCCAAGTGTGGTTAGCTATGTAGTAAATAAAGTTTTGGTGTGAATTATTGATGTATTGCGTGATTTTGATATCTGTATGGTTTTAATTGCATGTCATTTTATTTTAAGACAAAATTGGATGATTATTCATTTTATTCATTCTTTCTATTCTAAAGAATAAGCAAATGGGGCTACTGTTAGAACCGAATTTTATCCAGGCTATTAATATATAATAAGTTCACGTGACTTTAGCTATTTTCTTGCGAACCACACAAGTCTTAAGCGAGATTTGAAGGCTTAGGCAAGAATTTAAAGACAAATAAATCAACATATATATCTCTTATTTGAGTGCGTGTATTAGGTGCTACCATTGCATTTGTGACAGGCTTATTTCTAACCCACTTTTTTTTTTTTGAAATTTTTTCCCTAACTTTCCCTTTCACCACCACCACCACCACCACCCTCACCCTTCCCCCTCCCCCTCAACCTCCCCTTTCTCCCTTCCCACCTTCCCCCACCCCCGCCCTCGGCCACCCCCCTCCCGACTTTGAAATCTCTACATCCTTACCACTATAAATCCATCCATAAACGTTGCCATCTTGTCCCCATGCTATAGTCGTGTTGTGACCGGAGAAAAACCATGATTAGTCTGAAAATCCATGGTTAAGTGATGAAGACAGGAAAAGAAGGAGAGTAGCATCGTGGTGACCACTTATCATTATTGTTGTATTTTCAATGCTGGAAAAGATGGGAAAGTTGTGACAACCTCCTTTCATTGCTGTGTTATCCCCCTACATTATTTTTTAAAAAAAAATAATGGCTTTCAAAAACAATTATACGGAAGCCAATTTTTTAATTTGACTTTCAGATAAGCCAATTTTTTTCGAGACATTTATTTTCGAAAGCCAAATTAAAAAAATTGACTTCTGATATTTGTATGCAAAAGTCATTTTTTCAAAAAGAATTGACGTGGGAAGGGGGCAGTGACGGCTTAGAGGTGGGAGTTGCTTTTAGAACCCCCACTTTTGCTATTCGCACCCCCATCCCTTACCCCATTCCCCATATTACCCCTACCCCCCATGGCTCCCCTGGCAGCCACCCCCGCCCCCAACCTTTCCCTCCCCCTTCCCCACTCCCCACCCACACCCCTTCCCCTTCCCGTCCCCTTCTCCCTCCCCTTTTAATTTTATTTTCAATGTTTTGGGTTTAGAGACGGAATTTCCGTCTCTAAACTTTCCTCCCCCAAAATGAATTTCCGGAAGGCTCCGGAAATAGTTCTAAAAAAATTGGTTTTCGGAAATTATTTTCCGCAGAGCTTCGGAAGTTGTTTTAAAACAATTGGTTAGAGACGAAAAAATTTTGTCTCTAAACCAAAACTTCAAATAAAAAAATTCGGGGGGAGGGGGACAAGGACGGGGATGGGAGAGGGGGGTGGGGGAGTGGGTGGGGAAAGGGAGACGAGATGGGGGTGGGGGTGGGGGCTGGGAGTTGTAGGTTCCGTAGACGAGTTTAGAGACGAAATTTTTCCATCTCTAAACCCAAAACATTGCAAAAAAAAATTAAAGGGGAAGGGGACGGGAAGGGGAATGGGTGTGGGGAGTGGGGGAGTGGGGAGGGTGAGAAGGTTGGGGGCGGGGGTGGCTGCCAGGGGGCCATGGGGGTAAGGGGTAGGGGTAGGGGTAATATGGGGAAGGAGATATAGGATGAGGGTGCGAATAGCAAAAAGGGCGGTTCTAAAAGCAACTCCCCTTAGAGGTGGGGTATAGCCGTAGAGATAATTAGGAAGAAAATTTTAAAAAAATGTTAAGGGAGGAGAATAGCAAAAGGGGGGTGAAAATAGTAACGAACTTTTTACCACTCGTTGTGAATGAATGGTGAGCCATAAACCATTAAAGGGCCGAAACAGGAAAATTAAGATGAAGAAAACGTATTGGCCTATATATTTCTTTGGGCTCGTTTATTGTACTGTTTTTAAAAGAAAATTACTTTTTGGACCAAAAATAAAATAAAATTACTTTTAAATTAAAAGGTATATTTTTTACCAAAAAAAATTAAAAGGTGTATTTAAAAGTTTAATAACCATGTAATTGTTATAAAATAAAAATTCCAAATATTGCTTTGGTAATTTTTTTGAAAGATTAAGAATAATAACTTCTAAAACGTTATATTATAAAATTACTTTTTAAGCTTAAACAAATCCATTCATTATTTTTCATGTTCCTTATATATTCCTATGCACATTTTATTGTAGTTATTAACTGAGAGTCCAACTACAATACTACTACTATTCCTTTTATTAAAATAATTTTCCTTTTGCTAAAATGCTATTTCCATTTTATAATTGTTTTGCTTCTTTTTTCTTTCCATGATTATGATATTTTTAAAAATACGGTTAGAAATTGGTTAGATAATCCATTCTACTAATGGCTTAATCTTTATTTGGGTCTCATTTGACCTAAACTTATTCACAAAATAAGTTGGATTAAAGTTTTTTTTTTTCCAAAAGTTCATTTAGTTTTAAAGTCAGATTTTAAGTCATTCAAAAAATCAATTCGAATTTAGAATTGATTTATTTAAATAAATATAAATAATAAAATAATTATATTATTTTTTATTATTATTTTATTGTATTTTTTATATAAAACCTTAAAATTATTTACTTTCATGACTCATTAAAGATCTATATCAAATAAATAGATCATGTTTAAATTAATTTTTAAATAAACTTTCGACTCAAATTAAACGAATCCTTAAAAATATCTCTATTAAATAAATAGGTCTATCAAGTTTAAGTGTCAAAAATAAAACAAACTTATTGAAGATTTGGATTGAGTTGACTGATTTCTACACCCATTCATAAGCATTGTCGGGAGACTTCTCCTTTAAACGCTGCCCTAATTAGGGAGCCGGCCCAAAATTTTGATCCTACTCCCAAGATTGAATTATTTACCATGGCAACCAACCCTTTTGTTGGTCATTTCATTTATAATAATATATACCTTCATATTAGTTTTCTGTTTTTTTCTCATTTTTTATTATAAAAATATTTTTAGTTTTAGTTTTAAAAATATTATACTCTTAATTATTTGTTTAAAATCCATGCCTAAGGGCTTGTTATTCTAAGCAGAATTAGAGCCTGCATGTTTTATACTTGCGAAGTTTCCAAACGTGATTCTGGTACAAACGTAATTCTAGACGGTTACCAGCTGAAAAATAAATAGTTCCTTAGTTCCATAAAATTGATTTTAAATCACTTTCATTTAGAGGTGTCAAAACGGGCTATCCGATCCGGCCCAAAGCGAGTAGCGGGCTTTTACAAACCGGGGTTAAAATATCCGGCTAAAATTCAGTCATGTAAAATAAGGGCCCGAGCCCGACCCGGATCGGGTAGCGGGCTTATGTGGGTCGGGCCGGTTAAAACCTAATTTATTAAAAAATGTAGCTCATTAAAAGTTTTAAAGAATTATACTTTTATAAAACTAAAAAAATTACAATATAATTATAAAAAAACATTAAAAAAAGAGTTCATATACCCTAATAAAAATCATTCAAATAAATTTAAAATTCATTCTAAATTCCCAAACGTATTCATCCATCAATCCTATTAAAACTAAAATACATTTAACACATTCAAACAAATTTAAAATACATTCCTAAGTTCTCAATCCATTCCAAAACACATCAAAAGATTTTTCTCAACTTTTCATTCTTACTTTTCTAAAATTATCCTTTACTGATAGAAAAATAGACAATTTATATCACAAAAAAATTCAACAACGAGTATTCGAAATAAAAGAAAGAAGTGAAAGTTACATTCAATATATTATAAAATGTAATTTATATAACTATTTCATTTATTTATATTTTACGAACGTTGTTAGTATTTTTTATGATTATGAAAAAAATCAATATTTTTAATTGAAAGTTCCTCAGGTGATACTTATATATTATAATTTATACTTTGAAAATAAGTGTTATACTATGCTTTGAAAATAAGTCCCTTTGGCTTGATCAAAACATAGGAAAAACGTGAAGTGGACGTGACTTTGTGACCATGCACAAAAACATGTGTTTACCAATTGTAAAAACTTCTATTTTGTTGGAAAAAATATATACCCTGCAACATTTTTTATTTTATATATATATATATATATGCGGGTAGCCCGAAAGCCCGTCAGGCTACCCCGAGCCTGGATTGTTGCAGGCTTTGTTTATTTCGGGCTAAAAAGCCCGACAAAAATTCGGGCTTTAAATTTCAATGCCCAAGCCCTGTAAAAAGGCGGGTTCGGGCGGGGCGGTCGGGCTAGCCCATTTTGTCGGTGCTACTTTCATCCAATGTGTTTTATAAAACGTGTATTACTAATTTTCAACCATTAATGCTAAAATCAATTCTACTCAATTATAAACCAAACAGTTACTAACGCTACGATTGTTTTGATGAAAAATGGAAGGATAGAAGAATGAAAATTGGTTGGAAAATAGATTGATATCATGTTTGGATTAGCACGTAAAATTGGAGAGAAAATAAAAACATATAGGTCCCCCTAGTTTCAGTTTTCATGACTAGGGATGGCACCCGCGCGGGGCGGGGGCGAGGGATACCTCCCCGCTCCCCGTCCCCACCTCCCTATTTTATCCCTCCGTCCCCGTCCCCATCCCCGATCCCCACCTCGGGGTAATTTTCTCCTCAATCCCCATTCCCCGCATCCCTACGGGTCCCCACGGGGACCCCATAATTATAAAAATAAATTAAAAAATATAATATAAATAATAAAATTAGTAAAAATAATATAAAATAATTAGAAATTTAATTTTTAAATTTAAAATTAGGATAATATAAAATAGAAATTATATATATTATATTATAATATATTATATATATCATATAAATAAAAAAATTATATATATGTGTGGTGGGGCGAGGACCCCGCGGGGCGAGGAGCATGATCCCCGTCCCCATCCCCAAATCTGTCTCGGGGGGATTTTAGTCCCCGTCCTCATCCCCACGGGAAAAAATTCCCCATCCTCGAGGCCCATATGGGGCAGTCCCCGCGGGTATCCCCACTTGCAGTACAAAATTGTTATCCCTGTTCATGACAAATGTGAGAAGAAAACGGGGGAGAGAGAGAGAATGAACTTTCCACATTTGCCCCACATTATTTAAAGTGTAACATATATTTTATTTGTTTTCAATTTCATTCCTGTAACTTCATTTTTTTCATTTTTTATTAACAAACTTTATATTTTTATTAATAATAATAATAATAATTTTTTAAATATTAGGGAAAATGGGTAATTATATATCATACTTATTTTCCTTTTCCTCTCTTTTTCATTTCTTTTATCTCAAACCAAATAACTCAAAAAATCATTTATTTTTTTTTGTTTTTTCTTATTTTTTTTCCTTTCCTTTTATTTTTTTTCTTTCATTTTTATTTTTCATCCTAATAGAATCTAATAATGCGTTTGATTTATATTAAATACACATCTTATATACGAATCCGAATCTATAATTTTGATGAAACTAAACTAACCTCACGATCGAGGAAGATGGGTTTAATTAAGGTAAGGAATTGGTTTGCTAGAATACGATTATCTTCAAGCTAGGCGTAGGTAGTTTGATTGGAGAGAATGGCAGACGGGCCAATAGTACTAAGACAGGAAGATGTTGTCCTTGAAGTCACAGATCATGTATTGCTCCCTTCGTTACTAGTAATTAGTTGACATCTAGTCTAGAACTAATAATGTCACCGTAGGAGACACATTGGGTGAGTAGGTAGATAGCCTTTTGCTATGTTACAATATAAACCAGATTCCCACAGTATCATTATCCAATCCTGGATTCCTGGCCTTTAATTTCTTTATTTTACATTAATTAAAATATATTTTAAATTGTAAGTCACATAATTTAAAATTATATATATTGTTCTTGTCAAGTCAAACTCATGAAAACCGCATTAGACCTAGCTAGTAGCTAGTGTCACGGAGAGTGGGAGACCTTGAGAATTGAGATGGCCTCTTAATTTCTGCGACAAATCGAACACCACTCCACACTTCAATGTCACATCTCATGTTGATATCACTGGCCAACCCGGCCAGCGCTGATTTTCTTTAGTTTTTTCTTTTATATTTTTCTTTAACTTCGTGGATACTTGAGTTCACATTTAAAATTGATGAGGTATTTAGGAATTACGGGGCATTAGACAAAAATTAAGATAGGGGCCCATGTTAATATAGACTAATAACTTTTACGTTATTTTTCTGATTTTTTGAATTGTAAAATTATTTATTAATGTTTTATAATCAAGTAATTCTAACATCTCATTTTCAATAAATAATATAGTCAACCCATTCAATTTATCTTGTAGCATAGTTGATCTTAAATATGATTTAATCAATTTTAATTTTAAAAAGCTTCTTTCAGCGATCGCGACAATTACATGTAATGTTAATAATATTCTATAAGCAATGTATGTATTTGGAAAAGAACCTAATCTTTTTATATAGTTCAATCTTTTTAATGGTGTGTTAATTTCATTTGTTAGAATTTCTTTTAATAACTTTAATTCTGAAAACAAATCAAGACCATCAATATCAAAATGGTCCTCAAAACTCAAAATCTTTTCAAGATTGATACAATATTTTTTCAATTCATCTTCCCCTAAAGTTTTAAATTTATTTGAATCAAATGAAAAACCAAACATGTTTTCATATTCTAAAATTGTTCAAATCAACTCTCAATAGAAGAAATAGATCGATCTAATATATACAAAAAATAATCAATGCGAAACAAAATTTCAGCAGAATGAGCTATCCCATCACTAATTGTCATCAAAATGTTTTTTCATATGAATCTTATGTTTTTCATTGAACTTTGGCTTTATATCCATTTCAATAAGCGTACAAGTAGCTAATAGATCATAGGTTCAACAATACTACCGATACAAGGAAATTCACTGTTGAGTGTTGAGTAACTTTTCATTTGCAAAAACTAATATATGGGATGTGGACTTTTAAGTAATTTAAATGATAATAATAAAAATATATAAAAAATGTAAAATATGGGTCTTATAAAATATTGGGCCCTATCTCGAACATTATTAAGTTTTTAAAAAATAATTTATATCAATAACACTAATATTAGAAAAAATTGGGGGGCCTTATAAATTTGGGGGCTCTAGGCAATGGCCTTAATTGCCTTATTGAATATCCGGCCCTGGCAGTAATTAAAAAATAAATTTATAATTATACATTTTTTTAATATTTTTTTACTATTCATTCAATTTATTATAATATTTTATTAATTATTTTAGTATTATTATGGGTGAGTAAAACTTGGCTCGTCCCACGGACTCGTCCCAGCCCAAATTATTCGAGTCGGGTTAGACCATGTCCCATATGAAAGATTAGAGTTTAATTGGGTTGAGAACGAGTTTGAGTCACTGTTGTGAAACTCGGACCGGTTCGATCTGATCCGAGTAGACTATTGGATCATTTCTGTAATTCTCGGTTTCCGGTTCGTGTGCAAATCGATTGAACCGCTATTAAATTAGGGAAACTCATACAAACCGACCGGTTTCGGGTCATGAGTCGCGAGTCTAACGAAGTCTGCAAGCGCCTTACTTTAAAGAAACTGGAATGCTAGCACGCGAGGTTCGAGCACGCATCCTTGGGACATGAGAGCACGGTGCACCACTAGACCAAAGATGCCTTTGGTAATATATGTGCTGGTGTTTATATATATCTCATGTTAAACGAGTGGGGCTTTTTTTTTATTTTTTCTAATAATTAAATTTTTTTTATATCAAACTTAACTCTAAAATTATTTATTTATTTAAAAGAATTACATATATCTTTATATGTCATAATTTCTTTAGTATAAATTTATAGATTTTTATATATAACCGGTTCAATCAGCAACTCACTGGTTCGACCATTGATTCATTGACCCAATATTCTGACCGAGTTGATAACCGGTCCGAGTTTTATAACATTGGTTCGGGTTAATCTTCGGGTTACCCAACTCGTCCCATATATATGTATGTATATATATATAATATATAACATTTATAATTTTATATTATTTAAAGGCTTAACATCATTTTAACTCTCTAGAAATTTTTAATTTAACTTTTCTCTATGATAGAGACTCTATCTACTTTGAAAACACATTCCATACATAAAGTTATATAATAATATAGTGATATTTTTCTCTTAACAATATTTGAAAGTTCATAAGAAAGTAAAATATTAGGATTTAGAATTTGTGGAAGGGTTTTTTCGGGTTATGGATGGGTTTCTTCGAGTTGTGGACGGGTTCGGGTTTCAAGTAGTCTTATACATTGTCGGGTTTCTTCGGATTTATGGGCGGGTTCTGGTATGAAAATTTGGTATGATAAAAAGTTAGGGTCGGGTATGGGACGGACAAAATTCGTCCCAAACCATCCCACGCTCACCCCTAATTATTACTACTTTTTGTTATCAAAAGTCGTGTCATATCTTTTATTCAAAATAAAATTGTTTAATTTGTAGATATTAATGCACATGAGTACAAATATGTTTGTTGATATTGATACTAAAGTTTGGATATGTAATGTAATAAAATGTGTTGATTTACATCAAAATTATTGTGTATTTTCCTAATATATTATTTACATTAAAATTGTTTAATTTGTATTTATTGATACACGTGAGTACAAATATATTTGTTGAGATTGATACTCAAGTTTGAATGTGGTAATATAATAAAATGTGTTGATTTATATCAAATTTATTGTATATTTTTCTAATATATTATTTACATTAAATTTATTGTGTTGAATGAGATACAATGAATGTGTTGATTTAAATTAAATTTATTTTTTTCCTAATATATCATTTGTCTCCATATTTTATGCATTAATTTTTTCACTTATTATCTCTCTTATTAAGGCTGAAAGTAGAAAAATGTAATTAATACTCTCTCAAACTTTTAAATGGGAAAGATAAATAAAAACAAAAATATTCTTCAAATTAGACAGATACGGTAAATGTGTTAGATTTAATGAAGCTTAACACACTTATTGTATTTCTTAATCCGTGTATCTTCATTAGGAGTGTTCGTGGTTCGGTTTGGATCGGTTTTGGGATAAAAAATCATTCGGTCCAATCATTGTGGTTTTATCATTTCATCATCCAATCCGTTTTGATATTTTTTTCAAATCCAATTCAATCTATATTGAATTGGATTAGATCGGTTTTCGATTTTTTAAAAAAACAATAAAATATTAGATAAAAGTGATAAAATTATGAAATAATAGTAAATCTTTTTTATTGGAATTATATTTATTAAAATAAATATAAAATTATATAAAAAGAAGGACATTAGACATGAAAACTAATTTAAAACTAATTTTAAATTGATATATTTATAGAAATATTAACATGATATAAGATAATAAAATCATCAAAAAAATATATTAATATAAGTAATTTTATAAATATATATGTATACAAGTATAAATATATAATTATTTTGTAAGTAGTAATATATGTATATATAAGTTCGGTTTGGATTGGATTGGATCGGTTTTCAACATAGGGTTCGAAAACAATCCAATATATCAAATAAAAAAATTCTAGTTTTTGCGGTTTTCAATTTTTTGATTTCGGTTTGATTCGATTTTTTATTTTTCGATTTGGTTTATGTGGTTTGCATTGGATTGAATTAGATATGAACACCTCCAATTTTCATGTAATGACACAGATAAATAGGAAGTAGGATTTGAGGTAATATAATTATAAATTTGGTAACTATGATAATTGTTTATTAAGAAATACAATAAATATAATTAGAAATTCGGTAACTATAATCATTATTTATTAAAAATTACAATAAATTTGTTGATTTACATCAAATTTATTGTGTTTTCCCCTAATATATCATCGGTTTTTTTAACATGTGCAACATTACACAGGATAATAAAGTAAAAGTAGAAATACTTTATTAGAAAATGTAATATTAAATATTACCAACTTGTAACTCAACTATCAAAGTCGTTTTCATGTATTAGGCAAACATTATTGATGAGATATAATTTATATGACATACCTTATATAGTAACGACAATTCATGATCATCTAGCACTATATCCCTCTATTGTGCTAATACGCTCTAATACTATATCATTTCATTGGATTTTAATATAGCTATAACCTCAATGAATCTCTATTGCCATTGCATGAAGTTCATAAATAATTTTGGTAGGACTCGCGCATCGCAGGGTAACTACGTACACTAGTTAATTACATTCCAACACTAAATCAAACATCTTATAAGTCCTATATTAACTTTGTATACCCGTAAAAATGTTTAACTATACTTAATTTATTTGAAACAATAATGAAAATGTCAATTTCAAAGACTTATAGTTAATTTACATATACCGAATTTATTTAAGAATTTCTTAGCAGATGGCTTTCAACTTTTTTAGTATTGAAACGTATTAAACTCATGTTTCTAATGTTAATAATATATAGTTGTGCCGGAAAACCTAAACTTGAGTTTGACTTGTTTTAATACTAAATTAAACACAGACTAGTAAAATAACGTGCATTTATATCTCACCCCTAAAAACTTTTTTAGATCAATATTTTATAATTTTTCACAATTTCCTATACTATTATATTATTTTTATTATTTAAGCAATTCGTTTACTTTTTATTTCTTTCTCCGCGAATCTAAGAAAAATAAATGGACCTACAAAACTCACCATTAACTAATCACACACCATACAACAATTATCTTTTTAATATTAAGCATGGGCGCTTCTACAACATCGGTGCTAAAATAAGAACCATAAAACAGATGCTCCATCACTAATAATTATTAAGCACTCGATGTTTAAAGTTATTCATATAGTAAAATCATAAAATATAACTCATACAACATATTTTTTTATAATTATTTTTTTATCATTATCTTTCTCTGTCATATTATTCATCAAATCAGATACTTCTCTCACTTCTATTCTCATCTCTATTTATGTTGTAAAGATGTTCTTAGAGTCAAGAACCTCCTCAAGCATTACCCATGCATGTGGATGCTCTACCTTGTAAACTGTTGACGCCCGTGCCGTTTGAGAGAAGGCAAGTATGCCCGCGATACGAAGGAAAAGGTGTTTAATTGAGATGCTTTAACTAGAAGTTTTACCATCGATCGGTTGTATGAATTTAAATGCTGAAGATCTTCGTATTCGTATATACTACAACCAAAGGCAAAAACAACAAAAACAGAAAACTTTGCGCTCATTAATTATCCATGAATTATTCCATGTAGCTCTTGAGGTTCAGAGAGTATATATTTACACAACAAAAGCCTAACGTCTTTCTCTTGAGAGGGTGTATATATAGACACTAACGTCTCTCTCAGTTGATTATTTAATTCGGCTAGAGTATTCTTGCACATTTAATTTCTTTTGAATAAGACAGTCATTTTCAGGATTTAATCAAAGTTAAACTTCTCCCTGTGTGATTATATATTAAATATAATCATCAATAGACTTAACATCTCAATTATTAAATGATAAAACATCAATTCAAAGAAAAAAAAATGCTTTTAGCAATGATAATTAATGATGCATATAAAGAAATCCTAAAATTGGAATATCATTCTCTTGAGTGACATTCTTGATGCATCACTCTACTTACGAAGATGACCCATTTTTGCTGGGGCAATAATGCAAATTTCCATTTAATACTTGCAACTTTTAGGAAAAATAAAAGCAAAATTAATTAAGACGTACTATTACATACCAATAGTCATGGACTGAAATTATTTTTCTCTTTTCGGATTCCATTCATTACTTTTTACTGAAAATATATCATTTTAGTAAAAAGAAAAGAAAAGAAAATTCTCCTCTATCTAAAACTAAATATTTTCAGTTGCATGTTAAACTTTTTTTTTCTTTTTCTGAGATATTTTATATATATTGATCTTCAGCGAACTTCGGTTAACTATGGCGTACAGTGAGTAGATTCCAATGGCAGTGACGACGATGGTTCCACGGTGGAGTAGGGTGTACCTGCAGGGACTCCAACGCTCAACGTAAGATATCGATTTAGCAGAGTAATAGTAGAGTGAATGAATGCGTACCTGGAACGTAAAATCCGGGGTATATATAGGGGAAATTAGGTGAGAAAATCAATTACGGTGAGTAACCGTTTTCGGGATGTACGAGGTGGCGCGCCGAAGAGAGCGTCTAGCCACGCGCTTAATATAGTCGAGATACCGGGGTATGCTGTATCAAACAGTATCGAGATGAATAGTCGTAGCTGTGTGGTGGTGCGCATTCGTCGGTTGTATTGAACTTAGGATCGCAGTCCCTTAGGATTCCTTGCTACGTGTGTCGGGGTGCCAAGCTCGAGTTTGCTTACATATATACATATGTTGGGATGTCGGCATGACTTCGGGGGTACTCATGAATTTACCCCAGAACAATTGCCCCCCAAGTCGAGCATTTCGGGATAGAAATGGTCGAGTTCTCCTGTGACAATGTCTGATCTTCCGAGATAACGGGGTCGTGAGGAAATGGATTTTCCGAGGTGACGTTTGGTCTTTCAATTAGCGGTTATTTTTAATTTAAAACCCACGTTTTTTCCTCTGCCCACCACGTGGCATAATCCAACGGTATTGGGCCCATGGGCCTTGTCAGCTGGCCTAATGCGGACCGTTCAATGATCTCATGTACGTTTATAAGGAACGGAGGGGGAATCGCCCGTTACTTTCCCTCTCTTCGTCTCCTTCGAATGCTCTCACTCGCGTCTCTTTTCTTCAATCTTCTGTGAGTATCAATCGCATTTAGTTTCTTTCAAATTAGTAGGAGTCTCTATTGTTGAGCTTTTCGTGGCTCTAGTAGCGTATGAACTTTGGAGTGGCCGATTTTTTCGAAGAGTTCAAGACCGTTGCTGCCAAAGTTTACGAAGGTACAAATCTCTCCCTCTAGCTCTTTTGCTTTCGGTAATGGTATTCACAAGGGCTGCAACTAAAGCACTTGCCGCTAGGAATAGGCGGCAGCGTATCGTTGTAAGTGATGAGCCTGAGGACCCGGACATCCCGGATTTGGTTCCGAGAGTGAGGCGTAAGTCCAAGCCGGTGGACCTTTTGAAAATGCAACAAGAATTAGTGCATCAAACTGCCTGCATTCTGCAAAAATGGGTTTATTCCGCGGTGCTTTCCGCTGGGTCCTCCGGGATTGGCCTCGGTCGTTCCGGGGTGACACCATCTCATAAAATTAACATAGTTATGGGACTTTTGGGCAGGTCCAAGATGGGTAAGCGGAAAGTCCATACCTCGCCGGCTTCGCAGTTCCCCAGACTAAAGGCCCTGGCGTCGATGTCGTGGGTAGGCGTGGAAGCCCTAGGAACGTCGAGTATGTACACTTCCGCTGAGGCTTTGGAATTGGGTTTCCGAGATGTGGAGTGGGTGGAACCAGGCAAAGAAGAAGAATGGGACCTGGCGTTACCTAGGGAAGATGACAGGATTTGTTCCCAGGGTGACTTGGATGAGAAATTTTTCATTCCGATGTACAAGACAGTTTTTGATGACTTAGGGGTGTGGATGCCATTCACATGGTTCGAGTTGGAGGTCTTGCAACATCTCGAGGTGGCCCCATCACAGTTGCACCCCAACGGCTGGGCGTTCGTTAGGAGTTTCATGATCATATGCCATGCGTTGGGCTCGGAGCTTAGCACCAACGTCTTCTTCCACTTTTATCGTCCTCTAGTCCAGAGGGACACCGAGACGAAGAGGTTCTCGTGGCTTGCTCTTCGTGCTGGTCACGGCGGAAAAGTCCTCGAGGCCTACCAAGAGTCTTACGGGAACTTTAAAGACAAGTACGTCTTCGTCATCCCCAAGGGTGAGGGGAGGCAATCTATCTTCCATGACGACGGGAGGTTGATCATTAACCCGTACTGGAACACCGGGCACTTTCAAATGGTATCTAAGGCCTATACTGTCGAATTCAATACGTTGTCCCGAGGTGAACAGTCCGTGGTGGAAGCCATTCAGCAATTTGTGAAAGACCATGGGGTGTTGCAAAGCCTATCCGTGATCAGGCAAGGCGGCTTGACTACCCGGGAATTTCTTGGTAATAGTCGAGTCTGATCGGGGTTCTTCTTCTTACATTCATAAATTAATTCTAACCATATCATTTGTGTATAGTAGTGTCAATGGCGGAACGAGCGCAAGAAAAATTTGCCGAGAAGCTGGCTAGAAAGCAGCTCAAAGATGCTTAGAAGAAGGGCGTGCAGGTTAAAGTGTCGGGGTCGGAGACGAATGTCGTCGATCTCAACACGAGGAAGCGGCCCAGAGTTTAGATCCCGATTCCCCCTCCTCAGGATAAGCCGGAGGGTCATGGTCCATCAAAGGGGACTTCCTCCTTGTCCCATCAAGGCGACAGGGGGAAAAGTACAGTGATTTATGGTGCCAGGTTGCCACCGTCCGACATGTCCGTCGATGAGGTGAACAAGCACCCAGAAGCCCAGGGGCAGGCGATGTTTGTCGGAAAATCTGAGGAGGAGATTAATAACAATCTGTCCGCTGCATCTGAATGGGGAATGAAATTTGCTATGATGTCTCGATATTTCATAGGTGCATCTCGGGATCTTGCCGCCTATGCGCCAATGAAGGCTGATTTGGAGAAGATGACGGCTAAGCTGGAGGCCGATGAGCTGAAGATGTAGAAAGCCCTTGTCGACGTCCGACTCTTGTCAAAAGAAAGGGACAACCTGCTCACAAGCAACTCTAACTTGGCGAAGCAGGTGAAATCTCTTACGACTGAGAAGAAAAGGGCTGAAGAGCTGGCCACGACATCCAGGGAGAGGCTGAAGGAATTGAAGGAGCAGGTGAGAACCCTTCAAGATGATAATGAGGGTTTGCAACGTAAGGTGGAGGAGACCGAGACCCTCTGGGTTGATGCCGCGGATACGTATTTTTATCTTGCCATTAAGCAGATGAAATTTTTGATCCCCGACGTGCAGCTGAACTCGAAGGGAATGTCGACTCTCTATGCAGTCGATGATGGTAAGTGGTGTGATGTCCTTCCCACCGGCAGGGTAGAGAGTGTTCCTGGTGACATCGTACCCACTTCTCCCCCTTTACATGATGACGAGGCAGCTCCTGACGCCGAGGAGAAGGGTCCCGATGGTGTAGTGAACTCGGCAGGGGGTACCCCGTCTTCCAATGCTAAGATGGGGTCTCAAGAGTGAAAGGTCGGGATGCTGGTTTTAACTTGTAATCCTTTACATTCCCGTTTTGTTTGAACAGATCCCGCTTTTGGCGGCTGCACTTAGGGCAATTTATATTTCATTTGAAATGATTATGGTCTTCATTTTGTTCTGTCGTTACTTCGCTTCCAATTTCGGGGTTGTATCCGTCATTTGTTCGCTCTAGCATTTTCATGTTCGTGGTTGTACCCGACTCAAATCACGTTCGGGGATGTACCCGAGTCAAATCACGTTCGGGGTTGTACCCGACTCAAATCACGTTCGGGGTTGTTCCCGACTCAAATCACGTTCGGGGTTGTACCCGACTCAAATCGCGTTATGGTTCGTACTCGTATTTAGACGTCGTTGAGACAAATCAAATTTTATTCCTGCAAAATTTGTTACATCGGAAAGGGAGTTGTACCCGACTCAAATCACGTTCGGGGTTGTACCCGACTCAAATCGCGTTATGGTTCGTACCCGTATTTAGACGTCGTTGAGACAAATCAAATTTTATTCCTGCAAAATTTGTTACATCGGAAAGGGATGTTTACAATTTTAACTATAGTACCTGTGGAGCTTGTCCGCGTTCAAGGTTCGAGGTATGGGTTCACCGGGTAGTGTCTCTAGTCGATACGCTCCAGTGCTGGTTCCCGAGACAATCCGGTACGGCCCTTCCCAGTTTTCCGCCAACTTCCCTTGGGCGGCGTTTTTGTGGCCGACGTCTGCTCTCCGTAAGACCAGGTCGCCGTTGTCGAATGTTCGTGATACAACGGCCTTGTCATGCCGCCTCGCTGACTGTGATTTGATTGTTGCTTCGCGAATGGAAGCCCTTTTGTCTGATTTCTTTAATCAAGTCGAGCTCCTCTCATAGTCTTTGGCCATTGAATTGCGGATCATATGCCTGGAGCCCGAGGCTTCGCTCCCCGATTTCGACTGGGATTACGGCGTCGACGCCGTAAGCCAACCTGAATGGGGTTTCCCCGGTAGTAGAATGTGGGGTTGTGTGGTAAGCCCATAGGACGTTGGGCAATTTTTCTGCCCAAAGTCCCTTCGTCGTGTCTAGGCGTTTCTTTATACCTTTGAGTATCACCTTGTTGGCGGCTTCAGCTTGGCCGTTGGTTTGGGGGTGCTCGACTGACGAGAATCTGTGCGTGATATGGAAATCCGACATGAGTTCTCGAAAGCCCTTATCCGTAAATTGAGTGCCGTTATCGGTCACCAGGGTGTTCGGATTTCCGAATCTGCATATGACGAAACGATAGATGAATTTAGAGAGGTTTTTTCCAGTAATCTTTGCAAGAGGTTGCGCCTCTATCCATTTGGTGAAGTAATCGACGGAGACTGCGAGATACTTCAATTGACCGAGACCCAGAGGGAATGGTCCCAGTATGTCCACTCCCCACCATGAAAACGGGCAAGGAGCTGTGATAGACCATAGTGCTTCTGCGGGGGCTCGGTGAATGTCGGCACGCCTCTGGCATCGCAGGCATTTTTTCACATATTTCAACGAATCGACTTCCATAGTGGGCCAGTAGTAGCCTGCACGGAGAATCTTCCGGGCCAGGGAATATCTGCCGGGATGATGGTCGCAAACACCTTCATGTACTTCGGACATCACGTAGTCGACAGTATCACCTGAAATGCACTTCATCAGATGCTGTGCGAGCCCTCGCCTATAAAGCTTCCCGTCAATTAGGCAGTACCGAGCCGCCTGCCTTTGTGTTCGTCTTGCTGATCCGGGGTTGCTGGGAAGCGACCCATCGTCCAGGTAACTCTGAATGTCGAAATACCAGCATTTATCAGTCTCTACGACTAATATCACGGTGGGTGTTGGGATAACCTCTTGGATGACGGATTTGTTGTCTCCGGAAGATCTTGTACTCGCAAGTTTGGAGAGGACGTCAGCCCTTGCATTCCTTTCTCGGGGAATATGGTAAATCTCGGCTGTCGTGAAACGGTGGAACAGTCCTTGTACGACTTCAAGATATTTGAGGAGGAGGGGGTCCTTTACTTGGTAGTTGTCGTTTACCTGGGACACGACTAGCTGAGAGTCGCTGTGGATCCTTACCCGCGATGCCCCCACCTCTGAAGCCATTCGTAGTCCGGCTATGACTGCCTCGTACTCGGCTTGGTTATTGGAAGTTGGGAACGAAAAACTGAGGGAATGTTCCAAAACGACTCCCTGCGGGCTTTCCAGGAGTATCCTGGCGCCACTCCCCTTTGGATTGGACGAGCCATCGACATGCAGCTCCCACCATTCCTCTGTCATTGGTTGTGTCGGGGTCAATTCTGCAATGAAGTCGGACAAGGTTTGAGGTTTGATGGCCTGTCGTGGTTCATAAGATATCCCGAATTCTGGGAGTTCTACAGCCCAAGATACCATCCTGCCGGCTAGGTCTGGTCGGTGTAGTACCTGCCTGATGGGTTGGTTAGTGCGTACGACTATCTGGTGCGCTTGAAAGTATTGTCGTAGGCGTCTTGCTGCCGTGATTAGGCTTAGTGCAATTTTCTCGACTTTAGGGTATGGCAGTTCCGGGCCCTGCAACGCCTTACTAACGAAGAAAACGGGGTGTTGTGTTCCATCTGATTCGTGGATCAAGACGGCGGCAACGACTTTCATCTGCCATGGAAAGATAGAGGTATAATACCTCACCGGGATTCGGCTTCGACAAGACAGGAGGATATGCGAGGATAACTTTGATTTGTTGAAATGCGTCTTCACATTCTCGGTCCCACTGAAACATGTTTCCCTTTTTAAGAAGGCGAAAAAGGGGGAGTGCTCGGGATGCGGATCTCGAGATGAATCTCGTCAAGGCGGCCATCCTACCAGTTAACTGCTGGACTTCTTTGACTTTTGTTGGTGTTTTCATTTCGAGCACCGCGTGACACTTGTCGGGATTGGCCTCGACCCCGTGCTCTGTGAGCATGAAACTGAGGAATTTACCGGCGCGTACCCCGAAGGTGCACTTTTTAGGATTGAGGCGCATATTGTACTTTCGCAGCTGGTCGAAAACTTCACCTAGATCTCGGGCATGGTCGCTATCTGACGTACTCTTCGCGATCATATCGTCAACATATACCTCAATAACTCTTCCGATAAGGTCTCGGAAATACAGTGTTCATCATTCTTTGATAGGTCGCACCGGCGTTTTTTAGCCCGAAAGGCATCATGCGATAACAGTACTTTGCTCCCTATGTCATAAACGTTGTTTTCTCTTGATCAGGAGGGTACATTGGGATTTGGTTGTAGCCGGAATATGCATCCATAAAAGAGAGAAGACGATAGCCGGAAGATTGGTCGACCAAACGGTCGATGTTAGGCAGCGGGTAAGAATCTTTCGGGCATGCTTTATTTAAATTTGTGTAATCTACACACATACTCCATTTGCCATTAGGATTTTTCACAAGGACTATATTGGACAACCAAGTAGGGTATTTAACTTCCCTAATGAACCCGGCGTTCGAGTAGTTCTGATACTTGCTGGGAAGCTGCCTCTGCCCTTTCTGCCGACATCTCTCGACGTCTTTACTCCACGGGATTGATCCTGGGATTGACAGAGAGACGATGAAAGATAATGTCGGGGTCCAATCTTGGCATATCTCTCGCAGTCCATGCAAAGAGATCAATATTTTGGCGTATTAATGTGCAGAGGGCCTCCTCGTCCTGAGGCGTCATCCCGCATCCGACGTGTACCACTTGATCCGTGGTGGTGCCGATCTGAAGGGGTTTCTAATTGCCTTCCGGGGTTGGCCTTGTCTCGGTAAAGTCTTCCCGAACGTCGAGATCTGCAAGCATCACCCCGGCTGCTGATGGGCGTTCTCCGGCCTTCTCAATTACAATGCTTTTTTCCGGCTTGGCGATCTTCAGAGATTCCTTCTAGTAGGATCTAGCCATCACTTGATCACTGCGGAGGGCGATGACTTCACCCTCATCACTCCAGAACTTCATGACCAAATGATTTGTCGAGATGATGGCCCTGATGGCATTCAAAGTTGGTCTGCCGAGAATGGCATTGTAAGTGGTGGGGCAGTCCACTACAAGGAATTGAACCTTGGTTGTCTTCGAGAGAGGTGGTTGACCAAAGGTGACAAGTAACTTGACAAATCCGTTAGGGCGTATCTTGTCCCCAGCGAACCCGATCAAATCGGAACCCTTATATGGCAATAGGTCCGAGTCAGGGAGGTGCAGGAGGTTGAAAGTTTTGAGGAACAGGATGTCGGCGGAGCTCCCCTGATCAATGAAGATTCTCCTGACCTCATGGTTTGCCACGAATGTCGTGATGAGGAAGGGGTCGTCATGACCTGGGACCACAGGGCCATAATCGTCATCCGAGAAGGATGGCGGCGGGAGTTTCCTTTTCTGCCTAGCGTGGATGTTTCGAGATGATGAGGAGAATGCCGACAAAACCTCCTTAAGGTGCTTGTTCCTTGAATTTGCTGATTCGCCCCCACCAGCAAAGCCGCCGGCTATTACATATATTATGAGATGTTGTTGGGATGCTGGTTCCCCCAGTGGTGGTGATCTGTGCCTTGATGACGAAGGTTGTTCACGGCGTTCTTTCCGGGATGAGGTTGGCGGCGTGTGCTCGCGATACGGTCGTCTGAAAGCGGATCTTTCTCGCTGAGGTGATCGTGTCCTTGATCTGCTGCCCCCTGTCGGTTGGATTCCTGTCGAGGGTCATTATTCCTGTATCTCCTCCTGTAGTCGTCATCACGTCGAGATGATCCTTTGTAGTCCCTTTTAAACCTATCCAGCTTCCCACGTTGGATGAGTTCCTCTATAGCATCTTTTAAAGACAAACAATGGTCAGTGTCATGTCCTTGTGACTTGTGGTATCGACAATATTTCGACTTGTTAGTATCTGGGCCAGCCTTCATCGGTCTCGGTCTCCTCATCCCGGCCTCAAAGAGTTTGACATTCAGAATCTCGTTGAGTATCTTTCCCCGAGGCTGGTTCAGGGGAGTGTAAGAAGTGTAGCGGCCTAAGGGTTCCTTGTCGCCCTTGCCGTCCTGCCGGCTTCCCTTGTTTTTTTACGTTTGATCTTTCTGCGTCGACCCGGAATTTGCATCCTTCGCCTTGAGGGCAAGCTCCTTGTCCTCGAGGCTGATGTACTCCTCTGCGCGGCTTAGCAACTC
Organism: Sesbania bispinosa; assembly: GCA_026901365.1. Lineage (NCBI taxonomy): Eukaryota > Viridiplantae > Streptophyta > Magnoliopsida > Fabales > Fabaceae > Sesbania > Sesbania bispinosa. The sequence continues at coordinate 133,738 of QLOH01000376.1, forward strand.
CTCCATTGAATTAGGTTTTCTTTTCGACAAGTCGATCCAAAACGACGAATGAGGAATGAGGTCGTCCTTGGCCAACATAAGTTATACCCCGGGTTGGAGCCCTTGTACCAGGAGAGCCTCTCTGGTGAACCTGCTGATATAATCACGAAGGGATTTCGACAGTGGCGGATCTTGAACAAAATGTTTGAGGGAGCCAAAATAATTTTTTCACATATAAATTAAATATATAATTAATTTTTTATAAATTTGAGACTTTACTTTAAAAAGTGAGACACTCGTTCACCTCATTTTCCCTTTTAATAACTTTTCACGTTTTCTCTAACCTTATTTCATGATAAACTCCACGTACAACTTTTAAGAGTGATTTTCCCTCTCAATCTTGAATGCTAACCTTTTCTCTTTACTTGATCCCTCTTCCTATTTGAATTTTATATATTAGTAAATGCTAATTTTTTTTTTATTTTAAAGATATTAATTTATTATAAATTAAATTTTCATTACGTAGGTTAATATACTAGTATTATATTATTTTTCTCGATCCAACTATTAAATAATGTAGTATTGACATATTGAACAAGCACATTAAGTTTTAGAAATTTCAAACATTGATAAGTAAATAATCTTATAGTCACTTATATTTTAAAAAGTATATTATACATTAAAATAAATTTATTTGGTGAAGTGTTAATTAGTTTTTGAACGAGTTATGATTAACATACACATTATTTATCTTACATCTTCTTTTCCACCTCCATTTTCTTTCTACTTGTCTTTTCCTTTTAGATCATACCATTCATCCTATCTCTAAATTTTCGCTTATTCCTCCATTTATTTTTAGGTGTATCCACCTCAACACGTATACACCAATATAAAATTTAAGGGTAAAATATGTTTTTCGTCTCTGACTTTTAAAATATTTGTTTTATATCCCTATACTTTAAAACACTTTAACCATAGTCCTTCACATTAATTAATTCTGTTAAGTTAATGATGAATTCAATTGTTTAATAATTGAACTTAGCTTCTACATGGATTAAATGAGACTCAACACTAAAGTTAGTAACTTAATAGAGCTAATTTATGTTAGGAACTATGATTAATGTGTATAAAAGGTATGGGGATATAAAATAAATGTTTTAAAAGTTTAAGATGAAGACGAAAGTTGAACAAATAAATAAGATCGAAAAACATATTTTACCCAAAATTTAATACCTATATATATACCCAAAATATTTTTTAAAAAGTTTGGGGGAGCCATGGCTCCCCCCCGTCCTAACAAAGGTCCGTCCTTGGATTCCGAGACCCCTTGTCGAATCTGTTTCAAGGAAGCCTCAGTCTTTGGCTGTACCTTGCTGGTGGTGAAACTGGTGATGAACTTGTTCGTGAGATCAGCCCACGTGTTGATGGATCGTGGTGGTAACGTATGGAACCACCTGATGGCAGTTTTCTTAAGAGAAAGTGGGAACACCCTACACATGATTGGGCCTGAAGCATTACGAATAGACATCGCCGACTCGTATATGTCAAGGTGCTCCAAGGGATCTCCCATTCCGTCGTAGAGCTCTGGAACGGGAATCTTCTCAAAGCGTTTGTCTACAGGAAAGAGCATTATGCGTTCTGAAAACGACAAGACGGCCTGAGTAACCTCATCATCGGTGGCGTTGCGAGATTCCTTATAGATGTGGGTAGCCCTGTCCCTGTCCCTGGGACGTGAATTAGAGTGTTTTGATTGCGCTGACGCTTGCGGTGAAGGTGGCACTTGACGTGACGACGTCAGTCGACGGTTATGCGGTGGCGAAACGTGGATTTCTTGATTTTTTTGGGCGCCGGATCCGTGGCGCTGCGAAGGGTGGCATTCCGAAATCGGGGTTCCGCGCAGAATCCGGTGGTGCATGGCCTCAGCTTGCTTCTCTGTCTCGATCCTCTCAAGGCGGAGGGCATATTGCTCGAGTAACGCCTCTTAACGACGGATGACGCTCATGAGCTCCCCTCATGAAGGCTGATCCTGGGGGGATGATGGTGAAACAGCTCCTGTAGGTGGTGGGACCGCGGTCCTAGCGCGGTTCGTCCCCGGATGCGGTGGTGGAATTCCGGCAGTGGCGGAAATGACTCCGGTCATTGCAGAAAAAACAGCAGGGACGACGGTAGAAGTGACGAGAGGGGCTGAGCTCTCAGTAGCGGCTACGGGGGTGGAAGAAGTACTCCTTGTTCCCACCATGGTTTCTTGAAAGACGAGTGCGGAGGTTGCAAGAGAGATTCAAGATTCTAGCTTAAGTGCCAAAGATCGTAACGGGAAACTTGTCTTGACCAAGTCTTCGATTCCCACATACGGCGCCAATGATCTTCAGCGAACTTCTGTTAACGATGACGTACAGTGAGTAGACTCCAATGGCAATGACGACGATGGTTCCACGGTGGGGTAGGGTGTACCTGCAGGGACTCCGACGCTCAATATAAGATATCGATTTAGCATAGTAATAGTAAAGTGAATGAATGCGTACCTGGAACGTAAAATCCGGGGTATATATAGGGGAAATTAGGCAGGAAAATCGGTTACGGTGAGTAACCGTTTTCGGGATGTACGAGGTGACGCGCCGAAGAGAGCGTCTAGCCACGCGCTTAATATAGTCGAGATACCGGGGTATGCTGTATCAAACAGTATCGAGATGAATAGTCGTAGCTGTGTGGTGGTGCGCATTCGTCGGTTGTATTGAACTTAGGATACCGCGATCAGGTCCCTTAGGATTCCTTAGTACGTGTATCGGGGTGCCAAGCTCGAGTTTGCTTACATATATACATATGTCGGGATGTCGGCATGACTTCAGGGTACTCATGAATTTACCCCACAATATATATATATATATATATATATATATATATATATATATATATATATTGTTGAGTTATGGAAAGAGTCCAGAAAATTCAAACAAGCAACTATTGATTTCGTGATCATCACCACCATTTGCACTATTCGTTAGCTCTTGTAGCTGACAAGTGAACGCTGAATAAGACCTTCACGTACCAATACCTCATGCAATTAATTCTATTTCCCGATCCTAACATGCATGTGAAAGCATGGCCCCTTCCCCCTCTCCTTGCTAGCCAAAACGGCAACAACCCTAACTCCAAATCACGATCACTGACAATTGCTAACTACTTGAAGAGCTTTAATAATAATTTGGAAGTATTGAAACTCCTCATAGATTGTAATTTAATTTTCTTTGATATAACAGACACTATTGTAACGTGACTATGTAACTACATAGTCAGAGTACTCATGTAACTTATTAGAAAACAAGAAGATAACGTACATTGAGAATATTGATGTAGGCCGGTGTGAATTGTTGATTAGGAGTTTATTTATTTTTATTTATCCATTATATATATATATATATATATATATATAAATAAAAAAGCGGGCATGCTTCTTGATTTATTCATTATGTTTTATACATATTTGAACACACATGCTTTAATTTTTAGTATTTATCAATTTGAGTATTACATAATCGCTTTATTAAGATTATCATCCATTTATATAAGTGTCATTTCACTGTTTTTTAAACTTTAATATATGATAATCTCTTGGGGGAATCACGTGCATCAACAATATATATCCCCGTAGACATTACTTATACAAAAAAGACATTTAATTAATTTTGTTTTTTCTTAAAAAAAAATATTAGTGTTCTATTCAGAAAAAAGAAAATTACAAATAACTTTGGGATATAACTTGTAGTTGTAAATTTCTCTAAACAAAAAAAAAAATAGATTATATATAAGTTTATGTGAACAAATTTAATTTGTTTTATTTTTCTCTCTTTAAACATATAACATATTATCATATACATCGAAATTCGTATTTGTGTCTTACATTAACTCTTGCTTGGTTGGCATGTGTAGCAACTGAAGCTTGAGTACCTCTTGCATGAAGTTCCTAGCTACTTGATCAGGACCACTCGCCGTTTACTCATTAATAGCCCACCTCCATGATACATTCCTTTCATGCTAGCTTTTTCTACCCTTGATCCTTGATCAGTCCTCACATTAATTTGTTCTTTTCATTCTTTCCACACATTTTCACAAGTAAGATTCTTTCTTTTCTTGTTTTGGTTATAAGTACAAACTATAAAGCATCTTTAAGTTAAACATGTATCGTCCGGTCCTATGAATTTGAAAGCTGGCAAAACAAGAAGACACCAAATTTATATGGGGTTGATTGATTTCAGAGATCGAGTCTGTTATTGATTGGTGACTTTAATTTTCAGCTATTCGTGCATTCAGTGAGAATGATGTAACATCCCAGTGTAATTCCAAAGCAAAGGCTTCACATGACAGATTCATACAACCGCCTCACCAAATAATATTGGTGGTTGAAAAGAACCAAAATTACCATAGGTTTAGACTCTAGGCGCTAGCTTGTTGCCTATGTCAAGTGTACTATTGTAGAAACATGATGAAATTTTCCAACAAGAAATTGTTGCTGCGATAGGCAAATTCTCACCAAAGAGACCAAATCAGGGGCGGACCTTTGTTAGGACAGGGGAGCTATGGCTCCCCCAAACTTTTTAAAAAATATTTTTGGGTATATATATAGGTATTAAATTTTGGGTAAAACATGTTTTTCGACCTTATTTATTTGTTTAACTTTCGTCTTCGTCTCAAACCTTTAAAACATTTGTTTTATATCCTCATACCTTTTATACACATTAATCATAGTTCCTAACATAAATTAGCTCTATTAAGTTACTAACTTTAGTGTTAAGTCTCATTTAATCCATGTAGAAGCTAAGTTCAATTATTAAACAATTGAATTCATCATTAACTTAACATAATTAATTAACGTGAAGGACTATGGTTAAAGTGTTTTAAAAGTATAGGGATATAAAACAAATATTTTAAAAGTCAGAGACGAAAAACATATTTTACCCTTAAATTTTATATTGGTGTATACGTGTTGAGGTGGATACACCTAAAAATAAATGGAGGAATAAGCGAAAATTTAGAGATAGGATGAATGGTATGATCTAAAAGGAAAAGACAGGTAGAAAGAAAATGAAGGTGGAAAAGAAGATGTAAGATAAATAATGTGTATGTTAATCATAACTCGTTCAAAAACTAATTAACACTTCACCAAATAAATTTATTTTAATGTATAATATACTTCTTAAAATATAAGTGACTATAAGATTATTTACTTATCAATGTTTGAAATTTCTAAAACTTAATGTGCTTGTTCAATATGTCAATACTACATTATTTAATAGTTGGATCGAGAAAAATAATATAATACTAGTATATTAACCTACGTAATGAAAATTTAATTTATAATAAATTAATATCTTTAAAATAAAAAAAATTAGCATTTACTAATATATAAAATTCAAATAGGAAGAGGGATCAATAAAGAGAAAAGGTTAGCATTCAAGATTGAAAGGGAAAATCACTCTTAAAAGTTGTACATGGAGTTTATCATGAAATAAGGTTATAGAAAACGTGAAAAGTTATTAAAAGGGAAAATGAGGTGAACGAGCGTCTCACTTTTTAAAGTAAAGTCTCAAATTATAAAAAATTAATTATATATTTAATTTATATGTGAAAAAATTATTTCGGCTCCCTCAAACATTTTGTTCAAGATCCGCCACCGGACCAAATATGAAAATAACTCTCTTTCTTCCCCTTTGTACATAGCAAAATATCGCCCATTAACACTAGCCCGAACCCTTACCAACTACTTCTATGTAGAATATCAATTTACACCAACTCCTCTTTTTCTAGCAAGGTCAGTACTGGTATGAAAAGTGGTGCATGTTGCACAAATATTAATTAGTTAATTATAGGAAAGTTATCAATTCATTATAAAATAGTCATGGATTAGTACAAAATTATGTAGATATTTATGAAACCAATTGACAATTAAATTATAATTTTTGGTTACTTAGCTATGAATAGCTGCAAACTAACTATGAAAATAAGTTCCATAGCTAATTTAAATGTTATATTGTTCACCACATTTCATAAAATCTCATTATGAGCACTCAATTCTAATTTTTAAATTGATCTTTTAGAATTAAGAGTGAAAATTTTTCTATAAATAACTTGATAATTTATATATATATGTGTGTGAGAGAGATCACAATCTCAATTTTTATTTTTAAATCAATCAATTATCATAATTAATTACTTTATCTCCAAAAGTGACTCCCACAGTTGAGGAGTCAAATCTATTTATAAAATAAATAGATTGAATTTATAAAATTTTATATAAATTAAAAATTAATTGTCACTTTATCTATATTATTTTTAACATATAATATGTTATTTAATTTATATAGTAGTTGAAATAAAATTTAGGGTGAGGGGATGGTGCCCCAGTCCAAGGCAGAAAAAGCCTCCGGGCTCATAGAGCACTTACAGAGTACTTACATTTTACCTCACCCCAAAGGGACAAGTGGGGGTTCGAACTTGTTATTTAATTAATATATAAGTAAATATCCACTCTCAAATAGAATATGTACCAATTTTTAAAATATCTACAATTTACTATACATACGTGATTACAAAAATGATATCGTATAATTTAATATATAATTAAATTAACTAATTGTATATGTTAAGAAAAAATATTAAATATAATTAATTCCTACATTTTGAAGACTCGTATAACGGGTTAGGTTAGGTGGGCTTTTGTTTTGTTAATGGAATTGTCACGAGTTTTGATAAAAAGAAAATGAAAATGAAAATAAAAAAAGTTGTTTTGAATTTAATTCGTTTACTTTTGAGAAAATATTTTTTATTTTCATTTCCCGTTTATTTAGTTTTAGTTACAAAAAATTCCAGTCTATTTTTTCATTATGTTCGGGTATGAAACTCGGACTCGGATGCTCGGGATCTCGGACTCAGGTATATGCTCCAGTGGGTAAATCTGGTCGATCCACGACAAAAGGGGGGAGTACCTGCAATGACACTCTAACGTTCATGTCAACTTTGATTCGGGAATATCGTAGTTAATACGTAATAATTATGTACCTGACTATTGACGTCTAATGTATTTATATAATGTAATATTTTTGGATTTGGGCCTTGGATAGAGATGTTAACGGGGCGGGGCGGGTAGTACACTACCCGCATCCATACCCGTTAAAATTAACGGGTACCCATGCGGGTAGCGGGTATTCACGGGTACCCACATTAATATTTAAAAATTCAAAATTTATAGAAAGAAAGAGAGAAAATGTCATATAATATATTATATAATATTAATATTATATAATATAAATTAACATTTTATAATATCATTTCGTGTTAATATATTAAAAATATCATTATAAAATAGTACATAATGATTTTTATATCATCATAAAATAATAAAAAATTCTAATATTTTAATATATTTAATAGAATATATATTTTAATGAATATACGGATACTCGCGGGGCGGGTATTATAATATCCATCCCCACCTATTTAATAAATATGTGGGTACCCATTGCGTGTTTATCCACGGGAATCGAGGATGCGGGTTTTTTTGACATCCCTAGCCTTGGACTATTATCCATAGGTTGTGATTCGGTGGTGTGCGATACATGCATACCTAATGTGCTCTCCAATTAGGGTTTGTTTAGTTTGCTCTATTAGGCCAACTTGTTTACTTGGTCTGACTTCGTTACTGGGGTGACTTCGTTACTTGGATTATGTTGGACCCAATATCCGGTCCGTAACAAATGCCCAACAACTTGAGCCGGTATAGAAGGGAAAGTGATAAGTAGTTCAAGCTTTAGGAGATCTGATTGGGACGAGATATGTGGTTATGATTGAGATGTTGAAGCACCGTGACTCTTCGGCTTCCCACGTTATTCCTAGAAAGGGGTGACTTTTCAGTTCTGTTGAAGTGACGTTTCGCCTGACATCTTGTAAGAGTGCGTCTTTCTGTCTTCTCGCCTTGTTGTATGGGCCTCGTGTCTCCATATAAATAGGGACTGAGAATGTTTTCGTCTTCATTTTGCCATTGTTCTCTAGTTTTCTTTGGTGGTCTTTTTTTTCTCCAGCGAAATCTTTCTTCTCCGTGACATTCTCGGGACCGGTACCGACTTTATTTCTCTAAACCGAAACAGAACTCACATCAGGTACTTTCTAATTCCTTATCTTTTATTTTCATGGTTATAATAAAATAAATGAGTGAGAGTGATGAATCCTTAGAATTCCTTCCCGGTCCTCTTGAGTCATGGCTTTCCAGTAGTCGGTCGTCGCGTCAACCATGATCTAGGATGATCATGGTTGGTCCTAGGGTATCTAAGATGTTGAGGGAACCATGCCCCCAGCTTTAATTTCGACCTTAGCACAACATTATGCAGGGCTCCAAGACTCTGAGAAAATGACTAGGGCAGAGGTGGACAAGTTGCTTTTAGATTCCGAGTCAGATAGCTTCGGTAGTGATTTTGATTTGGGAAGCTGTTATACAACCTCTCAAGGTAAACCCATGGCTGAAGATCAGAACATCGACTATTTCATGCTGAAATGGGTTGATAGATACAATTGGGTTGATCCTGAAGTATTGACCACCTAGCATATATCATCCCGGTTATTCGGCATTGATACAAGAAAGATTGTTCGAGCTCACTATTTTTTACAATTCCGGCTTAGAGAAAGATTAAAATGTAGTCATGCCACCCCCCGGAAGCCAAGTTTGTCACTTATCTAAAACAAATACTCCTTTTTTGTACACCTATGATTGTTTTCACTCTAAGTTGAATTTGACACTGTCGTTCAATAAATTTGAGGAGGGTGTCTTCATGTATCTAAATTATGCTCTTTCTCAGCTTCATCCTAACTCTTGAGCGTTCATAAGATGTTTTTATCTAATATTTAAAGAGTTCAATTTTGAGCCTTCTATTCATCTATTTTTTTTCATTATTTTCAAGTGTTACGGAAACATCCGAAAGAGAACAAAGATGAAACGCTAAAAAGCTGGATCAGTCTCAGGGGTTTTCCATTGTGTAAGTTAATCACGTCTTACACTGAGTCGGCTAAAAGGGGTAAAGTTCCTTTCAAACAAGATTTTTTCCAAATCCAAGCGGCCAAGGGGTGAAGCCGTTTTAGGAGGAAGAGTCTAATATCAGACCTCGTTTTCATATTTATTGGTATTCGCGTCATTATGACAAGGACTCAGTCGACTTATGATCAACTCAGTTCCGACTTGGAGAATGTAATTAACTACTGAGCGCGACAAAGTGTTAGCCGAGTTGAAGACGACAAAGGAGAGTCTGGAAACCGAGAAGGCTGATAAGGTTAAGTACCATGGCTGGTATAATTCTGCCAGGACAAGGTACAAGAATGTTGAAGTAGAAGTGACCAAGTCAAAAGAAAAAGTTGTGAAGCTGCAGGGCCAAAGCTAGAAGTCCGAGATGGATGATTCGGCTGTGACCGAGCTGGTAAAGAAAAACATTCAGCATGCGCAGGTGAAGTGGACGGAAGAGAGAAAAGGTTTGGTGGACATGGCTGAGAAGATCAATGGAGAGGCCTTTAACAATGCTATCAATCAGCTAAGGAAACTTAACCTAAATCTCATTATGGAAAGATTGTTAGCCAACTTTGAAGTGTTCAAGGGGCAAATTTGTAGGATAGACTTGGAGAAGAAAGTTTATGTTGTTGTTGCTTCCGGCGATGAAGTCGGCCCTACATGGAAAAGAGACCTAGCGCTCCATCATTTTGTAATGTTTGTTGTTTTTCCTTGGGTTGTGTCCTTGAACTTTGTAAAATTTGAGTAAATGATTGGACGACTTTAATTGCACTGGTATTTTGTTTAATTTCTCTCTATGCTTTTAACGTTTATTACACTTGTAACGCGTTGGCATGTCGACCATTGCACTTTTAACATATTTACGCTTGTAACGCTATTAAGTTTGAGTTCTCGTTCAGAATTTGTTAACTTCATCCACTTGATATTATCTTGTATTGGACTGAGATGCTCTTCACATTCGGTGTTGATATTGAACCAAAACATTTGTCACGTCTGGTAGAATTGATGGGACCGAGATGCTCTCCACATCCGGTGTTAACGTTGATTCGAGATGTTCGTCACATTCCATTTTTGTTATTTGATTGAGATGTTCTTCACATCCAACTTTGACAAATATTATGCGTAACAACAAAATGTTTAAAGAGTATCATAGAAATAACACAAGGTTGAGAAAACCTCGGGGAAAATATTTTCATTAAATGATTTAAAAGTAATACATTCTCAAATTGCAAGTGTTCCAAAACCTTGGAACTGGTTTTCCTCCAAGAGTTTCCAATTTGTAGGCTCATTTTCCGGTTTTCTTGGTGACTCTATAAGGGTCCTCCCAGTTCTGTGCTAGCTTTCCCTAGGAAGAATTCTTGTTGCCAATGTCGGTGTGACACCCTTCTACCCCAAACTCTTATACGTTTAATAAGTTGAAGTGTAGAAAGGGTAACGTCTCATAATGGGTAAAAGGTTCACATAACTTCTTAATTAAAAACCTCATTGTTTCAAAAACAACTTAATTAAAATAAAATATAACTCAAGATACTCAAGTAGCGGAATCTCCAAAAATATAAAAGTAACTAAACATTCTACTTGCTGTGCAAGGCATCCAAAACAATTTACAAAAACCTTCCTAACTAGAAACATAAAGAAAGAACCCCCAAAATTATGCCCTAATGTCATATATACCAGAGCACACTCCCTTTAATCAAAACTCGACACCAGTCGTGTCATCATCAATACCTGTAAAATTATTCACAGTATAACGGTGAGGAAAAGAATACTACCCATACATACACATAGGAGGCTACCCTATCCTCACCCACATATAAATAACATCATCTTTCACCACACCACATACCCCAAACATCACATAATTCATTAGATAATAATCATCTATAAATCAACATATAACCATTCATTTATATCATCACATAATTCTCATACCATCATTCACCAAAGGAAACACGTACTTTATTTTCACACATAATGCTCAATCATCATTAATACTCACAACATCATTATTTACTCAGTTTCATCATCAAATATATCTCATATATACATCCATCATATATGCACCAAAACTCATCATCATCATATTATAACTCAATTCATCATTAAGTATATCTCATCATCACATGCACCAAAACTCATCACCTCACCTACCCAAAGATCATGACTTGGAACTCCGCACAATGGGTGCACCTCGTCAATCACTCTAGTTAGTACCAAGATAGTCTATCGGTGTCACCACACACAATCCGATAGGTTGTACCCCCTCTATGGGCCTGCACAACGACATTCGACCCTAGGTTGCACCCCCTATATGGGCCAGTACAAATCATGCCTAGGTTGCACCCCCTCTATGGGCCCGTGCATCGAACGCTCCCATTATGGTCCCCTGAGTTGTACCCCCTCTATGGGCCCGCACAACTCAGTTCACCTCCTGAATTGTACCCCCTCTATGGGCCCGCACAATTCAGGTCTCATCACATATGCTCAAGGCATCTCTCCTAAGTTGTACCCCCTCTATGGGCCCGCACAACTTAGGTAACATCATCATCAAAAGGTGATATACACCATCATCATTATCATCATCATCATGCATTGTTATGCTTATCATTAAACACCATCATCATAAAGTGATATACACTATCATCATTAACATCATCATCCATAAGTGATATACACTATCACCATTAACATCATCATAACATTCACCATCATCATTAATCACATTGCATATTATGCACACCAAAACATCATCAATCACATTGCATATTCACCAATCATTATGCACACCCAATCATCATCAATCACATTGCATATTCACCGATCATTATGTACACCAAATCATCATCAACATCATTAATCATCAACACCATAATCATAATAAAGCATTATCAAACAACATCAATCATCATCAAGCACTTAGGATCTCAAAATCCACTCTGGTAATTGATTACCAACCTTTAGTAATCGATTACCTGCAGATAACATCTCTGGTAATCAATTACAACCACCTTGTAATCGATTACCTGCAACCAAACACTCTGGTAATCGATTACAGCATCCCTGTAATCGATTACCTGCAAGCAATCTCTCTGGTAATCGATTACCACAATCCTGTAATCGATTACCAGCGAACAAACAACACTTCTGGGCTACCCAGAACACACTGGTAATCGATTACCACTCCTGGTAATCAATTACCTGCGACGCAGATCGCAGATTTCACGATTTCTAATACTTCTACATCACTCTATTCAACTTCTATTCAATCCTTTTCGATCAAACACCATTCATAATCATTAATATTCATCAAACTCATCAAAATCACCAATCTTTAACAATTTTACATGGTTTTCCCATCAAAACCCCAAATCATCAAACCCTTAATTAATCCATTTTCACTATTCTCATTATTCTCATTCAATTAACCCAAAATTCATTAAGAATCATTCAATCAAACATACATCACAGCTTTCATCATTCATTCTCCATATTAACATTTATTAACATGAATTCATACTCTTAGATTATTACTCAAGCACCCCTACATGCATATACAAGCAGCACCCACTCCCCCACCGTACCTTAAGCGAAGATCGATTACAGCAAGGAAGTCCCTTTCTTGGTTCTTGATGTTCACTTTGCAGCAATCCCCTCTTGAGACTCGGTTTCTCCCCTCCTTAGCATTTCTCTCTCTGATGATTATACGAATAAGGATTAGGGTGGACTGATAACCCCTCCTTACTAGAATGCCTAATTGGGCTTGGGCCTACTCTCAACCCCCTTATCTTCTTTTTAAAATGAAGTAGCTTTATGGATAAAACTAATAATAATATTAATTCTATTATTTATTCATCTATTTAATTAATTATTTCCTCTACTTATTTATTTAATTTAATTAATATTTTACTTAATAAAATTTTAGGATGTTACAACTCTCCCCTCCTAGAAAGAAAATTCGACCTCGAATTTTACCTTAAGCGAATAACTCTGGATAGGACTCCTTCATCTTCTCTTCCAGTTCCCAAGTAGCACTCTCGGGTGTAGGTCCTCCCCAAATTACCTTAACTAAAGGAATCTCTTTACCTCGAAGTTGTTTCACCCTCCGATCCTCAACTCTCACCGGCATGGTTTCCACCGTCAGGTTTTCCTTAACTTCAAGACGATCCGGCTCGATCACATGCGAAGGATCGTGAATGTATTTCCGGAGTTGAGAAACATGGAAAACATTATGAAGGTTTGACAAGTGTGGAGGTAAGGCAATCTGATAGGCAACATTGCCGACTCTTTTAAGAATTTGGTAAGGACCAATGAATCGAGGTGTAAGCTTTCTAGACTTTAATGCCCTACCAACCCCAGTCCACGGAGTGACTTTCAGGAATACATGGTCTCCATCTTTGAATTCTAATTCCTTCCTCCTCTTATCAGCATAGCTCTTCTGCATACTATGAGTTGTCCTCATCCTCTCATGGATTATCCTAACCTTATCAGTGGTTTGCTGCACTATCTCAGGTCCTAACGCAAGACTCTCCCCCGACTCACACCAACACAAAGGTGTTCTACATCTCCTACCATATAGTGCCTCATAAGGCTCCATACCTATGCTAGAGTGAAAACTATTGTTATAGGTAAACTCTATCAAAGGTAAGAAGCTATCCCAACTACCCCCTTGGTCCAACACGCAAGCCCTAAGCAAATCCTCTAAGGATTGAATGGTTCTCTCGGTCTGACCATCAGTTTGAGGGTGATAAGCTGAACTAAGCCTAAGTTGGGTCCCCAAGGCCTGCTGCAAACCCTCCCAAAATCTAGAGGTGAACCTGGGATCTCTATCTGAAACTATACTAGATGGTATGCCGTGCAACCTCACAATCTCACTGATGTAAATCTGGGCTAGTTTCTCTAAGGAGTACTTAATATTAATGGGAAGAAAATGCGTACTCTTAGTCAACCTATCCACAATGACCCAAATAGAGTCATGCCCACTTACAGTCTTAGGCAAAGCAACTACAAAGTCCATGGAAATGCTATCCCACTTCCACTCAGGTATACTTAAGGGTTGAAGCAATCCTTAAGGCTTCTGATGTTCTACCTTAGACTTTTGGCACACTAAACAAGCACTCACAAACTCTTCTATGTCTCTCTTCATCCTAGGCCACCAAAACACTTTCTTCAAGTCTTGATACATCTTAGTCAATCCTAGGTGAAAACTAAGCTTACTTCTATGCCCCTCTTCAAGCACTAAACGCTTAATGGTAGGTTCACTAGGCACACACGCCCGGTTTCCAAATCTCACTACCCCATCAGTACCTATCACGAACTCTCCACCATTACCTCCTTCTATGGCCTTTCGTCTAAGCATAAAAAACAGATCCTCCAAATGAGCTTTACTAATATCCTTCAACAGATCATTACTTACTCTAGTCATCCCTAACCTCACACTAACAGAAGTCACTTCACAAGCTAAACTCAAATCCCTAAATTGGGTTAAAAGATCCATCTCCTTAATCATCAGGGAACTAACATGGATAGATTTCCTACTTAAAGCATCAGCCACTACATTAGCCTTACCAGGATGGTAACTTAACTCAAAATCATAATCCTTAAGAAACTCTAACCACCTCCTCTGCCTCATGTTCAGCTCCTTCTGGTCAAACAAGTATCTAAGGCTCTTATGGTCACTAAAAACCTCAAACCTGGATCCATACAAATAATGCCTCCATATCTTCAACACAAACACCACGGCCGCTAGCTCTAGGTCATGGGTAGGGTAGTTTCTCTCATGGATTTTCAATTGCCTAGAAGCATAAGCTACTACTTTACCCTCTTGCATCAACACCCCACCTAAACCCATCTTAGAGGCATCAAGTACACTACAAAGGTTTTACTAAGATCAGGAAACACTAACACTGGTGTACCAGTCAACTTTTCCTTAAGGGTTTAGAAGCTAGACTCGCACTTACTATTCCACACAAAAGCAACTCCCTTCCTAGTCAACTCAGTCAAAGGCAAAGCTAACTTAGAAAAACCCCTCTATGAATCTTCTATAGTACCCAGCCAACCCAAGGAAACTTCTAATCTCACTTACCGACTTAGGAGCCTCCCACTTAAGCACTGTCTCTACCTTAGAAGGATCTACGCCTATACCTCATCCAGAAATCACATGACCTAAGAAACTCACTTCTTCTACTCTGTACCCTCACTGAAACCTCCAAACTTGGAGCCTCCCGTTGCACAAGAATACGGTTTGCCCTTGCTGGTTGATTGGAACTCGTTCTGATTCCTCACAGGCCCTCCAATCTGGTGATGTGTCGCTCTAGTCTTGCTGCCTTCATCATAAATTCTGCACTTGTTCACCAACTCGTGAAAGCGCGTCATCCCTTGGTAGTTGAACACTTGCTGGATCTCCGGACAAAGACCGCTGAGAAACTTTACACACTTGGACTCTTCATTGTCAGCTCACTCATATGTAGGGCATAATCGTACTAGCGCTTCAAACTTGGATACGTAGTCTGCCACAGTGCCATCTCCTTGCTTTAACTCAAGGAACTCGATCTGTTTCTTGTTATGAACATCATGGGGAAAGTACTTCTCGAAGAACGCCTTCTTGAAGTTATCCCAGCTCAACGCGGTGCCCTTATCGATCATCCTCGGATAAATGCTCTGCCACCAGAACCTGGCATCCCCTAATAACATAAACGCAACCAACGTAACCTTTTACACCAACGGCAGTCCATCGTTCTAAAAATCTTCTCGATCTCGAAGATCCAATCAGCAGCACCATCGGGATCATAACCCCCATGAAAAGTAGGTGGATGGTTCCTCTGGAACCGATCAAGCCAATCCACCTTATGATGTTGGTTCAGGTTGCCAACAGCCTATGCCATAGCCATTAAGGCTTCAACAATCACACAATCATTCCTACCTCTTCTAGCCATCACTTTTCTTGATTCACAGAAAAGTAGGGGAGTCAAACAAACAATCCAATCAAGACAACACAATTCAATCAATCAATCATCACAATTATATAATTTAATAATCATATCATCATTCACACATAAAATCTTATTCAAAATTTTCTTTCTTAAAACATTTTCACAAAGATTTTCTTCTAGCAATGTTATTGACAAAATACTCTCCTCAAGTTGTTACCTCTTCTCTTATCATGTTCAAATCATTAGGGTGGCCAGTCCCAATCACTTGAAGCAAGATAATCAAAGTCTTACCAATCTTGCAGGACACTGAAAATCTAGAAAAATCAATACTACACCTTACTCAATCTACATCACAATTTAGCATCACAGAAGCACAACAAATACATAACTCAAGGTCGATGAACCGACCTGCCCTAATACCAACTAATGCGACACCCTTCTACCCCAAACTCTTATACGTTTAATAAGTTGAAGTGTAGAAAAGGTAACGTCTCATAATGGGTAAAAGGTTCACATAACTTCTTAATTAAAAACCTCATTGTTTCAAAAACAACTTAATTAAAATAAAATATAACTCAAGATACTCAAGCAGCGGAATCTCCAAAATTATAAAAGTAACTAAACATCCCACTTGTTGTGCAAGGTATCCAAAACAGTTTACAAAAACCTTCCTAACTAGAAACATAAAGAAAGAACCCCCAAAATTATGCCCTGATGTCACATATACCAGAGCACACTCCCTTTAATCAAAACTCGACACCAGTCGTGTCATCATCAATACCTGTAAAAATATCCAAAGTATAACGGTGAGGAAAAGAATACTACTCATACATACACATAGGAGGCTACCCTATCCTCACCCACATATAAATAACATCATCTTTCACCACACCACATACCCCAAACATCACATAATTCATCAGATAATAATCATCTATAAATCAGCATATAAACATTCATTTATATCATCACATAATTCTCATACCATCATTCACCAATGGAATCACGTACTTTATTTTCACACATAATGCTCAATCATCATTAATACTCACAACATCATTATTTACTCAGTTTCATCATCAAATATATCTCATATATACATCCATCATATATGCACCAAAACTCATCATCATCATATTATAACTCAATTCATCATTAAGTATAACTCATCATCACATGCACCAAAACTCATCACCTCACCTACCCAAAGATCATGACTTGGAACTCCGCACAATGGGTGCACCTCGTCAATCACTCTAGTTAGTACCAAGATAGTCTATCGGTGTCACCACACACAATCCGATAGGTTGTACCCCCCTCTATGGGCTCGCACAACGACATTCGACCCTAGGTTGCACCCCCTCTATGGGCCAGTACAAATCATCCCTAGGTTGCACCCCCTCTATGGGCCCGTGCATCGAACGCTCCCATTATGGTCCCCTGAGTTGTACCCCCTCTATGGGCCCGCACAACTCAGTTCACCTCCTGAATTGTACCCCCTCTATGGGCCCGCACAATTCAGGTCCCATCACATATGCTCAAGGCATCTCTCCTAAGTTGTACCCCCTCTATGGGCCCGCACAACTTAGGTAACATCATCATCAAAAGGTGATATACACCATCATTATTATCATCATCATCATGCATTGTTATGCTCATCATTAAACACCATCATCATAAAGTGATATACACTATCATCATTAACATCATCATCCATAAGTGATATACACTATCATCATTAACATCATCATAACATTCACAATCGTCATTAATCACATTGCATATTATGCACACCAAAACATCATCAATCACATTGCATATTCACCAATCATTATGCACACCCAATCATCATCAATCACATTGCATATTCACCGATCATTATGCACACCAAATCATAATAAAGCATTATCAAACAACACCAATCATCATCAAGCACTTAGGATCTCAAAATCCACTCTGGTAATCGATTACCAACCTTTAGTAATCGATTACCTGCAAACAAGGTCTCTGGTAATCGATTACAACCACCTTGTAATCGATTACCTGCAACCAAACACTCTGGTAATCGATTACAGCATCCCTGTAATCGATTACCTGCAAGCAATCTCTCTGGTAATCGATTACCACAATCCTGTAATCGATTACCAGTGAACAAACAACACTTCTGGGCTACCCAGAACACACTGGTAAACGATTACCACTCCTGGTAATCGATTACCCGTGACGCAGATCGCAGATTTCACGATTTCTAACACCTCTACATCACTCTATTCAACCTCTATTGAATCCTTTTTGATCAAACACCATTCATAATCATTAATATTCATCAAACTCATCAAAATCATCAATCTTTAACAGTTTTACATGGTTTTCCCATCAAAACCCCAAATTATCAAACCCTTAATTAACCCCTTTTCACTATTCTCATTATTCTCATTCAATTCACCCAAAATTCATCAAGAATCATTCAATAAAACATACATCACAGTTTTCATCATTCATTCTCCATATTAACATTTATTAACATGAATTCATACTCATAGATTACTACCCAAGCACCCCTACATGCATACACAAGCAGCATCCTCTCCCCCACCGTACCTTAAGCGAAGATCGATTACAGCAAGGAAGTCCCTTTCTTGGTTCTTGATGCTCACTCTGCAGCAATCCCCTCTTGAGACTCGGTTTCTCCCCTCCTTAGCGTTTCGCTCTCTGATGATTATACGAATAAGGATTAGGGTGGACTGATAACCCCCCCTTACTAGAATGCCTAATTGGGCTTGAGCCCACTCTCAACCCCCTTATCTTCTTTTTAAAATGAAGTAGCTTTATGGATAAAACTAATAATAATATTAATCTTATTATTTATTCATCTATTTAATTAATTATTTCCTCTACTTATTTATTTAATTTAATTAATATTTTACTTAATAAAATTTTAGGATGTTACAGTCGGCTTTTTGCAAGACGATATCTCCCACTTCAAATTTCCTAATGAGGGCATTGGTGGCATGCTTTAGCCCCCAGCGTTCTTTTAACATTGCATCTCGGACATGGGAAACAACTCGCTTCTCATTTAAGAAATCTAGCTCCTCCCTAATGGCCTAGCCATTGTCTTCAAAATTGAAAATTTCCACCTTCCAAGTTGGTTCGCCAATTTCGACCGTGATCATGGCCTCAGTACTATAGGTAAGACAAAATGGGGGTCTCCTCCATGGAAGAGTGAGGGGTTGTCCGATATGCCTATAGGACGTGATCTATTTGTTCTTCCCAATTCACCTTGTCTTCGTTTATGCGTCGTTTGAGAGCTCTGAAGATCACCTTATTTTGCCGCTTCTGCTTGGCTGTTGGTTTAGGGATGTTCCACTGATGTAAAATGCTGCTTAATTTTCAATCTAAATAATAGGTTTTGGAAACATTTATCAGTGAACTGGGTTCCATTTTCTGTGATGATCGACCTCGGTATGCCAAACCGGGATATAATGTTTTTATAAAAGAACTTTTGGACCTTGGCTGAAGTGATAGTAGCAAGAGGCTCTGCCTCTACCACTTTGTGAAATGATCAACAACAACAAGGAACATGACCTGTCCTGATGCTGGAGGAAAAGGCCCTAGGATATTTTCAGAGAGGGGGTAATTTTTGGTCCATTCTCGCCCAAGCGAGAAGCCTCTCGCTCGAGCGAGAATGTTGAGAGAAAGTTTTCCTCGACCCTCTCGCTCAAGCGAGAATGTCTCACTTGAGCGAGAACCAACTTATAGGTTTAAAACCATTAATTAGGGCACCATTTTTATGGGTGTTTCTCCTTCATTTACTCTAGAGAGAGAGACCGGTTCCAGAGAGATAAAGAGGCGTTTCAAGCTTAAAGAAGGGATTCCAAGCCAAGAGAATCAACTCCAAGCCTTCCCCAATCTTCCTTCTCAACCTTTAGGGCTCCCTTGTGGTGAGTAAAGCCCACACACTTTCACTTTATTGGATGATTGCTCTCTTTCATGAACCCTACCTCTTATCTTCCCTCTCTGATGATTGTATGTGATTGTTGTGTGAGTATATTTTGTGATAGCTAAGGTATGACGATTTGGCATGAATTTATTAGAGATTGATGTTAGGGTTCCAATTTGGGACTTTTCCCCTTTATGTTAACTCTTCCTCAATATGTCCTGTATTATGATGGTGCTATATATATGTTATTGATTAACAAAACACTTGGGCTTTAGCCCCTAGAGATTAAGAAAGAGATAACGGACTTTGGTCCCCAGAGTAATTGGACTTTGGTCCCCAAAGTAAAATTTGGACTTCGGTCCCCAGAGTAATGGTGGGATTCATCCCCAAGGAAGACGTTCCTTGTATTCTAAGCTCAGGTTTAGCCCCAGAGATAGAGATAAGACCCCATACTACCGGGAATTGCAATTCATGCATATCACTAGAGATGTTCATAGTATCATGTTTATGATAGAGTTTATGTTTACTGTTTACCCTACTATATGTGCATTACATATGTCTGCTTCCCTACATTGTCTGTTGCATTGCTTTATTCACTGAGACCCTGTCTCACCACACGTTACGTGGACCACATTCTAGATGCGCAAGTACCCCCACGCACAGGCCCATGAGCTAGGAGTTTGGAGCCGTTGGTCATCATTTTGTAATGGGCATTTGTAGCCCTTTTGGATTAATGTTAGACTTGGTGGTATGTATTTATTACTCTTTTGGGAGGGGATATGACTGTACATGTGTGCCCTTTTCTTTCTATCATGTTAGGACACATGTATGGGGGTATCCTCAGCTTGATATTATGTATTGGATGATTGTAGCCATATGGAGACACTATGTATATATACTCTGATTCTATTATCATATCTTGTTTAAGTGAGCGTTGGTAGCTTGAATGATGTATGGTTAAGTTATCCGATATCTAAATGGCGCGAAATAATTTTAGACATTCGAGATTTGGTTTCCAACGGAATAAATCCTCGGATTAGAAATTAGGACGTTACAAGCGCACTCTTTATAGAAACGACCAAGAAAGACTCTCATATGAGAGCCTAAGGCTGATAGGGCGAGGTATTATCACCGGTGCAAGGAGGCACGGACAATGAGCGGCTCCTGGCAAGCTTCTAAGCAAAGGGGCACATGGATGAACCGAGCCCACACCAAACTGAGAGTGAACCAAAGGCTATACAGGTATGGGACTGTATAGTTGAGGATAACTTAAAGGAAATTATTGTGGAGAACTATACCAACAAGATGCATCTTCATTGGGATGGGTGACCATTTGGGAAGTTTCCTAGAAAGTGTGCAAGTGAGGACAAAGCATACCGGAAAGAATCGTGTTGGTTTGTGGGGGCCCTCATCACTCCTACAAGCGGCCCGAGGGCGTTACAAATGGTATTAGAGCCGAGCCCCTCCCATTATGGTGTGGTTCAGGGACAAACCAGGAGGAAGCTGGTGGGAATGTGAGAGCCTGAGGCGTCGGTGCAAAGAGGCACAAACAAGGAGTGGCTCTTGGCAGGCTTCTAAGCAAAGGGATACATGGATGATCCGAGCCCACACCCAAATAAGAGTGATCCAGAGGTTGTGCAGGTATGGGACTGTATAGTTGAGGATAACTTACAGGAAATTGTTGTGGAGAACTATACCAACAAGATGCATCTTCTTTTTAGAAGCCCATAACATAAGAACTCTATTGTTAAGCGTGCCTGGCTTAGAGCAATTTGGGATGGGTGATCTTTTGGGAAGTTTCCCAGAATGTGTGCAAGTGAGGACAAAGGATATTGGAAAGACTCGTGTTGGTTTATGGGGACTCTCATCACTACTGCAAGCGACCCGGGGCCGTTATAGAGGGGTTCTTTCTTGTTCTGTTTGACCTTGGCCAGTGTGAATTAGTCTCTTGGGAGTTCGGTGGAGATGGTTAATCAGCCAATAAAGGCACTGATCGACCGACCTTGGGGTAAGGTCTTTAACCAGGACAAGGCTTCTCCTTTAAGTGTTTGTGGGAAAGAAAGACAAATCACAGCTTTTGGTGCCCCCACAAAGAGTATTTCATTGCAAAATGCATCAATATGTTTTCAAGGGTATGAAGTCCCACTAAAAGGCTCTATAGATAGGGCATTTCGAAAAGGTTTGGCTATCTCGACCCTAGCAAGGTTGTCCGAGAAATGGTGTCTGAATGGGATATGGGATGTAGGCATAACTGGATTTTCTGGTTGAGAGACAGCATAATGGTTTGTGTTTGGGTGACAATTGGTTGTAGGTTGGGGTTGAGGCTAGCTGATATTGTGTTCCAACTATCGGATGTGTTCCTTGAGTTGGCGCACAACAGAGTCTGGTTGTGGGATAGGAGTAGGTTGCTGCACTGTGGGTGGTCTAGGGACTTGTTCCTCGAGCTCCTTGAGGCGAGCTTCGAGCTAACGAATGATTTCGTCACGTAGGTCAGGATTATGAGGAATGATTTGGTAAGCCTGAGGTGCAAGCTGAGATGTACCGACATCTTCGAAACCTTCGTCATGGTAGGTGAGGTCCTCAACCCAGCCTTCAGGGGTAGGCTCAGGTCGGGCTCTTCTAGTCTAGGATCGGGTGCTGACTGTCATGCTGGTAAGAGGGAGGCCCTCCTTCTAGCAGCAAATGCTCGAGTATGAAACTCGGACTCGGATGCTCTAGGATCTCGGACTCGGGTATGTGCTCCGGTGGGTAAATCTGGTTGGTCCACAACGGAAAGGGGGGGAATACCTGCAAAGACACTCTGACGCCCAAGTCAGTTGTGATACAGGGATATCATAGTTAATGCATAATAATTGCGTATCTAACTATTGACGTCTACTGTATTTATAGTGGAATATTCCGAGATTTGGGCCTTGGACTATTATCCATAGGCTGTGATTCAGTGGTGCGCAGTACATCCATACCTAATGTGATCTCCAATTAGGGTTTGTCAGCTCTATTGGGTCGACTTGGTTACTTGGTTCGACTTCGTTACTTAGATTATGCTGGGGCAATCTAACTGGGCCCAATATCTGGTTCGTAACGCATTTCATTTCCTGTTTTCAAAGTTTTGTATAGGAAATAGAGAAATCAATACAGAGTTGGTTTCACTGTTTTTTGTACAAAACTTTGAAAACAGAAAAAAATAATGTTTTTATAATCAAAACTAAAAATATTTTGATAATTAAACTAAAAAATAGGAAATGAAAACAGAAAATGTTTTCTCAAAGTAAACAGGCCCGTGTCAAGTTGAACTAGTCTATGTCATGTGTGAATTAACATGATCAGTGTTACGTTAGTATGTTAGATCAAACGAAGAACAAATCTGAGTAGGTTTAATAATTTGTTAAGTGTAGACAAAATTAAGGAATGTTTTAGAGTTAATTAACATATACTAAGGAATGTGTTTCCACTAGAGTCGGCAAAATGGACTAGCCCGACCGGGTCGGCCCGCAAAAACATAGGGCTCGACACTTATTTTAGAAGGTTGAATAACTCCCTGGCTTTTTATTCCAACCCGATAAAATTCGCTACCCGCAAAAACCCACAAAAGGTCAGGTAGCCCACAAAAAACCGACCTACTCGTAAAAATGTAGGGCTCGGGCACCTGTTTTAGAACTCCAAATAACTCCCAGACTTTTTATGTCAGCCTGATAAAGTTCGCTACCCACACCGCACCGGATCGGGCTGGATAGCCCGAATTGCCAGCTCTAGTTTCCACCGAATTGCTAGCTCTTGTTGCCAACTCTCTTTTTCCAAAATAACATCCTTCAACACATGTGTCACCTAATGACACGTCACTAACAATGAGTTTGGTTGAAAAGAAATTGGGGGAGAGGGAGAAGAAATAGAGGGAAGAGAAAAGTGTGGCACTTTAATTGACAAAGGCAAATGAAACTTAATTAAATTTAGATATTATCTTGCTCAACGAACTATGTTATTTCAACTATGACTTTATGTTGGATTTTAAAAGTTTAGAGACTAATAAATGTTAAATAAATGATTTTTTAAAAATAAAATAATATTTTAAGAACTTCATATTGGGTTTTCATTTTTAATAAATTAAATTATAAGTGTGTTTGGTAAAATTAACTGAAAAATTAGATGAAAATTAAAATGTTATTTGATTAAATTTGATTAAAAGTATTTGATAAAACTAAATAAAAAGAGTAAATTACTCCAACCCCCCTCTATTTTACATTTCCAACACAAAACCCCATCTATTTTAAAAACCTACACAAAACCCCAATTAGCCTAAATCTATTAGGAATATTCCCTTAGATACTTTTTTTTCTCTCTTTTATTATTTTTTCTTTTAAAAACCCAAATTTACCCTTTCTAATTAAATATACATAGTTGCAATTTACAAATCCTTTTCCTTCCCATAATTAACAAAGCTTAAACATTTCTCCTTTGTAAGGCATTTTACAACTATTCTTTTTCTTAACTTATGCAACCGAAATTTTAATACGAAAATTTTAAAATAATTTTCTTTATTTTACAAATATGGAACTATGATTTTTTATTTTAAAATAATTCATTTTAAAAATTGGATCAATATTTAATAATTTTTAAATTTTATAGTGATATAGATTTAATTATAATATAATTATAATGTATAAGGAGGTTTGTGTAAACTTTAAAAAATAGAATGATTTTTATGTAATGAGAAAAATCCATAATTAGTTGGGGCATTTTTGTCAATGTAATATATAAAATAATGGTTGACCATTGACTAATGAATCCAAAAAGTGTACCATAAATAAATGGATTTAAGTGTAGTGTACTTATGAAAGAGGAGGAGTTTTGTGTAGGTTTTGAAAATAGAGGGGGTTTTATGTTGGAAATATAAAATAGAGGGGAGGTTGGAGTAATTTACTCAAATAAAAATGATAAAATAACATATAATGATATCATTAATTAATAAAAATGATGAGTTAGAATAGTTCAGAGATAAAATTGTAATAAATTTTGAGTAAATCATCAATTTGGTCCCTGAAAGTGTTGCTCGCTATCAAGTTAGTCCATGAATTGACAGAAACTAAAAATTAGTCCCTGAAACTGTATTTCGTCCGTCAAAGCAGTCCCTCTGTTAACAAAAATAAATCTTTCAGGGACTACTTTGATAGTGATTTGTTAGTTTTAGGGACTTATTTGAATTTACGTACTAAAATTTGAAGGATTAGAATGACAATAAATATCAACTTATTGGGACTAAATTATACTTCTGTTAATAGAGGGACTACTTTGACAGATGAAATACAGTTTCAGGGACTAATTTTTAGTTTTTGTCAATTCAGGGACTAACTTGACAGCGAGCAACACTTTCAGCAACAATTTACTCAATAAATTTTTAATTAATGGCTAAAAATAGAATTCTTTTTTTTTTAAAAAAACAAAAAAACTACCACGACTCCCGTGGGACGATAACTTACCCACCCCAACCCCAGCGGGTTAACTGTCTACCTTGACGCTTTTTAGTTTTTACTTTTTACTGGCAGCTAACGCCAACGGCAAACAAATGACCAAATGCAACAGCCACGATAATGACCCCGAGAAATCGTGAGAATATGACACACACTGCTCCGCGACTCGTTTGAAATCAAACCGTTACCAACCAACCTCAGACAAAATTTAAATTAAACATAACGAAACCAAAAAAAAAAATAGACTGAACCGTTAGAAGACGACTTGTTCCAGTTCCCAAATAAATTTCCCGGGATCAATCTTGTTTAGTTTTTTTTTTAACCACATGTATCTTTTATTAAAGGCAATTCTGTTCGAGCCGGGAACATCCACATCTTGGTGGGGCTAGCTCTTCCAGTGGGGACTTTTACTATCCACGAGATTCGAACCCGAGACCTTGCTTAAGAAGAATGAAACATGTACTACTTGAACCAACCTCATTGGTCAATCTTATTTAGTTTAGTTTAGTTTAATGCACTCACAATTATAAATTGCAAACAAGATTTCGTAACAATAATTGTGTTTAACTTTAGTAAATTAAGATTAAGTTATAGTTTTCAAAGAATGTTTGACTAAAATAAAAAATAATTTTCATTTGAAGTTGAAAATTTATGATTTTATTAAAGATTGTTTTAAAGGCATATAAATACTTTCAATATATTAATCTTGAAACCTTACTAATGACACACTCAATTTTTTTTTTATTTTCTCATGTAGAAAGGCACATGTTATTTTTTTATATTTTGTCATTATTTTTTTAATGTCTTTTGCACACCTTCCTTAAAAATATTTTTTAACATCCCCCAAATTTATCTCAATTTCTTGAAAGTTTAATATTTTAAAATCTAAATTATTTCATTATAATCATTCACTTGATTTTTCCTATATCAAAATATTTTTCAATTCAAATTTAAATTTTATCATTATCACTTAATAATATAAATTATTTAATCATATATAATCATAAATTAATATATATAACAATAAACGATCTAATTTAAAAAATAGAATATGAAAATTGATTAGTTTCTCAAAATGTAAACTATATAAAGGGATTTAATAAATTTAAAATTATATGAAATATTATTGGTTCAATAATATGATTGAAATAATTAATTTTTATGAGTTAATAATTTAAATTTCAAAATAATCATTCTTTAATATTCAATATAAAAATTAAAATTATATATCTAACTCAAACAAATTATATACTATAAAGATATGTATTTAATTAAAGATATTAATTATATAAAATTATATTTTAATTTAAATTTTAAAGAGTATATGATGTGCTTTCTCAATAGTTTTAATTATTTAAAAGATTTTGTTGACAAGTGCTCTAATATAATTGGTAGATAAGTAAGAAATAAAAAAAATTAATGAAAAGTATAATACTAAAATCATTAAAAATTAAAAAAATTAATTATTATAATAATATTTATTTTTAAAAAAAATTAAAAGTACTTAAAAAAAATTTTTAATATTTTTTTAATTTACAAAGTAAGTATCAAACGATTTTTATGTTTGTAAAATAATAAATATATTTTCACAAAATATTTTATTTCTTTCATTAAAATCTATAGACATTAATAGTGTTTTTCCAAATTTTATATTAAAATTTCTAAACAACTTATTATTAAAATAAACATCTCAAGTACAAATTAATTTACTTCAAAATAAATTAAATTTAACCAAAGTATTAACATAAAGTTAGAAATAATAATAATAATCTATCTTTATACTTAAATGCATGATAATATATTAAAGTGTCCCGTGATCAACTAACTTCACCTAGTAGGAAAATATTTGGTTATTATTGTTTTATGAGTAGAATTTATTTTAAATAAATAGAAAATTTAAATTTTTGTTAAGTAAAATTAATTTTAAATGCAAGATTTTAAAAGTTATATATATATATATATATATATAAACTTGTACTTTAAAAATATTTCTATATCACCATTTAAAAAAATAAATTGTTCAAATCATTATCATAATTTCACAACCATAAAATAAGTTTTAAATTAAGGGCCATCTAATACGTAGAAGTGCAAAACTAGTGTAACTATGCACAAGTATCTTTTATTCATTAGATTTTAATACTTAAATAATGAATAATCAAAATATGCAAAAGTGTAAAACTAGTGGAACTATTCATGGGTAATTTTTATTCACTCGATGTTTAAAATCAATCATTTTTTTTTTTGACAAATGTTTAAAATCAATCTTGATCTTGTTACATGGATCAAGATCAATCTTAAACATTGAGTGAATATATTTATGTAATAAAGTTTTCAAAATATTGCATTTTCACCCAATGTGTCACTTGACTTGCATTTTACTAACCTTTTAGAGTTTAAGATAACACAAGCTTTAGAACACCATAACCATATCTTCTTACCATGACCTTTGATTCCTTTGAAAGATCTTCACCATTTTTGTCACACATAACATCTCTACCCTTGTCATCACCCTCCATTTTGCCCAAATTCGCCATTGTCACCAACATCCTCAGGCACCTCTCAATCATCGAACATTTCCATCATCATCGTAGTGCACAATGACTCCATCCTTATCACCACCCCTCTTCCTGCATGTTGTTGCTAATCCATAAACACCTCTCTACCATCAAACTGTTGCATATCAAACTTCATCACATCTTTAAAAGCATCTCGACGAGAATAGACTTGAAGTGAGAGAGTTATCGACCTATACCTAATCCCCTAAATATATATTTTTTTGCCTTATTTACTTTTTCGGTTAGTTGTGAAATTCGTAGATGTAAAAAGTTAAGAGAATAAAAAAGACTAAGAGGATACCTAAATAGAGAAACATACATAGAGTCGCTTCCCGAAGGAGATGGAGCAACCCACAAAGATGAAGGTGTTGGTGTATGCTCTAGAGGCCAATGGTATATTGATCCCTTTTTAGCATACAATATATGTCATGTTAATTATAAAAGACATTATTTATTATATTAATTAATTAATATGATGAAGTCCATAGAATGATTTGTTCGTGGCTGTAAGATATCAAGTTTGACTTGATAGTGAGATTCTATAGGCTACTTCATAATGTCATTCTCAAATCATCCCTAGTCAAGTATTATTATGAAAAATGACAACAATAATACGTCGAGACTAGTATATGAGTAGATTGATGGCTATGTCTCACTAGTCATGGATGTGTGATATCAAATCTTTCACATGGGTGCACATTAAAGGATTTTAATGGTGTAATGGATTGATTCACAATGAGAATGCTACATGGAATATTATGTATGTTATTACCGATTCTCATAGTGACAATGGTGTATGTGGTCCTTTGACCTGATGTCACTACGGTTCCCAACATGAGGAGTCGTATGCTTTGGTGCCATCAAACGCCATGCCTAACCCGGTGACTGTAAAGGTGGTTACCGAGTATGCCACAAATCATGTGGAGGGATGTGAGTGACTACATGAGATTTGTCTCTCCCACATAATGGGAGTTATATCTTGGCTCCCTTGATTGAGTGAGACTAAAAAGTTCATGGTCGTGTCCAAATAATATTAGTATGAGATATTAATATTATTTGTTAGAAGTCTACTTGGGAAACCAAGAAACCGAGAGTGAACTATACAAGGATGACACATTTTATGCCTTGTGTTCAATCTAGATATATGGACAAAGGGACTATACATACATGGTAACATTAGTCGCAGTTTGGTTATATGTCAAATAACATTGACATTCCTGTTATTGGGTAGTAACGTTGTTTTGCTAGATATCATTCACTACTTGCAATATTAAAATAAGATTTCAGTGTTACTGCCAACATAATGGGAACCTACAGGGTCACACACATAGAACGGGCTGACTTGGACATTGAAGCCATTAGATGGTTTTAATTAATTGGGCTTTTAATTAAATTAAAGGTTCATGTGATGTGAAGCTCAATTAGTAGGACTAAATGAGTTAACCCATTAGTTTGGGCGTACACATGGGTAGGTATCACTAAAGCCTAATGGTCACTATAAGGGTTAGCCACCGCAAATGTATTGATGGTAGTTAATAAGTGATTACTCTAATACTCCAAACACGAAAGAGAGAAAAAAATATTTTCTATAAACCATATCACCATCCTTCATAATGAGAGAAGAGTCAACCATCCATTTGCCGCCGCTAGTACTGCGAAAGAGGGAGTCCTAGTATCGCGTTCGTGTGGATACCGGTGGAGGCATAACTACTATTGTATGCCAGTGGTTTGGCAAAAAGGAAAGCACTAAAAGACATATTCTGTAACACGATTTATGGCTTTTGCATGGATCCTTGAAGAGTTTTGGATATATTTAAATTTTAAAAGTTAAGTTCTTCCGCTACGTTTCACCTTCCAAAACCGAATAGAAGGAACTCAAATGTTGATAGAGTAACTCAAATGAGATGGACAAACCCACTAAAAGTTGACATTGGGTTGTGATTTTGAGCTTTTGAGGATTTGATATTTTTTCCCGCTAAAATTATGTTTGTTTTTTTAATAAGAAATCATACTTAGGGGAGATAAGGTGGATGATTTGTGTTGTGCACGGTGGTGGTGGATTGACATATCCAATTTCTTGCTGTTGGAGATAGATTTGTAATTCGTTGCTACCATGATTGCATTTCCGGTGACATATGTTTTATTATTCAACTTATAGCCATCAAAATGGATCAGCACCTTCAAGTTGACTTATAAAAGTTAACAAAAAATATAGGATTCAAGTGTTTATTTTATAATTCTGAATAATTTTTGAGTTTTTTTAATCCGGCTTGATGGAGCCCACTACCTACAAAATCCCGCAACAACTTATAAAACCCAATAAGGTTTGAAAAAAAAAAGCAGGCTACCCATAAAAAGTTTGTAAAAAACTTAGGGCTTAGACTTTGATTTTATAAATCTGAATAATTCTCAAATTTTTTAGCCTGGTCCATAAAAATCCGCTATGTTATATTGGATTGGGTAGCTTGAATTTCTAACTCTAATTTGACTTATTAATTAAAGGGTCTGTATTAAAAATTAGAAAATTAAAAAAGAATCTAAATTTTAATTTATAATATTTTTTCAATAAATAAGAAAAACGGTCTCGTAGCCGTGTAAAGTTGCTATGGTTGCCAATTCGGGCAATCTGGTCTAACCCGATGTAGGTATCGAGATTTTGCGGGATGAGCTTAAAAGCCGAGGGGTTATTCGACTTCTAAAATAAAAACTCGAGCCCTACACTTTTGTAGACCTTTTTATGGGTATTCTAGTCTTTTTTACGAATTTTGTGATTTGCGGACTTTATAGGGCTGAACTAAAATGTTTGAGAATTATTTGAACTTCTAAAAAAAGCTTTTATTTTGGTCGAGAACTTCTAAAAAAAAGTCTGAACCCTAAGTTTTTACATATTTTAATGGGTCGGTCCGGTCGGATTAACCCATTTTGTTGACTCTAAGGATTGCAATTTTTTTCTTGGGCATATCGAGGGTCATAAAAATATCACCAAGTTACTGACAAAAATTTAAACCAAACATCCACCCTCTGCTACATGATTTTTTTTTTTTTCAAATTTAGAGTGTATTTGGATTTTTTTTTTTCAAATTTAGAATGCATTTGATTTATCTGACAATCACGTTTGTCCGGATCCACATTTGAAACACGATTTTAACATTTGTTTGGATCGGCGTTTTCTATGGTTAAACGCACGTTTTGAGCTATAGACGTGAGTTTGCAAATTATGCATCTTGTTTGGCTCTCCACATGAAACGGACTGATGAGTTTTGAAACTTGAGTTTTCAAAATACAGGTTTTTGTAGCTTCTGCGTATTAAACTTGAATTTCCTCAATATTCACTTTCTTAAATTCACGTTTACAGCAAAGTATCCAAATATAAAATCACATTTACTCATACTCAAGTTTATCATAAATTACGTTCATTAAACCCACGTTCATTTAAATTTAAGCTTACAAACATTAATCCCAACGCACACTTAGAGTAAACCAAACACACTAATTTTGATTTATTCTTTTTGATTTTTGCTATTTTATAATAATAATTTTAGGGTTAAATATGTTTTTGGTCCCTAAACTTTCATCCGAATTTGGTTTTGATTCCTAAACTTTTTTTTTGTTGGTTTTGGTCCCTAACGTTTTTAAATCATTGAAATTAGTCCCTACTGTCAACTCTGTTAAATATAGGGGTGACGGCAGAGACTAATTTCAATGATTTAAAAACTTTAGGGACCAAAACCAAATTCGGGTGAAAGTTTAGGGACCAAACCTGAATGTGAGTTTGGTCCCTAATCTTTATTTTTTGTTGTTTTTGGTTCCTAACATTTTCAAATCATTGAAATTAGTCCCCACCGTCAACTCTGTCAAATATAAGGATGACGACATGGACTAATTTCAATGATTTGAAAACGTTAGAGACCAAAACCAATAAAAAAAAATTAGAGAGCAAAAGTTTAAAGTTTAGGGATAAAAACATATTTAACCCATAATTTTAAAATATCACTTTTCGCTCGAAAAGGTTCCGATAAGAGAAGACCGTTCCTCGTTAGCTGTGCCCTCAAAATCTCTTCTCCCTCTTTTACATCATCCTATCCTCCTCCTCTAGTTTCTCTATCTACACACAGACAACGACGTCGTCTTT
The DNA here is from genome assembly GCA_026901365.1 of Sesbania bispinosa. Taxonomy (NCBI): domain Eukaryota; kingdom Viridiplantae; phylum Streptophyta; class Magnoliopsida; order Fabales; family Fabaceae; genus Sesbania; species Sesbania bispinosa. The sequence continues at coordinate 165,784 of QLOH01000376.1, forward strand.
TGTTTCGTTTTTACTCTGATGCCATTCAAAACCACAGGATCCTAGACCACCAAGGAAAACCCACAAACATGGTTGCCGGCAAGGTAAGGGTAGCAATGGGATTCCAGAAGTCGCCGGCGGCGACGCAGACTCCTCCATCACAGAAGAAGCAGCCTCCTCCTCCGCCGTCAACGACGAGCTCCGCCACGAAGTCTTCGTCTCACAAGTCCTCATTATCACGCTCCTTCGGCGTCTACTTCCCACGCTCTTCCGCTCAGGTGCAGCCTAAGCCACCGGACGTGACAGAGCTCCTCCGCCTGGTGGAGGAGCTCCGCGAGAGCGAGTCTCGCTTGAAGACGGAGCTTCTCGAGCACAAGCTTCTGAAAGAGTCCATCGCCATTGTCCCGGTCCTGGAGCATGAGATCACAGCGCGGGAAAGCGAGATTGAAAGGAGCAGAAAGAGAGCTGAAGAAACAGAAGCGGAAAACGAGAGGCTGAAGAATGAGTTGCAGGAACTGAAGCTCCAAATGGAAGAAGAGAAGAGAGAGAGCGAGAGGAAAATCAAGGCGTTGGAGGTTGAGATAGCAGAGCTTAAGAAAACGACGTCGTCGGATAGTGGTAGCCACAGAGCAGAGACATTGTCACGTGACGAGCACGATCACGAGCACGAGCAGTTTTCTTCTTCGCAGAGGTTTCAGGGGCTCGTGGACGTTTCTATGAGGTCCAATCTCATGAAAAGCTTGAAGAAAACGGCGTCGGATCATGCTATCGGGAACCAGAAGCACATTGAAGGTGTGGATTTGAAAAGAGAGGTTGCAGAAACTGAAAGGCCACGTCACTCGCGGTGTAACTCGGAGGAACTCGCCGATTGCACTGACTCAGTTCTCGCCGCTAACGTCAGATCCCGCGTGCCGCGAGTTCCTAACCCGCCTCCGAGACCGTCGTCTTCTTCACCGCCGTCACCGTCGAGTGGTTCTTCTTCAGAGGACAACAATGTCATAACAGAGCAAGCGATTCCACCGCCGCCGCCTCCACCACTACCACCGCAGACGAAGGCAGCACCGCCTCCACCTCCGCCTCCCCCGCGGAAACCTGCCTCAAAGACGGCTCCTCCACCTCCTCCGCCACCACCGAAGGGAGGCAGGTTAGCTCCGGCGAAGGTCAGGAGAGTGCCGGAGGTTGTGGAGTTTTACCACTCGTTGATGCGGAGGGACTCGCAATCGCGGCGAGAATCGAGCTCCGGTGCCTCCGCGGAGGTCCCGGCGACGGCGAATGCACGTGACATGATCGGCGAGATCGAGAACCGTTCGACTCACTTGTTAGCGGTAAGTGTCCGTGAGTTTTGTTGCGTAATTACGATTTTGCCACTGTCCCATTTATGATAGCGCCACTGACATGTGTAGTCGCTTTTATTGCTTTATTTTGAATTGGATTTCTTGGTAGATAAGACAGTAATCTTATTCGAATTTTGGATGTCCAAAACCGTAAATATGGTCCAAAGTTATGACCTTTTGTGGTATCCCAGATTCCCAGGTCATGCAGAAAAGAAAAGATTCCCCAATTACTGAAAATTAGTCTCATTATTTGTCAATTAAGTCAAAGGCAGTTCAAGATTTTAGGTGATTTGTAGTGGTTAAAGAAAGCAAAGATGTTTCAATTACTGAAAATTAGTCTCATTATTTGTTAATTAAGTCAAAGGCAGTTCAAGATTTTAGATGATTAGTACTGGATGCAGGAAAGAAAAGATTCTCCAATTATTGAAACTTAGTCTCATTATTTGTCAATTAAGTCAAAGGAAGTTCAAGGTTTTAGGTGATTAGTACTGGTTAGAGCTTAATCATATTAAACTAGTTTTTAGTTAGCGTGGCTTAAGGGTGTTTTTTCACCCAATTTCTGGCATTGTCTTCTGAATCATCTTTTTGTTTATTTACAGATAAAAACAGATGTAGAAACACAAGGAGATTTTATTAGATACTTGATCAAAGAAGTGGAGAGTGCAGCTTTTACGGACGTTGAAGACGTTGTGCGCTTTGTCAAATGGCTTGACGACGAGCTCTCCTATTTGGTACTTTTTTTAATCACTCTATTTTGATCTTCTATTTCCATCGAAATTTAAAAGTAAAAGTCTTTTATTTAATTTTAATGTTTGTTTTTTGTTTTTGTTGTTTCAGGTTGATGAAAGAGCAGTGCTTAAACACTTTGATTGGCCAGAGCAGAAGGCTGATGCACTGCGCGAGGCTGCGTTTGGGTATTGTGATCTGAAGAAGCTAGAATCCGAGGCTTCTTCCTTCCGCGACGATCCTCGGCAGCCATGTGGCCCAGCTCTCAAGAAAATGCAGACTCTGTTTGAAAAGTATGTGAATCTGTGAACTCTCCTCAACTTGCCAATATAATAACCGGATTACATGGTCAATATGAATTTAATGTTCATGTGCACAAAGCCACTGAGCACTCTTTAATTTTTTGATTTTTTTTAAAAATGGTTATCACAGATTAGAACATGGGGTTTACAATATCTCAAGAATGAGAGAGTCGGCAACAAAAAGATACAAAGTCTTCCAAATACCTGTAGATTGGATGCTTGATAATGGTTATGGGAGCCAGGTAAAGCCCATGAAAGCTATAAATGCACTAGTTATAGCTTCAGTTATTTGTAGGCTAATATAATATGCATAATGCATAGTCTATAATCCTTAGATTCATTAAATAATGGGCAAGAGTAATTTATTGGTTGATGTTGCATAGGCCCATTAGTTAACATAAACCATCCATTGACCCAACTAAGATATCTTTACAATTTTTAAACAATTGTCTTGGTAAAGTTTGCTACTTAATAATTTGATAAGTTGCTGACAGCAAAATGACAAAACTGTTGTTATCTTTGCTGATAAATTTGGACTTCTGCTTCTCTGATCTCTGTGCTCATCTGCATGCGCAGTTGCGCACATGTGATGAACTCTAGATCCCTACAATTCATCTGTTTGTCTGCTTCATCTTTTCTAGCCAAAGATATTCTATTTGTACACTAGGAACTTGGAAGGGATCTAGATGCTCTATGTTTTTAAATAATTATTGTGTGAAAAGTAAAGTAAAAAAAAGCCCATATGCTTATATACAAATATACAATGGTAAAAAATATCGACGAATATACAAGTCACACGTATGACCAAATTGTATTCAGAAATGGATATAGCATTATAGTATAGTAGATAGCACTTACTAATTTTGTTGCTTCAAATGATGAGGTGAATTCGCAAATATTGGTTAGCTCATTTCATTTATTGTACCTGCAACGTTAACTTGTTGCAGATCAAGCTGGCATCTGTAAAATTGGCCATGAAGTATATGAAGAGAGTCTCTGCTGAGCTTGAGACAGTTGGTGGTGGGCCTGAAGAAGAAGAGCTCATTGTCCAAGGAGTTAGATTTGCATTCCGTGTACATCAGGTAAAATTTTTTTCAGACTTGTTTGAACAAAGTACAAAATTGATGCTGACACTTATTCAGCTATTCTTAAGGCCCATTTGGATTAATGAGCTGTTATGTATGGCAGTTCGCTGGCGGTTTTGATGTGGAGACAATGAGAGCATTCCAAGAATTGAGAGATAAAGCGCGGTCATGCCATGTTCAATGCCACAACCAGCAGCATAAATACTTCTGCAGGTCTACAACGTGTTAATGCTGGAGAGCAAACTCAGCTTCAGAGCATTAGTAGGCGTAGCCCTCCCCATTCTCTGTAGTTTGTGTATAGAATGGCAATAGTAATAGCCATCCTTTATGTATAATGCATTCTTAATTCATGATTCATCCATTCATTAATTACTGGGAAAACAAGACAGTTAACAAATTTGTTTCCACTCTGCCACTTGTTACTATTGCGAATTCCCTGGAAAATCTACTTGTCTAATCATTCATTCATTACTAAGAAACAAGACAGTGACACAAATTTGGTTCCACTCTGGTGGCACATGTTGCTGTTGCTAATTTTCTGGAAATCCACTTCTGTTATCTAATCCAGCAAAGTTATGTCATATGGTTGTGTTTATTATGATTATGATCCATTCTTAGTCATTGACAAAATATGAATCATCAATATTGCTCTTACTGCAAATAAAAATTGTTACAACCTTTATTTTTAATTCAAAGCACATTCTGGAAACAAAAATGTAAATGAAGGTGCTGAAGTCGCGCGAATGACTACTTTCTATTAGTTGACAGGGTTAATTATTTGAATGTTTCATATTTATGAGATGTTTGGTATTCGCTTTAAAATAAACGGTTAAAGCAATGTTCATATTTAAATATATTTGTCTCCTGTGTTACTTATAAATGGTTAAATTACTTTTCATGAATGGATTCTGTTTTTACGTTTGATTGAATTAAATTTAAGAGGATGAATGCTTTATGAATGGTATTGTAAAAGTAGTTTTAAGGAAATGATTTTTATGTGAATAATAAGATAAAATTACTCACATTAAAAGGTAACTAAAGTTAAGTTCAAATATCCCAATCCAATTATTTCTAAGATTAAAAACATGACTTTATCACATTTTAACGTTAAATCAAACATATTTGATGTGTAAATATAGTTATTGTGGGTTCCATACTCAAATGTAACTCTTCTTAACAGAAAAATAAGAAACTTTTACTAATCTCAATCATAGGATTGGTAATCTACAAGAACTTTCAAAAAAATATTTTCTAATTTTATTTCTTATTTTTTAGTTTTAATTAAAAAAAAAGTTATTTTTTATTTTATTTCAATTTCAGAGTTTTATACAAGAAAAAATCAATACAAAATTATTTTTATTATTTTTCTACAAAATTTTGAAAACAAAAAATAAAATGAAAATAATGTTTTTTTATAATAAAAATTTAAAGTATTTTTATAATTAAAAATAAAATAAAAATAATAAATATTTTCAGAAAAACGATCTTATTTTTTTCTCATTAAAAAAGTTAGAAACACAACCTTCTCACTTTCATCTTGAAGCTCCCTTTGTGCCTTTCAACTCATACTCCAAAATAAACACACTTCTACATTTCATTGTATGTTGTGCCACAAATATTACTATTTAAAAATTCAAAAATATTTTAAATTAATTATTAATCATATCAAATTATTAAATGAACATTTGTTTACATATTTAGAAAAAATATTATGAAAAATTATTTTTACTTTCAATAAGAATATATAAGAAATAATCAAAGATGGTCGCTATATCCTATATGGATTGAATAAAGGGACATTTAGAGAAGAGTTTATTTGAGCTTATTTTATGACATAAACACTTACCATATAAGTGTTTGGATATATTTATAAAAAGAGCTTATGATATCTTTATCTTTATCTATAAAAGTAAGGTAGTGAAAGTGGTCAATGAAATCTAAAGTGAGAGCACAATAGTAAATTCCTTTAAGTAAAACTTCTAAAAATAGCAAGTATCTTTACATTTCAAATGATTAATATTATACATCACCATTAATTAACTACAGTAATTATATTAAAGTAAATATCACTATAAAAATACAGAAATTATGATAATAAGAAATATAAATAATGATAATTTAAAGCATATCTAATAATTTTAAAAAAAATAAAAAAATAATAAGAAATTTAATACATTCTCAAACACTTAAAAAACTAATTTATAATTATGTTGGTAGTAATTATAGTAATTATTTAGTTATAGCTATTTTTATATAAAAAAATAAATATTATTTAAAGTTCATTTTAACAATTTCAATATTAAAAAGGAAATATTTATAACATAAATAAAAACATAATACGAAATTTAAAACATGATAAAATAACTTAAAAAAGGTACAACTTTATTTTAAAAAATAAAAATATAATATGAAATTTGAAACATAAGCAAACACTTCAAAATTATTTAATAATTATAATAATAGTAATTGTATTAATTATTTAGTTATAGTTACCTTTATTATATCAAACATCAATATTAAAGCCAATTTTAACAATCAATATTAAAAAAAGTTTATAATATAAATAAAAATATAATACAATATTTATAACATATTAAAATAATTTAGAAAATCATTTCAAAAAATAAAAAATGGAATATGAAATTTGAAACATGCCCAAACACTTAAAAAATGTACAACTTTTGTTATGATATTAAAGGTCATTTTAATAGTTTAAATATATTAAAAAAAGGTTTATAAGATAAATAAGAATATAGTATGAAATTTTAAATAATATTAAAAAATATTTTATAATTACGTTAATAGTAATTATTATAATTATTTAATCAGTGTTATTATGTGGGCTTCCTATTTTTGTTTAAAGGGTCTTTGTGACCTAGGATCAAGAACGTTTCTTAGTTTTCATGCTTTGCAAATGTCAAAGTCCCGACTAAATATTTGAAAAAAATTAAATTGTGATTGGTTATGACCAACTTCATTTGGTTTTTGAATTTTGTATTTTTTTAATTTTATTGTTGACAATGATAAATGAAATATTGGTAATGTTGCAGAATTTCTTTAATTGGTGACTTATCTTTATATGTGTTGCAACAACTTAGTTGTTTTGCAAAATTTTACTTGATAGAAAATTAAAATTTGATTTGGTTATGGGTAAAACTAGCTAGCAAAGTTTTTAAGTGGTTGATGAATTGAGCAATGCCCATAACCCATAAAATTTTAGTTCTATTCAATTGTATTGCCAAATGCGAGCATATATAAGTTGGCAAGGAAATTATTGGTGTTTAGAAATAAATATTATAGTTCGGTCTATTTGAATTTAAACCTTAAAATAAAATAACGAATGTTACGTTTGAAAACAATTCCAAGAATCTTAAAGTTTTATCCTATACCGGATGCAATCTTCGAGCACTAGAAATAATACTTTAAAAGGTCATTCATGTTTTTTTTACATCATGTATGTACTTGATGCATTCCATAAGCAATAGAAAAAATCTCACTAAGGGCCATTCCATAAGCATTAGAGATAACAGATTATATATTATATTGTATGAATAATTTTTTTATTATATATCAGATAACAAATCAAATAAAATAAAAAATTTTCAAATAAATAAAAAGATATATAAAAGATTATAACATATAAGAGTGTGTTTGGAATAAAAGATGTAATCATTTAATTTAACACTATTAAATGAGAATGGGAAATATTGATCATAAGTGAACCTCTTTAGAGAAAAATTCGTTCGGTATGAAAGGGGTATGAGAGAGAAGGTTTAAAAAATTAGTCAATTTCATGGATATGTACAAAAAATTTAAATATGACTTCCTTGGAAAAAAGAGTTGGTAGAGAGTATGATTGAAAATGGTGGTGAGACATATTTTCAGTTACATAAATGAGTTAGGGGGAGCAATTATAGGACAAATAGTTATCAACCTTTAAAAAGAGTTCGTTATCTCATTAAAAATAATATATAAAAAAATCTTTGACAAACTCCAAAAAAGAATAATAGTTCCTTTTTCAAAAATGTACTTTTGAAACTTTTACAATGTTTAGATAATCATTTTTTTGGAAAATATTATGTAATCAATAAATTAAAATAATTTTAAAAGTTACTATGGTTTTTAACTTCTTTTATAAATATAATTTAAAATGGGATTTAACGGATATACACGGACAATATAAAAAAATTGAGTTTAATATATATACACTATCATGTAAAAAAATTTTACTCAGACATCCAATGATATGCTGACACATCATTGAATTTAATAACACCTCCTTCTGTGGGAAAAGTTGGACCAGTAATTCTCGGTCTCTAGACAGTGTATACCAATTAAATCCAAAAAAATTACATGTTGGGGTGAAATAAAGGAGAAAAGGAAGTAGCTTGAGTTTGTTAGGATATATTGTGCAAATGAAAAATTGAGACAGGGATAAGAATAAAAGATGAATAGAGAAAAATAATCATTCACGTTAATATGTAATTTTTAACTTTCATATATTATGAATTCTATTTATTAAAAAATTATTGTATGTCTTTTCTTTTATCAAATTATTATTGTATGTCTAATACGACAAAATGTCCCGTGCATGGCACGGGTACACGACTAGTGCTTATAAGTTGTTTTCAGCTTATTTTAATAAGCTCCTCAAAGTAGCTCATGAAACAACTTATGTAGAGGTTAAGTACTTGCCTATGACATGCTCATAAACTGTTTTTAGCTTATTTTAATAAACTCCTCAGAGTAGCTTATGAAACAACTTATGTAGAGGTTAAGTAGCTTGTCTCCCTTTTGGTTCTCACCCACTCCCTTAAGTGTTTATGATATTAGCTCTTATGTGATGAACACTTATTGAATAAGCACTTAGTTAAGTTATTTTGGCAAACACGCCATAAATCTCTATTAAAAGTTACGAGAATGATACATGTGCTTCAACAAAATATTGTGGAAACTGGTTTTATTAGAAATGGCCATGTAATATTTGTATTGGCTTCATGCAAAAAAAAATTGAGCTACTAAGCATTTGTTATAATTGAAATTTTCTTTTATGAGCTATTGATAACGCCAGGTACATCCATCACGAGAACTTTTTCCTTTCAATTCATTTCCTAACGTGAACAAAGCCTATGTTTCTTGTTCCTTTTCTTTTCTTTTCTTTTCTTTCTTTTTTGTATAGCTGGGTTCGAGACATCCTTTGTCTAATCCGACTTTCAGGGGAATAAAAGTTAGGTTATAAGAGACCTTAGGAAGGTCAATGTCTCAGTCCAAGGTGGCTTGCTTTTTATATTTCAGTTTTAGAACTCCACTTACGTATTGCTCTACTGACATTGCCTTAAACTCGAATCTTTTGTTCGAGTTTGACATGAGGAAGGAGGAAAATTACTTAAAGGTCGATCAAGGAGTATCCAATACCTCCCAGGTCTGAGTTGTTAGATTGGGTTAACTTGGAAGTCTTAAGGACCTGTTCTAGGTACCAACTTGTGGCTTAACATTTCGAGGTCAATCCCTGGTGTTGACAGAGGGAGCAAAAGGGATAATGAGTTTTCCATTTTTTTTTATCAGGGCAAGATGGTCGGATCTGAACTTTATCCCATGGAGGAAAGCATTATTTGATTTTATATCACACCTTTTTCATTACACCAAGGGTCCAACTTCCTTTTACTAACTTTTAACTTGGAGTTTGTCGGAACATGGCAACTTCTCCTTCTCAATTACATCCCAATGAGTGGGGTTTCATATGCGCTTTCGAGCTTTTTTTATTTACCAAAGTCTAGGGCTTCTTATTTGATGAACACCTTTTTTAACTTGTTCAATCCCTATCATTTGGTCAATGATCCGTCTTCATCCTATGTGTATGATTGGGGAGCTATTTCAAACGTAGATTTGCGGCTTCCCGAGGCAAATCCAACACTTTGTTGGATTGAGAAAACGTGGATTTGGGTGGATGCAAATGAATACACAAACATGTTATATAAAGAGTGGATTTTTTTGAAGGCTTGCATTGAGATGTGTGTGTCTATTGCCTTCCATGATTCTTACAAACGACTTTAAAGATGAGTATTTTTTGTGTCGCGTCAAGTTGTCAAGCATTTTCCATGAATTTGAACGATGAGCCGATTTTACATCTTTATTGGTCATGATTCTACACCATGAATCAGACAAAGTACTATTTTGACACATACTTGGATGCTAAGGGTTATGTCTATGATGAAGATGTTGGAGGATACTCCTTCTACCTTAGCTAAAGTGGATCAATTTGACGCAGAGAGGGTCGCCAAGTTAGAGGCCGCCTTACAGGGGTCCAAGCTATCGGGGAAGAAGCTCACTGATGTCGAGAAGGATCATGGGGTCAAGGACTCAAGGTGCAAGATCTTAATACCCAACTATCTCTACTATAAGAGTAAAAATCTCAATGATTTGACTGACTTTCTAAGCTAGAGGCTAAGAAGAGGTGCTTGGAGGAATATAATGCAACCATGTAACTTGGTGCATCGAGGCCATGGTGTAGTGATTCAAAAACACTCCATGCTAGGTTTCTCGCTTTCAGGATATGCCTATGAGCGAAGATGCCTCGAGTGGAGGCAACAAAGAGGAAGGTGAGGATGATGGTGCGATCGATTAATGTCTCATTTTCTTCTTGCTTTCTTGATTGGGTTGTGTTAGTTATGACTTAGGAATGAGTTTGTTATTTCAGTTAGGTGGTTAGTCGTTCCTCTCTAAGCTGCCTATATATATAGTATCTTGCTGTATAGGAAAAGTGGCGAATGTGAGTGTAAGTGAGAACGATTACAGAGAGCTGTCTGAAGTTGATTGTCTGAAATAAGAGAAACATTTTTCTCTTGTATATTCCTTCTTCTTCTTTCTTCTTTCTTCGTGTTCTTGATTCGTTATCTTAAGCTTTCAATTGCTTGCCCTTTTTTACCCAACAAGTGGCGCCGTCTGTGGGGAGATTGAAAGGAAAGATAATCAAGAATGGCAACGAAGTATGATATTGAGAAGTTCTCTGGAGCAAATGACTTTGGGCTGTGGAAGGTCAAGATGGAGGCTATCTTGATACAGCAAGGGTGCGAAGAAGCGTTGAAGGGGGAGATGAACATGTCATCATCTTTAACGCAGGCAGAGAAAAAGAATATAGTTGACAAGGCAAGAAGTGCAATCGTTCTGTGTCTTGGTGATAAGGCACTCAGAGAGGTGGCGAAGGAGAAAACAGCTGCAGATATGTGGACGAAGCTGGAATCTTTGTACATGACAAAGTCTTTGGCCCATAGACTTTGTCTGAAGCAACAACTTTACTCGTTCAAGATGGTGGAGTCAAGAACGATTGAAGAGCAGTTGGCAGTCTTTAACAAGATTGTTGATGACCTTGAAAACATTGGTGTGAAGCTTGAAGATGAGGACAAGGCCGTTATCCTTCTCAATTCTTTACCTAAAACCTTTGAGCATTTTAGAGATGCGTTGTTGTACGGAAAAGATCAGATAATTACTCTGGAGGAAGTTGTGACCTCAGTTCGAACCAAGGAGTTGCAGAAACTTCAAGATTCGAAGGGTGTAGAGGAGGTTTCGTCTGGTCTAGTTACAGTGAAAGGCAAGGGAAAGAAGCCAGAGAATAAAGGAAAGAAGGAAAAGTCTGAAGGCAAGAAGCAAATCAAAAGTTACAAGTGTCAAAAGATGGGTCATATCAAGAAGCATTGTCCTGAGAAATATGCCAAGGAGCCTAGGATACAGGAAACTGCAGATGTTGCAGAGGCTTCTGAAGGATATGAATCTGCAGGTGTTTTGGTATCTTCGTCTGAAGACTCTCTGAAGAGTTGGGTCATGGATTCAGGGTGTACCTATCACATGTGCCCTGTGAAAGATTACTTTGAGATCTTAGAACTAAAGGAGTATGGGTCTGTACTTCTTGGGAACAACGAAGCTTGCAAGGTGCAGGGCATTGGGGCAATCAGACTAAGGATGTTTGATAACAGAGAGATGTTGCTGCAGGATGTGAGGTATGTTCCAGAGCTCAAAAGGAACCTTATGTCCATTAGCATGTTTGATGTTATGGGGTATTCCACCAAGGTGGAGGGTGGAATGATGAAGGTGTCCAATGGAGCATCCATAGTTGCTAAGGGGAGAAGAAGTAATGGGTTGTACATTCTGGAAGGTTCTACTGTCTTTGCACATGCATCAGTTGCAAGTCAGTCAATGGTAGACAAGACTAAACTGTGGCACCTACGTTTGGGCCATGTTAGTGAGAAAGGCTTGGTGGAGTTGGAGAAGCAACAACTGTTGATGGGAGATAAGCTTCAAAAGCTGGATTTCTGTGACCAGTATGTTTTGGGTAAGTCTCAGAGAGTGCAGTTTGGGACAGGCAAACACACTTCCAGCAGACCTTTTGAATATGCTCATGCAGATTTGTGGGGTCCATCCAGGACTCTGACGCATGGTGGAGGGTCTTATTTTCTGAGCATTATTGATGACTTCTCAAGGAGAGTTTGGACCTACATTCTGAAGAATAAGGCTGAGACATTTCAGAAGTTCAGAGAATGGTATGTTCAGACAGCTAATCAACAGGGGACCAAGCTGAAGGTACTAAGAACAGACAATGGGTTGGAATTTGTTTCAGAAGAGTTTAACAGTTTTTGCAGGAACCGGGGAATCAAAAGGCATAAAACTGTGGCAGGGACTCCTCAACAAAATGGACTTGCTGAAAGGATGAACAGGACCATTCTGGAGAGAGTCAGATGCATGCTTTTGGGAGCAGGGATGCCTAAGAATTTTTGGGGAGAAGCTGTTAATACTGCTATATATCTGATTAACAGGTGCCCTTCGTCTGCTTTGGGGTACAAGACACCTATGGAAGTTTAGAGTGGAAAACCAGCTGATTACTCTAAGCTGAAGGTGTTTGGGGCTTTGGCATATGCACATGTCAAGCAGGATAAGCTGGAGGCATGAGCTGAGAAATGTATCTTCCTTGGATACGCTGAAGGAGTCAAGGGATATAGGTTATGGAGGTTAGAACCTAAACCTTCAAAGCTTATTATTAGCAGGGATGTAACATTTGACGAGACGAGAATGGGAATGCTTGGTGGAGACTCTGAAAATGAGGGGGAGAAAACTCACATTGAGATGGAGGCATCTACGAGCAAACTCAGGGAGGATCATCTGAAGACTTCAGAAGGTGCTGCTTCAGATGGAACTTCAGCAGGTACATCGTCTGAAAACTTCAGACAGTCTGAAGACTTCAGAAGGACTGAAGACTTCAGACGACCTGAAGACTTCAGACGGTCTGAGGACTTCAGACAGTCTGAAGACTTCAGAAGGTCAGAGAGCACTGTGAATGACTATCAGCTAGCTCGTGATAGAGAAAGGAGGGTTCCAAAACCTACCAAAAGGTTTGGACATGCTGACCTTATCTGTTATGCTTTTAGTATGGCTGAAGAGATACAAGGTTCAGATGAACCAAGAAACTTCAGAGAGGCACTGGAGAGTTCAGAGAGGCAGCAATGCAACGTGCCATGGAGGAAGAACTTGATTCGCTGAAGAAGAACAACACATGGAGACTTGTAGACTTACCTGAGGCACAGAAGGTAATCAGATGCAAGTGGGTCTTTAAGAAGAAAGACGAGATCCCTGGTGTTAAGAAAGTGAGGTTCAAGGCAAGGCTTGTGGCTAAGGGATTTACACAGGTTGAGGGTGTGGATTATAATGAGATATTCTCACCAGTTATAAAGCACTGTTTCTATTAGGATTTTGATGTCAATTGTAAACCAGTTTGAATTGCACCTGGAGCAATTGGATGTCAAGACAGCCTTTCTGCATGGAGATCTGGATGAAACCATTTACATGGAACAACCAGAGGGGTTTGCTGAGGATCAGAGAGTGTGTCTACTTCAAAAATCATTGTATGGTCTGAAACAGAGCCCAAGACAGTGGTATAAGAAGTTTGATGATTTTCTGATGAGAATGGACTTCAGCAGGTGTAGTTATGACAATTGTGTCTACATTTTAAGGGAAGAACAAGACATTTTGTATCTACTCTTGTATGTAGACGATATCTGGTGGCTAGCCATAACAAGGGTATGATCAATCAACTCAAGACAAGGTTAAATTCAGAATTTGAGATGAAGGATCTTGGGGTGGCCAAACGCATACTTGGCGTTGATATAGTAAGAGTTGAGTCAAAGGGTGTATTGCGTCTAACTCAGCAGGTCTATCTGAAGAAGGTTGTAGAGAGGTTTAGGATGCATCAATCTAAACCTGTGGGCATATCCTTGGGACACCACATGAAACTCTCAAGGAGTCAAACTCTTGATTCAGAAGATGAAAGGAGGAAGATGGATGCTGTTCCCTATGCTAGTGGGGTTGGAAGCATCATGTATGGGATGGTCTGTACTAGACCGGACTTGGCTCATGCTGTGAGTGTTGTCAGCAGGTTCATGGGAAACCCTGGACAAGCACATTGGGAGTCTCTGAAGTGGATTCTCAGGTACCTGAATGGAACTCTGGATTCAGGATTACTATATCAGAAGAAACGGTACCTCTCAGAAGGTGGAGTTGCAATTGAAGGGTTCGTTGATGCAGACTATGCAGGGTGTGTGGATACATGAAAATCATTATCAGGGTATGTGTTTACTCTATTTGGAACTGCAGTAAGTTGGAAGGCAAACCTTCAATCAGTAGTAGCATTGTCTACAACAGAGGCTGAGTATATTGCGTTGTCTGAAGGAGTGAAGGAAGGTCTATGGTTGAAAGGCATGTTGAATGAGTTAGGAATTGAACAGGAGTGTGTTTAGATTCATTGTGATAGTCAGAGTGCTATTCACTTGGTCAATCATCAGATGTACCATGAAAGGACCAAGCACATTGATGTGAAGTTTCACTTTATCAGAGAAGTGGTTGAAACAGGGGCAGTAAGGATTGTGAAGATTGCTTCTGAAGATAATCCTGCTAATATGTTGACCAAAACACTACCAAGATGCAAGTTTGAGAGATGCTTAAACTTGGTGGGCTTCGTCTGAATGTTGTCATTCCAAAGTCAAGGTGGAGAATGTTAGTTATGACTTAGGAATGAGTTTGTTATTTCAGTTAGGTGGTTAGTCGTTCCTCTCTAAGCTGCCTATATATATAGTATCTTGCTGTATAGGAAAAGTGACGAATGTGAGTGTAAGTGAGAACGATTACGGAGAGCTGTCTGAAGTTGATTGTCTGAAATAAGAGAAGCATTTTTCTCTTGTATATTCTTTCTTCTTCTTTCTTCTTTCTTCGTGTTTTTGATTCGTTATCTTAAGCTTTCAATTGCTTGCCCTTTTTTACCCAACAGGTTGAAATGCCAACCTTTATTTATGTAAAGATGACATATTTCATTTTATTATTTTCTTGATCCAGTCGAAATGCCAATCTTCTTTGATGTGGTAACAAGGGAGTGGGTTTCTATGTCCACGCCGACCTAGATTTTTGTCTTTGTCTGGTGAATTTAATAATGGTTGTCCAACTAAATGTCCATTATAAAACAAAGACTACTTCTCATTAGAAAACATAGGCTAAATATCTATAATAATTATGAAAATAATTGTAGGAATCATTTGACTCATAGGAGGGCTTTAAAATAGATGGGTGAGAGGAATGTATTTTAATTATATGGATAATAACTAGCATCATATCACCTCTAGATTATGTTAAATTTATCCTCAGGTGACTACACCTTTAGGGAAGGTTAACCAATTTAATCTCTAAACAAGGTGTCCTAGACCAGGTCCAGGTCCAGGTCCATATTGGGTCGTCTGTCAGCCAAACTAAAGAGACATGAAGCCAACCCATGAAAGTCGACCCACACAAGTAAGGCAATACCAAGCCACATCCCTGCACCTCAGTTGCACCTGATCACCTCACTTTGGGGACCAAACAACATTTAATACTCTTATAAATACCCCACCAATAATCACATGTTAGGTACGCACTATATGCACTATTCCCTAGAGATTCTTATTCTCTTAGGACATAGACTTACTTGGACATCAGAGTGCCTTTTGTGCAGATAATCTGTCGTCATGCGACTCACTGGAGTTTTGTACTTGAAGCAACCTATCCTAGCCAACTTGGAGCAACACGTCCTGATCAGCTCGGACCAACCCACCTATACCGACCCTTCCATCCCAGCTCAAAACACAAGGTAGGACTTAAAATAATGTTTTTACTTTGGTGGTGGAATAAATAAGTATTTTCTTTTCCATGATTAAGGACATCTTGGTCATACATACAATTAAGCACATCCAAATAAAATGTAATTCGTATCTAATGACAATATATCATAATAATATCCTTAGTGTGACACCTATTTTTAACTTTAAGGGAACTTGACATATCTTTATATTTATAGGCATATCTTATCTACCTAAATTACCTAATAAAATTGAGAGTGTGACTCAAGCTTTAATCCAAACTTAGACACACCTACAATAGATTTTTTTATAGAACTGATTAATGAATATTAATGGTAAACTGAAAAAAATTAGAGCAATTTAATTTTCGATAATTATAAAAAAGTTTAAATGCCCTTTTGGTCCCCTGTTATAGTTTATCTGCAATTTTGATCCCCTAAAATTCATTTTCACGATTTTGGTCCCCCAAAGATTGTTGTATTGTTTCGTCTTCGAAGCCAATTCAGCTTTGAGGTCTTCAATCTTTTTATAAGTATGTCAAACCGTGAGCAAAACACATTGCTTCCACAAAGATGGAAGACCTCAAAGTCATAACTCATTGGTTTCGAAAACAAAAGAGTATAACAAACTTTGGGGGACCAAAATCACAAAATGTTTTTTTAAGGGGACTAAAATCGTAGATAAACTATAGTAGGTAAACCAAAAGTACAATTAATCCTTAAAAAATTAAGATGAAATGTTTTTCTTTTGGTGCATAATGTAATGGTATTTTTTGGTGCATATATAAAACCTAATATATGTGTGTATCTATGTATATTTTTTTAATAGTTTTGAAATAAGACTATTTCGTAAGAAAAACCTGTCCCAAACCCAAAAAACAAAAAAAAAAAAAAAAAAAATCGGGTCATTAGTGATTTACCCGAACTGCGAAATGCGAATCCATATTGATTCCATTTGAAGCTTTGTAAAGATCTAAGGAAGAGGCTTTGCGTGTGTAGAAAACTAGAAATGACCGACTGTTGTTCACTTCTACTTCTAAATCTTCAAATTCCACCCTTTACAAAAAAGTGGCCTCCCATCACTGATTTCATCGCCAACAGTTTTCCACAACGTTCCCTCAAATCCTCTTCTTTCTCATATCGATCATCAAAGTTCCAATCTTGTGCAATTTCCCGTCCACCCCAAGCCACATCAGCGCCCATGGAAGTTGAACGAAGTGAAGAGTCTACAGGCTCATCCTCACCAATGAAGCTCTTGTTTGTTGAGATGGGTGTCGGCTACGATCAACATGGGTGTTGTATTCATTGCCTCCCCCTCTTTAGTCTTTGCCTTTGTGCTTTTCAACCCCCTTTTCTTTCTTTGGATTTACTAAGGATTTTCACTTTTGAACAAAACAGGCAGAACATAACGGCTGCAGCAATGAGGGCATGCAGAGATGCCATTTCTTCTAATTCAATCCCCGCTTTCCGGAGAGGTAATAATCTTATTTTGTTTTTACTTTTTAGTGTGTGTTAGTATCTCTCTATGCACATTATGATTGCTGTAAATTTGTATTTTTGGTGTATCATAATGGTCGTTTGATAATGGTGCTCAAATCCAATGACAATTTTTATGTTTATAATGAGGGTCTTTGATTCTTAGTTGATTGGTTAGTTAGTTAAAGTATGAACTATGAAGCAGTGGTAGGATTTTGTGACCCTAGATGTAGGAAGAAGTTGAAGTCTTGCGGGAGTGATAGGAATAGAAACTTTGTTTCAATTGTCTTGGACATGGACCTCTTGGCTATGGTAGTGTGCCAAGCTGTGTTGACAAAGGAACTTTGGGTTCAATGCAAATTGAAACTAATAAAAAAAATTATAGCTTCTGAAATTATATAGAATACACTAATAGAGTAACCGAGGTCAAACAAAATGAACCTGGAATAGTTTCATGCTGTCCTTAATGGTAAACCCATTTCTTGTTATCAACTAAACAGATGTATCATGAAATTTAATGTTTCATGATAAAGTGTCTTATAAGAGTTGCAAGTTGCAACTTGTACTAGTCAATTCATCTTCATTCCTTTCATTTGAAGATGTTGTAATACTTTCATACAGCCAAATTTCTTGGTCCAGAGAGTTTCTGTTAAATGTCATTTTCCCAACACAAATAGCCAGAGGAATCGTTTACATGGGATATGCTTACTTTATAATCTACATTCTACACTATGTGGCTAGCTTTGCTCTGTTTTCAAAATTATTTTTCTCTGGCAAGTTACTTGCTTGTGAAGGTCTATACAAATATTTATTCTCCCAGTGGCTATGAGTTAAACATGTAGTTCTTCTCCCTGTGATTTATTGATTGGGTGAGATATGAAGGAATGAAAGAATCACTTCTGTGACTTTCTTTTTAAAGTCAGGAAAATGAAGGGAATCAAGGAATAACATTTTCGATATAAGCCCGTGCTATTATGGGGCACATAGCAAATTGACATTTAGAATGATAACACAATTTATGACATCTGGGGAAAGATATCTCTATTTCTTAATTTTCCTTGTTTTCCTGATTTTCCTCACTATTGTTGATTCCATGTTGCTATTAACTAAATCAAAACTAGTTTCGACCGTTTCTAGCTCTCCTCCGCATGTGCTTGTCCAAATTTACTATGTCATTTAAATTACTTGTTATTGTATTTGTGATTGGCCATACGTTCAATATGGAGAATGGAAATTTTATGATGAACTGAAGGACTACATGAGGGAGAAAATAATCATGATTTCAGAGTCTGCTTGCTAAACATGCCTATGCGTGACAGTACTTACCAGTACCAATAAAAATGAGAATGTGGTTCATTAATTTCTAGTCTAACTATTTTAATATTCTCAGTGAATTTAACCTATGGATGTGTTTGTCTTTTACAGAATTTCTAACCACAGTCCACGACTTGTACCTTAGAAAACATTCCTCTTGTGAGTGACTGATAATAAAGTACTAATTTTGACTTGATCTGGATCGTGTAATTCACGATAATTTTTAGTTCAGGAAAATATCTTATAGTTAGATTTTCAATATGATCAAAATTCCTACTTATTTGGAATCTACGCAGAGATTGTTTTCTGTATGGTTATTCATAGTTGATTAATTTCTTAAAACATCTGCTTTGACAATTGGCGTTCAAAATTGTTTCTTCAATTCTAATAAGATGAATTTCTTTTAGGTTCCATTCCTGGTGTCAGTTTTGATCAGATGAAATTGCAGATCAAGCTAGGGGTTCCTCATTCTCTCCAGAAATCTTTGGATATTGAGAAAGTCAAGTCTGTATTTCCCTAGTGAGTACCCACATCCGTAGAAACCAGTGCCTTCTTTTTCTTTCATAATGTTTTCTATGGTAATGATGTGGCTTCAAAATGAAATCCTATATTTTCAATGACTTTTTTTTTTTTAAAAAAAATTAAGTATGATATTTCAACCTTATATTTTCCTGTAATGTCTGGTTAGATTTTAAATTTTTTAACAGAAACCTTTGTGATTCTTTCTCTCCTTGTTTCTATTATGTATTCTGTATTGAAGTTTATAAAAGTTTTGCTCGAAGCCTTGAACCAAAACATAATTTTGGTGTTCTTAGATGTTAATAAACAGATATGACCTGTGGTTTTGCTCATTTCTTCCAGTAGTTTGGTAATCTGCTTGTGCTTGTTTATTCAGTTTATGTGGTTGTTCGTTGTTTACAATATAACAGCATCTTCCATTGATATCAATTCTTTCTTTAGAATAATCTTGTTGAACTTTCTTCCCTCCCCCTCTTTCCCCCCAACAACATGGCAGTGGAAAGATTTTGAATGTTGAAGTGGTGGATGGTGGTTTGATATGCTCAAGTGGGGTGCATGTGGAAGAGATGGGTGACAAGAATGATGATTGCTACATTGTGAATGCTGCTGTTTATGTAGGTTATTAACTTTCAGCTTCTGCAGACCTTTGTTCAGTTTGTTCTCATGTTAATGGACTTCTGATATTAATAATTGATGGTGTCTGCTGTATAATGATATGTAACAATTTGTACATTTCTATATTCTATTCAGTTCTTTTTTAAGTCATCGTAGCTTTTCATCTAAAGCTACCGTGAGAGCGCTATATCCACTGACCTAAGTTGGATATAAAAAGTTGTTTAACATGTAATTAATTATTAAAATGTAATTAATTATTAAAAGGGAAAAATATGTTTTTCATCCTTGTAGTTTCGGTCAACTTTGGTCTTCGGTACTTTAAATTCTTTGTTTTTTGTTCCTGAACTTTCTAAACCCCTAATCCATGGTTCCTGGCCGTTAGTGAGATCTATTAACTTGATAAGCTGGGTAACAAAAGTTACATATCAGCCCCAATAGTGAGTCACAAATAACTAATTGATCATCTAATTAACTTTTTTTTTAATTTTTAATTATTAAAATAACCCAAATTACTAAATTAGGTTTTTTATCGGGTAAAATTGCTCAGGTGAAAACCCTAATTTAGTAATTTGGGTTATTTTAATAATTAAAAATTAATAAAAAAGTTAATTAGATGATCAATCAGTTATTTGTGACTTATTATTGAGGGTGATATGTAACTTTTGTTAGTCAGTATCAGGTTAACAGATCTCACTGACGAGCAGGGACCAAGATTTGGGGGTTTAGAAAGTTTAGAGATAAAAAATACATGATTTAAAGTACAGGGACGAAAAACATATTTATCCTTTATTAAAATTAAAAGTTGACACTCTTAACTTTTACGAACAATTAATATTCAACCCCTATATTTACATTAACTTTTTTATAATATTTTTTTTTAAATTTCATCTGCTTGTATTTATTTAAAAATTAATTATATACATTTTGTTGTAGTTTAAATATTTTTATATTTTACCTGAATTTAAAAATATTTCTCTGTAATACAATGTATAGCTTTTTTTTTTTTTTTTTATCTTTGACGGATATTCTCCACAGATATAACTGTGGCGATTTCATGATTTAAACCCCTGAACTTATAATTTAAGTCTTTCTATGGTCACAGTCCACTTTTATTATGATCATGATCAATCATTGTTTGATGATACAATTTATAGTTTGATAAAGAAGGATATAACTAGTTGAACTTAAAATTTGTATATTACATTACAGAAATATTTTATTCACATTATTTTTTATTTAATTGATAGGTACTATTTTTTTTTTTTTAAAAAAAGTTCACATTATTTGTTTTAGTTTAATTGATATTTACTTTTTTTGTTACATGGGAATGAAAAAGAGAGAAAACAAAAGAGAACTAACATATAGGAGAGATTGCAAATACAAAGAGATATATGCACTCTAAATGTAAAAAGGTTTTATACATCTATTTATTTCAATGTTTTAAAAATCGGACCGATGAAGATACTGTGTTCACGCTTCAATGGTCGAACCGTGGTCGAATCGGTTTTACTTAAATATATTTAATATTATATAACATTTTAATTAATAAAATAACATAAAATTATAATAAATTAAGATATATAAATTTGTAAATCAGTATAAATAACCTTATTATAAAGTTTATAAGACAAAAAATTAATAATGATTGGTAAAATAATAGATATTTATGTGTAATCCTTAAATATGTCTTTATTTATCTTAAAAATATTTTAGATTAAATAAAAATTAAAAAATTGAATTTTTTTGAAAAAGACCGTTCAACCGATTTTTTTACCGGTTCGACCGATTCTCTGGGTTGAACCTTGAACGGACTGATCACAAGGCTGGTTCTCGGTCGAACCGGCCGGTTCGGTCTCATTTTTTAAACATTGATTAATTTGTAATTTATCATCTAAATGAATATAAAACTTTGCTTTAAAAAAATATATAAAATTTTATATATTATTAAACTCAATAAATAATGTGATAATATATTATTAAATGATATTATAATTTTTTTACACTAATAGTAGTGTTTGTTAGGATATCAGAGTTAGAAACACTCAAATATGATAAACACTTCACATATGTGAGCAAAAGCGTAATTAAATCTTTTTAGAAGAATTGGTAAAGTTCACAATAATTTGTTAATAATACCGTGAATAATAGTGGGACCTACTCTGATTGTTCTCACCAACAATAAATCAAGAACTGCACTCTAGATTTTACATGGAAAACCCCTAATGAGAAAAATAACCACGAGGGCAATCTCTAAAATAATTTACTGTATAAAAAATTATTACAATATAGTAAACATTAGTGTGACCCTTTTATACTATAACTATAGTATTATAGAGTACTAGAAAATATACTAAAAAAATTTACATTGTATACACTCAATATTTTTTGAGATTTACTCACAGCCTCTATTTTTCTTTCACTCACGGAAAATGTATTTTCTTCAAAAATGCCCTGCACTCTTGTCTTGCTTGCCCTCTTTGGTTGTAGAACATCTCCTTTTATAGAGAACTTCGGTTTAATCACATACAACCCAAGTATGCACCCACCATTTATCATGTTCCTTATTTTCTTCAAAGTTTGACACCCAAACAATATTAGGCACCAAATGAAAATACCAGTCACAATAATTGACTTTTCAACATTATATATTCTTTAAATTCTATTTTTTTTTACACAACTACCATTACAATTATTTTTTTTCTCTCTCCCCTTTTCATGTTATCAAGGTGTAAAGTGTAATGAAAAAATGTGTGAAAAAATTGATGTTATTATTATGATGATATTGTCATTTCAAGTGTTCTAAAATAATTCTAGCTAAAGCCATCAAACAACAATAGATGAAAGAGCCAAATGAGATTAGATTTTAGATTATTTTCTTATAAGTATTTAGTTCTTAATTTACAAGAAAGCCTTCTAAGCCTATAAGTGCATATAGAAAAGATAAATGAGTGAGTTTGGAAAAGATTGAGATGGAGAAGCGATCCAATGACGTGTCACATTTTCACACACGTGGCATAATTTGATGGCAACGTGGCGCATAAAGAATGAAACACTGCTTAGCTGGAATGTGGAAAAGGACAAAACGACCTACATCGAACGACGTCTTGCATGCTAAGCAAAATTTAATCGTACTCATAGTTTATCATACATACACGTATCCATCTCAATGCTGATTTGGCACATCAACAAGGACACACGACCCATCTCCATGCCCATGGCATTGAGCTTCCAAGGCCTATAAACTTCAATTCCCAGAGTTTCAATTCTGTTCAGTAGTTAATGTTCATCAAAATCACTAATTGAAGGAGCAATACATCAGCTGAGATCCAATGGAAAGTGGACAAGAAATGAAGGTTTTGTTCGTTGAGATGGGTGTTGGCTATGACCTTCATGGGTATTCTATTTTATTTTAATCTTCTTAAAGCATAAAGTTCAGTGAGTAAATTGCAGAGTAAAAATTAATTATTAGCACTTTTTTAATCTTCTCTGCACTAAAAGTAATTTAATCTAATTTTTATATGCCCCTTTTGCCACTATATTCTGTTACATTATTTTTTTGTCTTCAAAAGCTTTTATTCAAATTATATTGTTATTGAAATGTGTGACAGTCAGGACATAACAGCTGCTGCAATGAGAGCATGCAGAGATGCAATTGCTACCAATTCAATTCCAGCTTTCCGAAAAGGTATATCTTAATTGGACTTTGATTGTTGATAAAACTACTTTACTAAATGAAAATTAAAGAGAGAAAATGAGTGTGTGTGAGAGTAAAATAAGGAAAGAGAAGAAAAAGTGAGGTGTAACTCTTTTAATTAAATTGTGGTCCCTTTCATTACATTCCATAATTCATTTCTCTTCCCATCCATCTAACCTAATTAACAAGTTGATTTTGTGTAGGTAGCATCCCTGGTGTTACATCTAATGACATGAAACTACATGTCAAATTGGGGGTACCTCATCCTCTCCAACAACACTTGGATAAGGAGAAAATTAAGTCTGTGTTTCCATAGTAAGTAAAGGCACCTCCCAAATCAGATTTTTGTTTTTCAATTAATTCCTTTGTACCAACTCAATCTGAATATTTTATTTAAATAATTGCAGTGGAAAAATTATGAACTTTGAAGTGGTGGATGGTGGACTTGTGTGTCCAACTGAAGAAATGGCTGAAAAGAACGATGACTGCTACATTGTGAATGCTGCTGTATATGTTGGTTACTAGGCTTTTGGTTTCTCATGAGCTCCTTCAGGTTAATTTCACTTCCTTTGATACCTATTGCATCACTCTTTTCTACTACTAGATTTGTCATTTCCATTTGATTGATGCTTTTTGCACTGGCACAATTCTTACCAAATGGCCTCATTTGGGTGTTACAATTTTTTTGGTTGAAGCTACTTATTCAATTCTGCACACTTAATGCATAGTATATATATAAACTTGAATGTTCTAAAATGGTTTGCAGGAATCCTTCTATGGGGAACTTGTCTGTTTAAGTGTTGGTGCTTCAGTAAAGCTACAAAGAGAAGTATATCTGTTCTTGTCTGTTTAGAAGGAAAAATTTGCATTTCCACTTTTTATGTATAGGCTTTGCTCTCCTTTCTTTTCTAAAGTAAATATG
This sequence comes from Sesbania bispinosa, assembly GCA_026901365.1. Taxonomy (NCBI): domain Eukaryota; kingdom Viridiplantae; phylum Streptophyta; class Magnoliopsida; order Fabales; family Fabaceae; genus Sesbania; species Sesbania bispinosa. The sequence goes on from QLOH01000376.1 coordinate 189,895, forward strand.
TTCAGTAAACTCACTGTTTGGTTGTGACAATAATAATAATGACATTACCTGCAAAATCGTAGACATCTTCAATTTTCGATTAGGCAAGGAGTCAAGTTTTACAATCTTTAGAATTATTTTCAAATATTTTGGAGGCCTATTGATAATTTCTAGGAAAACAAATGCTAATAGTATAGAATTGTTGTAGTGATCACAAAAGTTAATGCAAACCAAGTTATTCCATTCAATCATAAAAGTTTATGTTAGGGGGAGGGCGCCATCATGAAAAAACGTTTCAGTTAAACTTATAAATGGGAGTGAGAATTTTGAAAATGTTTAGTTTTAGAATTTGATAAACATGGGTAAATAAGTTTTGAAATTGAGGCTAATGTTCTAGTCTCAATTATTTTAATCTCACACTCTACTACAAAGACAATTTTGTTTTTCAGTCTAAATAAAATTACATTTAGATAAGTTTTGGAGTTACTTACTGTGGTCAACCCCTTATAAAATGCATCCAAACGGTCCATGTTCTTGAGTAGTTTGGAACCATCTTTTATATAATCCCATCTGATAATGACAAACATAAAAAATCGTCAACCTAAGTTTGATGAACCTCAAATAACTAAGAACAATTAATTATAGCATACGTAAGATTCTCAACTTTTGCAATAACAAAATGTAATCAATTGATGGAGAAATGCGTTAGAGTACCTCATTTCTATGATAACTTTATTGCGCCTCAATCAACAAAGTACATGCACAACAGGAAATGTGCACCTATACACAAGTTACTACAGTCACTGTATATATTATTTTTTAATTGAATGGTGGAGATCAATTGGATCGAAAGGGTTGTGGGTATCATGGTAATGAGTTTTGAAATTTGCAAATGGAAGAAAATTTTTTGACAACCAATATTATTTGAAGGGCGGGGCTTTGGTATACCGGTATACCCACCATCACCATGTCTTTGATGCTTTGGACACTCTCTGTAACTGGTGCTGGTTATAGGCATTTTAGAGTTTAGATGGTACATATTGCCTTCTCTTCAAATGCAAATTTGCACTGCAATGACTTGACTCATCCACTTGATACGCAGTGTTTCTCTCCCTAATGGATGAAATTGCACGCTCATTATTAGAAAATAAAAATCGAACTAATAATTTTAGAAATAGTGAATTTCATGAGCTACTTACTACTAAAATATCTTACACTGTTGGCAAAGAAAATGCAATCGATTTTGTAAGCTTTTGAGCAATAAACCCAGGAGTTGCAAACAAAGCGGATGGTTCGGTGGTTTGGAATTCCCATATATCACTATCCCATTCAAAATGAATATTAAATGCAGACTCCCCTGCTCCCAAGGTTGGTAGTGACTAGTGAGGTTATAATACCTTCCAAAACTTATATTTTCCAACTTTCCCTTTTCCATGTTCTAAAAAAACACACAAAAAAAAAAAAAAATTGATTGAGTTAAAGCTTCAAAATTTGCCCAAAAGAAGGCAAGGGACGGGGCCACCGGGGTGCTTGTGTTCCGGAGGGGACTGATTTCAAGGTGGCCGCTTAGAAGGGCAAATGTGGAGTTGCCGATGAAGGAGCGGTGGCGATCGAGAATCACTGATCTGTCGTTGAAGAGAAACACCACGACACACTACTCTCAGAAACAATGCTAGTGTCCCCCATTGTTCCATTTTTCTTCCGCTTGAAATTGAAAGTTGTGTGTTATGCTATGATCTGTTGCCATTTTTCTTCCGTTCAAAAGCTGTGTGATGGTAAAGTGGACAAGTTTCGGGGACCACTCATAAATATTAAAAAAAATCAGCCGAAACCTATACAACCGGATGAACTCATAGAATCACCCGGTAAAACATGTAGAAACCCAAAGAAACGTTGGAAGAAAGAGAAACGATAAAGCATCAAGGAAATCTTTTTCTTTTATAAAAGATCTTTGTTAGAATACTAATATATTATTTTCATTGTTATCGATATCCAACAAGTCAGGATGGCCGAGTGGTCTAAGGCGCCAGACTCAAGTTCTGGTCTTCGAGAGAGGGCGTGGGTTCAAATCCCACTTCTGACATTTAGTTTTCTACCTTTTTTGTTTTTTGAATTTTTTAATTTACATTCATTTAATAACTACAAATTACACCCAACTATGAGGAAACCTTACTTTTACTCTTTCCATTCATTTTAATTTATAAAAACTACAAATTACTCACGAGGAAGCGCAATCAAACAAACTAACTAAATAGTCTGTACGCGCAATTCAATTGTAACATTTGATGGAAAATTTTGACGACATTGATTTCTTTGGAATTTCAAATATTTAGTTACCAATTTTCTAAACTCTGAGACTCTGACCCTATTCACTTGGTCATGCATGCTTTACATGCCAACGCTTTTTTTAATTGATTAGGTATGCACACCGTTTTTTTTTTTCTTAAATATATTTTTGGTCCTGTACTTTTGTAAATGGGTGATTTTTGTCTCTCTAGTTTTAATTGCTCAATTTTGGTCCCTTTTTTTTAAAAAAAATTGAACAAATCTAATCCTACCGTTAGCCTCCCATTAAATATTTAGCAGAGTTTGCTGATATGAATTTAATTTTGTGACGTGTAAACTATCATATGACAAAGATTATTATTTAATTTTATCTCTTAATTTTTTTAAACGAAAAAATCAGAGCTTGCAGATTACAGTTCGCTCTCGATTTCATTTTAAATTTTATTTCATGTCCAAATGAGATTTCAATTCGCTTGGTTGATGGTTTGAAGTAGACATGTAATTGTTTTAGTTTTGGGACTTGTATTTACTTTATTATTTTTTAGGAAATTAGAGTGTAGTAGTGATATTTTATTTTTTTGATTTTGTTTTCTCATTGTATTAAATTATGCAGAATCTAATTTTACTTTCTAAATTTTCGTTTAAAAAAATTAAGAGATAAAATTAAATAATAATATTTATCATGTGATAGTTTACACGTCACAAAATTAAATCCATATCAGCAAACTCTGCTAAATATTTAATGGGAGGTTAACGGTAGGATTAAATTTGTTCAATTTTTTTTTAAAAAAAATGGACCAAAATTGAGCAATTAAAACTAGGGGACCAAAATCACCCATTTACAATAGTATAATGACCAAAAATGTATTTAAGCTTTTTTTTATTATTTACATAAGATCCGTTTTAAATTACTCAAACCTCCATCCACATAGACCACATGCACACCGTTTTATTTCTTCTAAGAAACCAAACTATTTCCACTTTATTTCAAGTCCCAAAACCCACCCTATGCATGCTTTAAAGCACAAAGAAACCAAATTGATCCATCACTGAAAGCTCTTGCATGCTATATTTTGGGATTATAATTTGCATGTTAAAAAAAAAACAAGTAAACCTTCAAAACGAGATAAACAATCCTAGTTTGCATTAAAATAATTGAACAAGGATTTGGATTTCAAATTCTTTTACATTAAATTATACCTTGCAAAACACTATGAAATAAGGTTTATTAAACTGAAATTCGTAAACTGTTATACAAAATAGTTAACATATATGAATCAATGGTAAAGTTCAATTGCATTTTGTGATTTAATGTAAATCATTTTCCCCATTTTCAGGACATGTGTGTAACAATTTGATCTCCCTGCCTAACTTGGTTTGGTGCTCTGTTTTGTATTCTATCAAGAATCCTATAATATTACAATTGAATTCACCCCCTTTTTGAGCATCTATCAATGTAATACTCTAAATTCACACCATTAGAGCTGCATTCAAAAGTACATTCCATGTATCAGGTAGTCCTGGTAGGCACCAATGACTGCAATCATTGCCTGCATGATCCCCACTATAAGCAGAAGGATGTGCATCTTTTCTAAGTTGTGAAAGGAGTGTTATGTCAAGTAGATAAATCGGATTCTTCATGCTCTTTAACACTCTGTTCACTATGTTAGTTGCAGGAGGTAGACCTGCTGGATATGTTGACCCAGATAATGGTTCAAGTTCCCCACTACAACTCTTCTTTGGTTGATTCCAATCCTGGCCTCTGGGGCATCATAAAATATGTCACAATTAATCTCATAAACTATATGTATATATCTAGAGCATTTTGAAAATTTCAAGTTTTAGCTATTCATAAACATAGGAAGAGATGAGCAAAGAAAATAGGCTAATTAATGTTTTCAATTATTTGAATATCATAATATAAGTTTAATTATGTTATTGATCCTCAAAATATCATGATTTTTTCATTTGGTCCCCCATTTTCATTTTTTTCACAATATCCTCCAGAAATGATTTTTTTCCTAAATGGTCACCTGCTTTTTTTACCATTATTTTCTCCCCAAATTTTCCTTTAAAAATATCATAATTTTCAAATTAGTTCCCATAAAATATCACAGTTTCCAAACCAGTACCCCAAAATATCACAATTTACCCATATGATTCATATGTTTTTTTGTCTAATATCAGCACTTTATGGTAAAAAAAATTAGAGAGACCATTTAGAAAAAATAGTTTTAGAGGACCATTTTATAAAAAAAAATAAAAAATAAAAGACAAAATGAAAAAAATGGGAATATTTTGAAACCATAAACTTAATTAAACCAACTATATATAAAGGGAATTTTGTCACTAACTCTAATTAAATTACAGAAAGATGAGTTTAGGAGTTACTTACTGATAATGAGTGGGAGAAATTCCTTGAAAGAAGACATTAGTTTTGGTATGGTCAACATTGACATCAACCCATTGAGCCCAAGTGGTCATGCCCTTATAAAATGCATCCAAACGGTCCATGTCCTTGAGTAGATTGGGACCATCTCTTATATAATCCCATCTGAATATAACAAACATATCAAGTTTGAGAGCAGAACAAAAAGATAGTGAATCAATGAAATGATACCCAGAGCAATCCTAACAAGTAAACACAACTATTTTACGGTTATGTAAAGATGCAGTGTGTGTTTTAAATGTGGATCCGGATTAACACTACTATCTGGAGCATTAGTGTAAATCCACGTTTAAAACGTGATTTTACATTAAATCAAATACACACATAATTATATTTTCAATTTCATGGTGTATATAAATATATAACATTATTGTATTGTACACAAAAAGCATACCCTTGAGAATTTCCAGTATGGGTCCACCAATGCCAAGAGTTGAAAATCAACATGTCCATTCCTAACCATGCTTTACCAGCTTGAATGGAGTCTAGTGTAAGCACTGGCCCAACGTCTTCTCGCACTATGTCCACCAAATATGGTGTGCGATATAGCTGTATGGTTACTCCATAGTCCTGCACAAGGTGAGTCACCAAGTATCATTACCATAGTTCCATTTTGGGTTGTTGAGATAGAATTTTTAATAAAAAAAGGAAATGACAAGAATGTACTTGAAAAAAAAAAGAAAAAGAAAAAGCGTGAGCAAGTTGAGCTCGGAGTCACGAGGATCATTCATAATATATTCACGTGGAAAATAGTAACAGTGTACAAATAAGAAAAATATAAGCTCGGTTAAAATGAGTAACGATTATTTTTAAATTGAATTAATATCATAAATATACTTCAAATTATATGAATGGTAAATATATTTTTTTTAGGGTGGTATAAATATATCCTTAACTTTTCTTTTGGTTTTCGAGAGTATCCCCACTTGATAGGTGAAATACTAATCTCTCCATGTACTATCAGGTGCAAAACAGAGATCCCTCTCAACAATATTTTTTTATACACATAAATTTAAGGATCGAATCCAGGACAACATACTTAAAGGATATGAGCCCCTCCACTCGAACTAATACATGTTGGTATATATCCTTGGCCTAGAGACAAATTCATTATAAATATTATCCTATAAGGTTATTATATTCTGTCAAAGCCACTTTTTGTTTTTTTTTTTAAACAAAAATGATATGACTAATATGAAATAATATTAATTCCTGTCTTTTTTTCTCCTACTTTTCTTACTATAAAAATAATTTCAATATTGACAGAGATAAAAATTTAGCGGCTACGTACAGTCCGTGAGTTCTCTGAACTTTGATATACACATATTTGAATCCATAGAATATTGATGGAAGACCTTGATTTTCAAACTATACAGCTTTACAGAATCTCGTGAACAAATTGGACTATGGATCCCTACCAATTGTTCCGTTCAAAATTCAAGAGGGAGGGGGGTAGGGTTTAGGGGGACTATAATATAATGAGTAGGGTTAGGTATCAGTTTCATACTCATCCCCAGATTTAAATTCAAATTTATGTGGTTGTTAATTTTGATGTTCATATCCATCAACTGGATATGAAGTCATTGCTCGCGTTTTAACAAAATACTAGTATTTTTTTTATAAACTAGTAACATATCAAAATTAATTATGAAAAATTAACAAAATAAAGAAGTTTGAATTAAAAACGTAACATTAAAATCAATTAAAAATAAAAAAGCCTAATTATAAAATTCAAAACACAAACCCATTTAATGAATAAAATTCATACTTATTCTAGATAATTTTTCTTTGGTATTCAGCAGGTACAGATCTAAATATTATCTGGAAGAGCGAAATGCTAGTAAAATTTCAATCTCCAATCATGAATTTTATTCAATAGTTTTATAGTATATGCTATTAATTCAGGTCTTTTTTTTCTAACCATATGTATCATTTTGAGTCGGAAATATTTATATCTTGTTAGGACTAATTCTTTTAATGGGGATTTTTTTTATCAATAAAACTCGAACTTGAGACCTTACTTAAAAGTGAAGAAGCATGTACACTTAAATCAACCTCCGTCGGTGCCAGGTCTAAAATTTATCTATAATTTGCAAAATATTCTGCATTCTATGGCTTGACGTGCCATGCCATAAATGATTTTATAATATATGATTCAATAACTAAGGCATGTCCCGTGATTCATGTTGATTAAACAAAAATAATGAAGGCAAATAATTGCAAAGAGCCTTCAACCTATAATCACAGGTTGGCATGCTCTCCCTCACAGCCTGTCAAGTCTTATTCAGAGATATATCTTTATTGAAAATTGTGAGCAACATAGCATTGAGACTTCAGTTTACTAGCTTAATATGATAGTAAATTGAATTGTTGAAGGCTCACATATCATCTTATATATAACAAATTTTAGTAATTGGTATAACTCATACCACTTTATTTTATACACACCTACCTACATTCTGATTTCTGAAAGTGACTAAGTAATTAGTGTATTTGTTTCTATCAAAACCATGTTACTAAAGTTGTTAAGTATAATTTGATTTTATTATGTGAAATCAAGCACAGATAATGTCCCTGTGCTAGTACAAGTACCAAACATTATCCTTAATAATTCAAGTTAATATAGGTCTATTATTAAGGCTTATTTTACATAGTTCCCACCAAGTGCTCATCTGCACAACTTTCCTTTGATCCTTTGTGTCAAAATCTATCAGTTCAAGACATGTGAATGAAGAATTGAAGACACACGTGGGAATTTATATTCACAAGGGAGAAGCACTAGCTAGTGGTTTGTGCATTGAAACTAAAAACAGAGAGGAGGAACCTGGAAGATCACAGTAGACAGTGCTTCTCTCCTCAAAAAGCTGGTAGTGGCATTCGGCACTGACGCGTGGATCATGCAGGACAATGATTCCCACATGTTCAGACTCAATGAATCACCCACAAACATTATCTTCTTACCCCTCCATCTGTTCAAGAAATCTACCCCATTGAACCTACAACAGAACAATCACAGTCATGAGTTACTTCAACAACAACCAAAAATATAATAAATAAAATTGGCTAAGTGTAGCATATAATGAATGAGAGAGGAAATTCAGTAGACTAACTGCACAATAAAATGTTGTTAATTGTTACATCAACTTAAACATGTCTTTTAATATTTACATTTTAATATTATTTGTAGTTCAAATTCAAGAGTTTTTAATAACAAAATCCATTTATCAAACATTTTCAAAACAAACTTACTACTTGAAGACAGAAGCTCTGTCCCTCAATATTTATAAGAAAAGAAACTTCTTTTCAAGCAGGTTTCTGTAACATTCTACACTTTACCATTCTACTTGTAACATAGAAAATATATATAAATTATATATGGTATTTAATTAGCTGCTTGAAATTGAAATATAAAGCACAAATCATATATATATATATGGGTTTAAGTTTAACACTACCTGGGTAAGGCACATGAATCAGGTTTCCAAGAGTATTTGAGATACTGATTGTCAGGTCTTCCATATTTTTGGCAATCAAACTCAGCATCTATGAAGGGGCAACTTGAAGAATCATAGAGAGGATATGAAGGGTCAATCACCCAACTTCCAATGAACAAATTACATCTATTCAATTCCTTTCTCCCTTTTAAGCGAGTCACATTATTATGAGACTTTGCTGCTCTTGCTTGGTTCATAGACACAAGCAGAGTAAGGCTAAACAGAGAGAGCAAAAACAAGGTATGGAACTTGAAACCCATAGATACACTATGTTGGGGTTCAAATTCTAAAGCTGAGAAAAGAGAAATAAGAATTGTTGTGTAGTGTGTACTTGTTTGTGCTTGTGGGTCATATATATTAGCATAAAATCAAGTGCTTGGTGGTGGGTTCACATGGAGGGTGCTAGAGAACAATGATTTTTATTTTCTAATACATGAGTTAAGGATCTTAGATGGATTCGTATAATAGTGGTATGTGTCACCTGTGGGGTTTGAAATTGAGGAGCTTGTTTTATGGGGAAAATCAAATGTCACTAACTATATTATTGGGGATTGGATTGTTCTTTTGCGTTCCACTGGTCTGCAGCATGTCACGGGGCATAATATGATGTTCCATGTGCCTGAATCTTGTTTATCCGAATGAAGTATTAAATTATATGTTTAGTCTTGTGCACTATCATGATAAATGAATTGGCTATGAATTGATTGAAACTCTTCATTAACACAAGCAAGCCGGGGTCGCTTTATAATAATGGAGTTTTAATTGATGTATTAAATATGAATTGAAGTCTTCTTAATTCTTTGCTCCTAAACTCCTATGCTTCCCTGTCATGAGTTGGAATCAATATATACACAAAAATAAATAAATAAAATTCTTTTGGTCAGCTACAAATTACTTAAGTAGAATTTTTCTTAATGACAGATGATAATAAGGTTTGAATATAAACTATTCAAATTCTTCTAGTGTTAACCCAATCTTAGTAATTTTAATTACACATATGCTTCCTGGTTGTTGCAGCCTTACTACTGTCTTAATTTTGGTAATTAATTGTGAGGAATTTTAAGTTCTTGTTGGATGTAGTGTTTTGGTACTTCTGAACCTTTTAAGTTTGGCTTGTGTTTTTAGATGAGTTACCACTTACACATGTGTTGGGTTTTACTTTATTTGTATTTTATTTTGCTCCTAGCTATCTCTACTTTTTTGTATTTGTATATGGGTTGGAATACCCCTTGTACTCTATTTTAATCAATCATTTTTTGCTTAGAAAAAAACCCAATTTTAGTTAGTAACTTATATTATAAAGATCATTTTGTTAGTTGAGTTTGTGTCACATTTTGTAGCTAAAATTCTTTTACTTAATAAACTATTTGTATGGTTGTTATTAAGTAGTTTGATATTTATAATCATGACCTGTTCTTTATGTTAAATTGAGTAATGCTACATTTATTCAAGCAGAAAATATAAAAGACTGATGGTAATTACATTGAATAATGTTACTTGTTCTTCAGCTGATTTTCATTTATGACTTATTTTATAAAAACACAATCAATTTTTTTTTAAAAAAATATCTTATCAGAATATTTCTTAAAAAGCTTTTTTGTCTTAAAATAAGTTAATTAATATTAAAATACATTAACTTAAATTATATAAGGAAAAGAAAAAAAAATACTTTTTCCATTTTAGACAGAGATAGATCCGCATCAATAATTCATGAACACAATTTTAATTACTAGAAAGAAATAAAAATATATTCTTTTTCTTTTTGTATCGCTCCGCTTTTTTTGAGTCAACTCTTGCTTTATTATGAAAGCAAAATATATCAAGATTAATATTAATATAGAGATAGAGAGCATCATGACAGAGGAAAACACCAAGAAACAAGTGGCAGAGTAGAATTTTTTAATGACACGCAAAAGCCATTTCCTTCAAAAGCTATAAATATTTAATATTTAATTTGTTTAAGAATAAAACCCTCTCAATAACTAAAAATTGAAAGATTAAAAAATTTTAAACATTGACAACAATACGCAGGGCACACAGCACAATTAAAGCGAATCGAATTGAAATAATATAATGAACCGAACTACTAAAGTAAAAGATTAGATATTTAAGCTGGCTGTGCAAAAAAAAAAAAAAATTAAGCTGAATCAATTACATACATAAATTTTGGACTAATATGCAATGAATTAGTTTTACTTTAAATAATAGATCTTTACTACTTTCAAACTTAAATATGTTAGAATGTATATACTATATTACAAATTTATCGAGTGGCAGGCTAATCCAACTAAACCAATAATCTTGAGTAGTAAATACGCAGTTGCGTTAAATACTTGAATAGAGAGTTTTACCTTACATAAAAATCTTATCCGACGAGAATAGTTGTTGTCTTGTAAAAAAATATATATATATATATATTATAAATTTGATTGGGTTAGTTTTTATTCATTAAAAATATTATAATTTTTTATTTAATTATTTTTTATTTTTAATTCATATATTTAATAAAAATGTTGTAATTTTATTCCTTTTCATAGTGATTTTACTCTTTAGAAATTGAAAGCATATGATTTGTATATTTTCAAGAATTGAAGATAAAATATTTAAAGGGAAGTTAATTTTTTAAAAAAAAAATGTGATATTTTTAGGAATAAAATATTCATATAACCTATTTTAGTTTATCTATTAAAGTATAGTCTAAAGATATTTAGTTCTTATTTAAATTTTAATAAAAAATATTTTTATACTAAATAAACACAATATAAAATAAATTTTAAAAATAATTTATTAAAACAGTTTTTAAAAAATGAAATCATAGAATTTTTTTTTGTCAATATAATTGTTTTTTTTTTTTTGTCAAATCAATAGAATTGTTTTGTACACACCCTTATTCTATTCTGCAATTTGGGTTCAAGAGGGTAAATGAAAGTTTGGGTTCCAGGTGGCGCTATGAGCCACCATCTATTCTGCAGTTGTTGCTGCTGCTGACAGTCTCAAATTCCCAATCCCAAACGAAGTAACAAACAATAACATCCATCAAGCCCATTATAAGTCTAGAAGCAAATATCAATTGGATCCGCTAGGGGTCCTATCTACTTCAAATTAATTGATATAATTACTGGCGTAGCTGGTAAACTCTGCACATTACATTATATGCTTCCAATATGCATTGAGAGGGCAACGTCTATATTATTTTATTTTGCTTGGCACATATAACTACATATATAGATAGACGTGATAAGAAAAGCAAATTTGTCACTTTGGTTAGTTAAAGACGGGGGACGGCTCTTAATTTGTGTGTATAGGTTTTTTTAAGACCTCTTCATTACTTATTTTAAATATTACTTAATGAAAAAAAAAATCAAGACACTATTTTATGTTGCCATTTTTTTTTCTTTTTATTTCTTATTCATTCCATTCTCGATGCAGTATCTCATTTGCAGTTAAAAGAAATTAAGGAAACTCAACTTGCTTCACTTGTCCATTAAATCCGGTGTAACTCCGACAATGTGACACATTCGCGTTGGCCTCTTTGCATCAAAACATAGTATATTTATTGCGTCAAAACAGAACGTTGTACCACTTTCATTCATCCATTTTTATGCTCGATACAACAGTGACAAAGGTACACATAGCAGACAAGACAATAATATTTTACATTATTTATTAATATCAATTAATTAATTCTTGATGTTGTGATAAAGAAGGAAAGATAAGGAAATAAACTTGCAGCGGCGTAAACGTGCAGATCATTTGATAAATTCATATTGATTGTCTCATTATTACAATGGAGGAATTATGCCTCTCTCTCTCTCTCTCTATATATATATATATATATATATCTTGCACCTTACTTAATAGTAATGACTAAAAAGATAAACAAAAAGTCACATCACACACGTACACTAACTATCCACCCACACCACAAATAAGGATACTAAAAGGTAAAATTTTGTAATAAACTTTCAATTAGAGGTGTTAATGTGAACTAACATAACTCACTTTTTTTATGAGCTGAAAAAAATAATCTGACTTAACCCACCACGGATTGGTTGGTTAAGTGAATTGGTTTACCAAATTTAAACAAAAAAAATCAAAAATAAAGAAAAAAAAGAAAAAGTAATAAAAACAAGTTAAAAAATATAAAAATAAAATAAAAAGTAGTGAGCCAACCAACCTCAACATGACTCGAACTCACTTTGACTCGCGGATTAAGTGGGTTGACCCATTTTAACCCGCGGAAATATGAGTCTAACTTTTACCAACCCAGCTCACTGGTGAGTCGGGTTGGCTTATTGAGTTGAACCCAAATTGACACCTCTACACTTCTTACACTGTATTCGGTAAGACCCCCCTCAAGTTGGACTTTGGATGTCACACGAACCCAACTTGGAGACGAAACTACTAAAAGAAGTTGAATGGAGTGGTTTAGTGAAGGCATCTGCCAATTGAGTTACTGAAGGAATTGTCAAAAGATGAATGAGACCTGTTTTAATCTTCTCTCGGACAACATGGCAATTGATCTTAGCGTGCTTTGTCCTTTCATGAAATGTGGGGTTATGAGCTAAGCAAATTGCAGACTTGTTGTCACAGTAAATGTTAGCAGGTTGGTCAAGAGAACAATACAGGTCTTTAAGCAAGAAATCTAACCATTGGACCTCACAAGTCATGCTGGCAAGAGCTCTATACTCGACTTCTAAAGATGACCGAGATACAATGCTTTGCTTCTTTGACTTCCACAAAATGAGAGCAGCTAAGAAACACACAATAACCAGTGGTGAACTTTCTAGAATCCAAAAAACATGCCCAATCACTGTAAAAAAACCAGAGAGTTTAAGGGGGGGTGATGATGCGAAGAATAACCCCTTGGCAGGTGAGCCTTTAAGATATCTTAACACCCTTAGTGTAGCATGATAGTGAACATCCATAGGCTTAAAAAGGTACCGACTAAGTTGTTGGACTGAGAATGTGATGTCTAGGCGGGTGGTAGTTAAGTAAAGCAACTTTCCAACTAGCCTTCTATAAGAACTTTCATCTGGATATGGTTTCCCTTGGGTTGAATGCAGTTTCAGAGTAGGACTGCAAGGTGTGTCAATAGATTTTGCTTCTAGGAGAGCACAATCTTCAAGTAGCTCTAATGTGTGTTTTCATTGGTTTATGTCAATGCTAGATTTGGACCGTGCAATATCAAGGCATAGGAAATACCTTAAGGATCCTAAGTCCTTTATCTTGAATTGTGTATCAAGAAATTGCTTCACATACTGAATTTCCTCTAAGTTATTTCCTGCTAGCACAATGTCATCTACTATATTGGTGGGACCAGCAAAAGGGTCCACTTTTCTTATTCTGTGTAAAGGTTGAGGGGCTCCATATCGAATCTTCTGAAGTTGAAGTGCAGTCAACTTCTCATCTTTTGACCACCTCTTCTGCCATCTTTCAATAGTCTCTGTAGGGGGCTCTATCTTCAGGATTTTTCTTACATTTTGGACACGGGGATCATTCTTGAAGTAGTCTAATTCGTCCCTCAAGCAATGGAACTTGGGAACTCTAGGCCTCTCCTCCAAGGGATTGGGAATGGGTTTATGTGGGATTTCTTGTGCAAGCTCCCTACCCATCTCATTGGAAGGGACCACTGATGGGTCATAAAGTTTGCCCAACAAACTCAAACCACTCACGTGTCTCTATCAATGGCATGATCCTCCCACCTATAATGCAAGAAGGAAAACCAACAGAATCAGTACCTTCAGATGGTAGAGGTTGAGCCAACTCTTCAGAAGTAGGAAGTTCAAATCCTCCTTGAGCTTCAGATCCCTTTATGATCTTAGGTTCTGGGAACTCATCTTTTGAAGAGCTCACATTACCTAGAACTAGTTTGGGTCTCTTAAGCTGTGAAGTTTTCTTTTCTTCCATGTCCTTCATCAGAAGGTTTCTCTTCCTCTCCTCCCTATTCTTCATTTTGATTTCAGCAGCAGGAGGGGGCCAAGTGTTGGTCAGCTTCAGCAGCAGCTCTTCTAGTCATCATTCTACTTTAGTCTTCGTCCTTGTATTTTAAATCTTGTATTTTTTGTCCCTAAACTTTCTAAACCCCCAAACAGTGGTCCCTACTGTTAGTGAGATCTGTTAACCTGATGGGCTAGCTAATAAAAGTTACATGTCAGCCTCAATAGTGATCCCAAATAATTGACCCATCTAATTAACCTTTTTTTAATTATTAAAATAACCTTAATTACAAAATTAGGGTTTTCACCTCAACAATTTTACTAGATATAAAACCTAATTTAATAATTAGGGTTATTTTAATAATTAAAAAATTAATAAAAATTAATTTGATGAGTCAGCTATTTGGGGCTCACTATTGAGGCTGACATATAACTTTTGAATGCCAATGTCTGTTGGCTTGCTTTAAGCCATATATATACTTGTGCAATTAGCAAACCTTAGAAGAGTCATTGATGGGGAAACCAGGTGGGAGAGATATGTATACTTCTTCAAGGAGATCTCCATGAAGAAATGCGTTATTGACATCTAGTTGCTCCAAGAATCAACCCTTTAATGGTAGCCAAGGCAAGAAGAACTCAGACTATTGTGAGTTTTGCTACAAGAGAAAAGGTATCAAAGTGATAGCAAGTTCCCTAAGGAAGGGATACCTCCCTTAAAGTGGATGACAATTGTATTTCATTAGTAGTTTGTATTATGATTTGTTTTTATAGGAACACATAGGAAAACACTAGAAGGGGGTTAAATAGTGTTTTTATAAACTAAGCGTTTTTATGAAACATTTTCATAAATTAAGTTTTGAAAGCTTTCAGACAGTGATTCAGATGATGTTTGAAGGTTTGTTCTTTGTCTGAAAAATTTCAGACAGACGTTTGAAACCATTTTCTCAAGATAAGATCTTGAACACTTCAATAGTGACTTAGTTTAAGATCCATATTCTTATTAGTATAAACTGAATATAAAGAGATAAGGGTAAGAGAATTTACTCAGCCAATTTATCATGGTTCACTCATAACCTTTGGGTACATCCAGTCCTCACACACTGTGAGATTTCCAACTAACTTATCAATGTTACAAGTATTCTTTGTTATCAACTGCCTTTTCAAGCAACTTGTTAGAACCACAGGAAACACTAGAAGGGGGGTTGGATAGTGTTTTATAATCTTTAACCAATTTTTCTGAAAACCTTTTAACAAGCAAACTGATTCGGAAATATTTGAACAACCTCCCGAAACTGGGAGTTCAGCAACTTGCTGATGCAACTCAGAAGGTTGGATAAAAGAAATTTTGAAGTATTTTCGCGTGAAGAAAAGATTATTTTCTGCGTGGATTTATAAAACATCTTTTCTTAAACCATCCTTGATTAGTTAAAACTAAATATAAAGAGATAAGGGTTGAGAGAACTTAGCCACAAAAATTTATCCTGGTTCACCCACCAACTCAGTGAGCTACGTCCAGTCCTAGGGCAAACCACCACTGGATTTCCACTAATCCCGCAAGATTACAAGTATTGTTTGAACCCAGCCTCTTCAGGCTAAACCAAGTATTCTTTGGACATAGCCTCTTCAGGCTAAACTAAGTATTCTTTGGACACAGCCTCTCCAGGCTAAACTGAGTATTCTTTCTTCCTCCAAGCCTCTCCAGGCTCTCAGCAAGTATTCTTTACTCCTCCAAGCCTCTTCAGGCTCTCAGACACTTAACAGTGTTTATAATGATAAATAGTTTAAGTTTCTGAGAAACTTAAACACAGATTCTCTTGTACAAAGGAATGACTGAGTATAACTGATGAGGACATGACCCATGACAAGACACTTGAAGAACTTGGGGGAACCATTGATGAAGTGTTAGTTGCATTTAATGCAACTACCAGTTGAAGAACCATCATTAACAAGGGGTGGGGCCATGGTGGGCGGCCAACTTAGCAACCAAGTTGCTGAATTATGTTGTTTAATTGCTTTCAATAAGATGCTAGTGGTTACAAAATTTGGAAATTAATTTTCTGGTGGTTACAAGACAAGGTTATAAATGCATTAAAATCTTGTCTACTAGCCGTAAGGAAGTGTGTATTTCTGGTGCATGAACCTGGACCTTTTTCAAGCCACATGGAGACCTTCCAACAAGCAAAATGGGGCGGCCAACATGTGAGTAAATGGCTGAGTTATATGCCATCAAGTGGGGCAGCCAACATGTGCTTAATTGGGTGAGTTAAGTGCCATCAAACATGAGCCAACAAGTGAGTAAATGGCTGAGTCATATGCCATTACTTGGGCGGCCAGAATGTGCATAAAGTGGCTGAATTATGTGTCTTCAAAGAGGGTTTATGGAGGTTGTAATTGGCTGATTCAATTGCCATCAAAGTTGCGGCCATATTAATGAGATGGAGCTTACAAATTGAAGGCAATCTTGATTATTTTGTGCTGTTTTGGGCGGCCACTTCAATGGCTGGTTGAATGGCCATTTTTAATCCATGTTGAGTGGTTACATTCCATGTTTTATTGCAGCCACATGTGCCAAGGAATCTAGTTAAAGTTTGTGGCCAAATAGCTACCTAGAGTTGCATTTTTACTAGTTAAATTAGTTTCTTTAATTAAATAAATTGTGGTATTGTTAATTAGGGTTGCATGGGAATTGTGTAAGGGGTATTTTTGGGAGTATTTGGGCGTGAATATGCAGCTGATTGCATGGCCCTAATTCACCTTGTAAACTCTATAAATACATGCTTCATGCATGCAAGAAAAGTTAGATGAAATATACAAAGTTTATGCTTATACTTGAGAGTGATTTTCTCTAAGTTTCTTGCTAGTCAAGAATGAAGATTATCAAAGGTTCCTTACCTTTGTGTGTGTATCTTCAAGGACTTATCTTTCAAGTCTTGAAAGTGTGACGTCCACCTTCTATCCCTTCTACTTTTCCTACTTCTTCTATTTTGTTCAAAAACCTATTTTCCTATATGTTCTACTTGAATTATATGTGACTTATCTTTCAAGTATTCAAGGTTGAATTTCATTTTTGTCAAAATTAGAATTTGTTATCTTCTATCTTATTTTAGTTGTTGCTCAAAAACAAAAGAAAGAAAAAGAAAAGAAAATAGAAAAAGAAAAAGAAAAAGAAAAGAATTGAAAGAAAAATATCGAAAAGAAAAGAAAATTGTTTGCCAAGAAAAGTGTTGTTTATTCAGAAATTTCTAAGGTCCATGCAAAATAGAACCTTAAGGTTCATATCAATAACTCAAGATACAGAGGATAAATTCTAAGTACAAGGAAATGAAATATAACATAGTGTTTGGCTTAGAATAGATCTTCTTTTGATTTGGCCGATTCACTATTTTTCCTAAGCTTCTTCTCTTTTCTTTCTGATGAGCTTCTTTTGCTCTTTACGCTTTCTTGATCTTTTCCTCTTGAGCGTACTTCTCTCTATGGTATTCTCTCTTGGGCTTTATTGTCGCCAACCTTCATAGTCTTTCAAGTAGGTATATATATAGTCCAGAAATATGATCGTTGAAGGTTGCTTGGTTACCATTGAGAGTCGTTGAGAAAGAACAATTAATGTTCTTAGAGCCGTTGTGATACAACTTCTCTTCTGTTGAGGTGCAGGCTTCTTGCTAACGTATCACAGAGACATGGTAGGGATAGGTGTGCAGCAGCGCTGACTCTAGCTTTGACCTCTATTTGCTTTTCTGCAGTAGGCTTCCTCTTTTGTGTCAAGAAATGAAATTGTGCCAGAAAGCTTTTATTTCACTTTGCAACCGGTTCAACTAACTACAAAGCTTTGCAGAGACTTGAGTCTTTTAATACATTTATCAGGTTGACTCACTAAGTCTTCGGAAAGCAGCACAACGTCTCAGACTTCAGAAGGTTCTATTTGCTTCAACAAATTCTGATCTTTCCAAACCCCTCAGAAGGTTTTCATACTACAGCAAGTCTTCATACTTCAGCAAGTCTTATCTTTTCAGCAGGAAGACTCTTATCTTTTCAGCAGGAAGACGCTTTCAGCAAGTTCTTTCTTCAGTAGATTGCATTTCTTTTAGCAGGTTGCTCTCTTCAGCAAGTTACTTCTTTTCGGCAGGTTCAACAAATCAGTAGATTACTGCAAGACAAAGAACAACAGTGATGGCACCTGTCAGTGGATTTCTGAGCTGACAGCTGGGAGCTGGTGAGCTAGCAAGCTTGGACCTGTTGGAATGCTTGGAGCTGAGTCAAGGCATGGGTCAACCTTATTTTTGGTCAACCTTTGACCACTTGACCCAAGTCAACCTTTGACCTTTGACCTTTGCTGTTTTTCTAAAACGATAATTTTGGCAATTCTTTTCAAAAAATCACCAAAAACAATTTTCTTTGCATTTTCTTCGTCTTGTCTTGTTTGCTTTCTACTCTTGTGTGTAAGCCTTGTTGAGTGCTTGCTTTTCTTGCTTGTCTCATCAACTCTTTATTTTGTCTTAGGAAATTCTAATCCTCTTTCACTAGATATTTTCCTTTTGTTAGTGTGCTTCTATTTGGGAAGGGTTAAGACTTAGTCTCGCCGTTGGTCTTTGCAAGATCAAACCAACCTCAACCGAGTACAAGAGGTAAGAGAGTCTCATTATAGAAAAATCCAAAAAGAGTGACATACACGAGTGTTAACATTCCATTGAGTGTAAACACTTAGTTGAGTGGAAAGGTCCATAAAACTTTTAAAGACTAAAATCAATTTAGGAGAGAACCTTATACACTTCAATGGGTGAGTGATGAGGAAGAATTTATGGTGGATAGGCAAGTGAGCTTAAGGTTCAAAATTGGGGATTACCAAGATAAAATGACCTTTGATGTTACACCCTTAGAGGGCTCTTACATCCTTTTAGGAAGACCATGGCAATATGAGAGAAGGGTAAAATATGATGGGTTTGCCAATACCTATAGGTTCCGCCACCAAGGAATAAAATTCACACTCATGCCTATGACCTCAAAGGAAATAAAAGAAGATCAAACCACACTCAAGAGGTTAATTGAACAAGAGAAAAAAGAACAAATAGAAAAAGAGAAAGAAGAAAAACTTAAAAGAGAAAGTGAGGAAAAATAATTAAGAGTGCAAGAAGAGAAAGCATGTTTATCTTGTGATAACTTGAATGCTAACTCTTCTAGTGAAAGCATGAATAGGTTGATGGAAAATATTCCTAGTGTTGCAAAAAGGACAACTCAAGTTGTTGAAAGGGAGTTTCCTAAACTAACTTTCTTTATGCATGAAATTCCTTCTTCTATGCACAATTATATGCCTCAAAGCATTACATGTTTGAAAGAAATAAACAATGTTGATGATGCTTTGAAATCTATTGCATGTTTAGAAAAGCCAACTAAGTTTAAGAGTACCATAAAACTTACTAGAGATGCATGTTTAGTCAATTCCTTTGATCAATTTGACTTAAATGATGATAACAAAGTTGGATTGAATATGCATGTACCTTTGGTTTGTATCTATAATGTGCATACACATTTTGGTCCTAAAATAATTGTTTCATATAAAGATGTGTGTTATGCTCTTGAACTAGTTAGTGAAAAGAATAAAAATTCTGATGAAGCTATCACATATGGGAAAACTTGTTTGACATCTAATTCAAATGATGATATGCTTCTTGATATGCATACTCAATGTGATTCTTTTGGCATTTCACCTTACATGAACACATATAATAATATGCAAAATGTGCCATCTTACTTGAGTGAGTGCTTTAGCATGAATATGGCTCTTGAGCAAACTTGCATGAATACTTCATGGCACAAACATATTCACTATGATTTTAACAATCATACTCAAGATGCGTGTCTTATGTTCAATGAGCATGATGGGATCTCACTTCCAAGAAATAGGACATTCATACCACATAGTTTTAATTTTGCATTCATTTGGCAATATATTGTGGATTATTTTGTTGGTTTGAAACATACATATCACTTGTTTAAATTTCGTTTTAACCAACTAACCCCTTTACTTGAAAAGAAGAACTTCAAAAGATTAGTCTTTGATCCAGGATCTAAATCTAAAGAGTACATGGACAAGATGGTTCAATCTTCATTGAGGGAGTTTTCTAACCCTTATCTCAACTACCTCTTGTTCACATCTTATGTTTTTATGTTGCTAGTCTTTATGATTCCCAAGTTCTTTTGCTATGAGGTTTGAAGATAAATTGCTTAGGAATAATACTAATGGGTCTTCTTCTTGTTGGCTAAGGTTCAAGGGAGATGTTCATAGCTTGAGGAACCTAGCAGGGACTCTCCATCTTCTAAGGGAAGTTCCTACCTACCTCTCTACTTTTGTCATCCATCCCCTTCTCATCTCTTCTTTCCTCATGGGTTCTTTCTGAATTTTCAAATTTGAGGTAAAATCCTTTCTAAGGGGGAGGGAATGATGGCACCTGTCAGTGGATTTCTGAGCTGACAGCTGGGAGCTGGTGAGCTAGCAAGCTTGGACCTGTTGGAATGCTTGGAGTTGAGTCAAGGCATGGGTCAACCTTATTTTTGGTCAACCCTCCCATGGTCAACCTTTGACCTTTGACCACTTAACCCAAGACAACATGAAGATTTCCAATTAATTAAAAGATTAATTAGGATTTATTTGTATTAGGATTAATTTGTAATTTTTCCTTTTCTTTCAAGAATAGGGGCGCTAATTTGATGGCTTTATTGGCTTAAGTGATAACTTAGCTAATTAGCCAGATGATGATACTTGCATTTGTGCCCTTTTAACATAAGCATTCATTTTGTTCTTCTTTTTTCTTTTCTTCATTAGAGTTCTTCACTAGGTAGATTCTTTTTAGCTGCTCATTTCTAATGCATATTTCTTGCTTAGAAATAGGCAGTTTTTCAACTTTTCAATTTAGTAGCATTTGGTATACATATGTGTCTTTGCATTTTCTATTCACCACCACAGTATATATAGGCCTGAGTTTGAGAAATCTGTTTAGAGATGACATCTTCCCGTTGTGAAACCTTTTTTACGGAAGTACGAGATTGCAGCGCTTTTTTTGGCTTTTGCAACTCTTGCAGACCAGACTTTCCTCTTTTGTGTTTCTATTTTGAATCTCTGCCAAGAAGTTGTCTTTTTGTCTTGCCTTTTTGGTGTTCTGAGGTTGCGTGTGGTTCTGGTACAAGCTTTTACTTGCCACGTCAGATACCTTCGTACTTCAGACAGACTTTGTCTTCATATGAGAACCATCGTCTGAACCATTCACTCTTCAAACAGTTCCTTAATCTTCAGAACTTGAGTCTTCAGAACTTTGACCAGCTTTAGATCATGGCATGACTTCAGAAAGACTTTCTTCAAATCATTGACGTATTTCAGATTGCTCTTTGAATATGAGATGTTTTGTGTATCTAAAATATTGAACCATTTATCTGTAACTTTGTGAAGTTATTACTAAGTTTATTTCAGGTTTGTATTAATCAAAACTTGATACTTAACAGTTTTATATTTGTGTTGCCTTGTAATGCTCTTTTAATTAGCCTTAGGAACCTTGATTGGGCCTTATGGGCCGTCCATTCCCCTAGGGATAGCCCATGCACCTCCTTACTCTATAAATAGCTTGGGGCTTCTCTTTTGTAATCACTTTTGATGATAATGAGGTATTTCCTCTTTGTGAGAGCAAGTTCTCTCTTGGTTCTTGAATGAACCTTTACCCGAATCTTATCAATTGGCAATCCAATTATGGAGATTCTTCGAAGGCTTATCAATCCTAGAGGTTGTCTAGAATTGTGGTGCCTTGAACCTCACTTCTAATCTTCTCCATTTTCATTTTCCTTCTCTTTTTTTATTTCAATTCGAATTACATTTGCTGCCCCTTGTCTATTATGCGCTAATTTTCTGCTTGTTTGGTTCCAATATAGATTTGTACCCGTATTGCTATCAATTAGCTTCTTTTTTCTAATAACTTTTGATGATAATTAACTGAGGTATTTCCTCTTTGTGAGAGAAAGTTCTCTCTTGGTTCTTGAATGAACCCTTATCCGAATCTTATCAATTGGAAATCAAATTGTGGCGATTCTTCAAAGGCTTATCAATCCTAGAGTTTGTCTAGAATTGTGGCGCCTTGAACCTCACTTTCTTGTCTTACACTTATGATTTTCTTCCCTATTTTTTGGTCCATATGCATATTATGCTCGGTTAGCGAATTTCCACTCTAAGATCCGTAAAAATCTGCACATTCTTGATTATGAATGCTATCACAAAGTAATCAACTCCCTCCATTTGAGTGTAGACCTTGGCAACAAGTCGTGCCTTATATCTTTCTATGGAGCCATCTGTATGTCTCTTAATTTTATAAATGCACTTACATCCAATTTTTTTTCCTTGCTGGAAGGTCCACTATAGACCAACTTTGATTTTCCACAAGAACTTCTAATTTAGCTGTCATTGCTTTCTGCTAAGGATCCAATTTAGAGGCTTGCGCATAGGATTGAGGTTCACTTTGTGTAGTAACAGAAAAAAAAATTATAGGATAAAGAACAATTATCCTAAAAAAGAACTAAGGATAAAGGGTAAGAAGTTGAACTTATGAGATTATTGGTTGAGCTAGTTACATATAGGTTGAAGTGATAGTCAGCAAGTTAACTTGGCCTATGTCTACTTCTGTTTGATTGACTCACAGGAATAGAAGCAACAATAATGTGTTATTAAGTTCCATTGATTGTTGAAACAGGGTCTTTATCCACTTCAGGGAGATTTGGTGGTGCACTTGGAGAAAAATTGATACCAGGCTTTATATTGGAATTAGTTAAGGCAGATTAAGGAATATGGGAAGTGACATTGGGACTGTTAGTCTTAATTGCAGTATGAGGTAAAGGAAAGGCATTCTCATAGAAAATTATATTTCTAGTAACTATGAATTCATGTGACTGCAGATCATACATAATTTAGCCCTTCGTTTCTTCCTTATATCCTAGGAAAACACCTTTTCTAGCTCTAGATTGAAACTTGGTTCTATATGCTTGCAATGTGCTAGCATAACATAGAAAACCAAACACCTTAAGGTGAATTAAACTAGGTGACTGGTTGTAAAGAAGTTCATAAGGACATTTGTCCTTCAGCAAAGGTGTTGGCAACCTATTTATGATATGCATAGAATGGTGGATTGTAAAGTTCTATAAGTTTTGAGGTAATTTTGATTAATAAAACAAAATGGGTTGATGTTTCCTTTCAACCACGCCATTTTTATGTGTTGTTTCAGCACATGTCCTTTGATGTATTATGCCTTTTGATGAAAGATATTCAGTGAAAGAAAATTCAATTCCATTATCAGTCCTTAGGCATTTTAATTTTGTATCAAATTGTATTTCTGTAAAGGAAATAAACAGTACAATATGTTGTCTTGTTTCATCCTTTGTCTTCATCAAAATAACCCATGTGAACCTAGTAAAGTCATAAACCATAGTAAGAAAATATTTATGGTAAAAAATAGAAGGAACGAAAGAAAGGGCCCCACAATCAGCATGTAACAATTCAAACTGTACATTGGATTTGGTAGTGTTATTACAATATGACAATATGTGTTGTCTAGCAAAATGAAAAACGTCACATGGAGAATGATCATGAAATGGTATAAATGGAAACTTTACAAAAATTGTTTTCAACCTAGAACTAGATATATGACCAAACCTAAGGTTCCAAATTAATGTATCAGCTGAAGTTGGAGAAGTAGTGTTGTAAGCAGAAGCATCATTGACCAAATTACTCGAAGCATGTGACCGTAGTATAAATAACCCATCTTATAATCTAGTTAAACCAATCATCTTCCTTATAGTGTTCAGTGTAATGAAGCAAGAGGTGTTACTGAAAGTGAGTTGGCAATTTATAGAACTAAGTAGTTTTGTAACTGAAATTAAGTAAGCATGGAAACCAGGGACGTATAGTACATTATGTAAGGTAAGTGATTCAGTGATATGAATAGTTCCTGCAATTGTGGCAATTACTTGAAAACCAGTAGGCAATGTGATAGATATAGGTCTAATATTTCGGTAGTTGACAAAATTATTGAGATGAAAAGTAATATGGTCAGTAGCACTTGTGTTTAGGAGCCACTGATCATAAATTTTACCTTGTGAGTGGTTAATGACAGTGTTAATAGTTGTACTTATGGTGGCAACTAAATTGGCAACATGATTGGTTGTTGCAGGAACATTGGACAACTTAGATTGTTGGAGAAGATCAAGTGACCCTTAATATTGCCCCCGAGTTAAACCAAAGCTTGACATAGTAATTAGTAGTCTCTTCCAAAGGAAATTGACCGCTAACAACAACATTAGCAAACCTTGAAATTTTGTATTGGTATCCAAGTGGGAAACCATGTTTAAAATAACATGTCTCCATGTTGAGAATTTGGCAAGCGTACCAAAATCCCAGTAGTATAATAGTAAGTAAGAGTATCGTATCCACATGGAACGGTTTAATTATTAAAGATCAGTGGTCACAACTATCAAGTAAAAGCGTATGGTTGTTGGTTTTTGAGAATTGCAATAAAATAAAAACAGGGAACAAAGTGAGATAGATAGAAACAGTTACTTGGACTAGGATTGAACTTCGTTTCATCGCACCCCTTTCGTATGTGATCCTCAATATTATTTATGAATATATAATTATGATACCCTAGCCAAACTATATTATTTTACCCTGGTCTCCACAGTGATAAAATACTCAGAAATAATTCATGCGGGTTCTCCCAAGCGACAAATTACCCCGACTTTAAAGATCTACTTTTCCGTTTGTTAAAACTATCAATTCGCCCTGGTCTCCACAATGACTACTATGAGTATTTTTACTAATCAAAGTTCAAGTTTCCTATCTCTAGGCTCCCTCAAACTTGCTATTGGTTCTATAGAACCACCTCTCGAATTCGCCCCATAAAACCAAGCTATAACTCCGGCACACAGACGGAAGTTACGCATTAAGCAAAGTATAAAAATACCGATATCATAAAAACATGAATTCATAAATAGTAAAGAGAATTCATATACAATCGGGGATTGAATCGACTACATTCAATCCTATTGGAGAGTTTAGCTACGCATGGTAGTCATTACAACCCAACGAAGAAACTGTCACACTTTTCTTCAGCCCTAGCTTCTGCTCTGCCGTCTCTCCTTCTCTCCAAAAGCTCCATTTGATCTGTGCAAAAGGTTCCTTTAAATAGAAGTTGGAAAGATATATGAAATCTGGAAGGAATCTGATTTGAAATCCTTTGAAAAACTGATTCCGTATTCCTGTGCTCAGCGCAGATGAAGCGTAGGATCCAGAGAGTATTTTAATTGTTGCGCTCCACCTACGCTCAGCGCAGGTGGAGCGAGATTCACATTCCAGCTTTCCCTGATTTCCTCTTTTTTAGCTTGATCTCTTCCTGATCTTATCCTTGTTTGCTTTGCTTTGCTTATTTCCCTCTTTTTGACTTGATTTTGTGCTGATTTGATTTTTAAATTTAAATTGAGAAAATTATCTTCAGAATCTTTGTTTAAATGGTTGTTGATTTTATCTTGATTTGCTGCCATTTAAAATCTCAACTGCAGATTCTCTCTCCAAATTGATGCTATCTTGTTTCTCCATTTAAAATTTCCTCTTTTATCTGCAAAATCAACATATTTTCCATTAAAATAGCATTAAATTCA
Source organism: Sesbania bispinosa (assembly GCA_026901365.1). Lineage (NCBI taxonomy): Eukaryota > Viridiplantae > Streptophyta > Magnoliopsida > Fabales > Fabaceae > Sesbania > Sesbania bispinosa. Next base: position 215,721 of record QLOH01000376.1, read on the forward strand.
AATTTGAATTAAATAATCACAAAATATGCATTTATTACTGAAAAGAGGTAATTTGAGGCATAAATTTACTATTTTACCCTTGATAAGTGCAGTAATTATACGGGAAATTATCATATATTTTGCACTTATCACTCCACAATGTCATTGGTTTTCCCACAATGAGTGCACACCTCTCCAGTGTTTTTTTTCCTTTACCCCAGCTATTTCAGCTTCTGCATCTATTACTAAATCAACGTATTGTAGGAAAACCTCCTCTTCTATACCCTACAGTCTGATTATTTTGATCTGAACTTACAGTAAGTGCCTTAGACTTATTGGTGATGTCTGAAACTACAAGCAACTGCATTTCCCTTTCTTGTTGTATCATCGTGGAGAAAGTCGTGTTTATGTTAGGTAGGAGATTAAGCAATATAATATGTGATGTAACATGGGAGTATTGTTCATTGAGTCCATTAAAAAAATGAATGACATAATCTTTCGACTTATAGCTCTTCATAAATTAACATCACCACATGTGTAAGGAATGACACACTTGCAATGTGGAAGTGGCCTGAAATTTTCCAATTCATCACACAATGTTTTAATTGAATGAAAAATTCAGAGACATTAAGATTACCTTGTTGTAAGCGATTAATATCTTCCTGAAGTTCAGTAACCGTAACACATCTCCCTATGAGAACCTATCATGCAAATTCTTCCATACTTTCGAAGCTTGGTCAATCCACAAGATGGATTTAACAATGGATTTTGTCATTGAGTCCTACAGCCATGAAAGCACCATGGTGTTGCATCTTTCCCACACAGAATGTAGAGGGTCAGTGCTTAATGGTTGATTTAAGCTTCCATTAATGAACTTTATTTTGTTTTTGGATTGTAAAGCTAGCTTTATTGCGTGAGTCCATTAGTGATAGTTCTTTTTATCAAGTGGAGGAGAGACAAGCACCAATGATGGATTTTCACTCGGACGAAGAAAATAAGGGTTGGAGGGATTGGTAGCATAGTCCATGTAGCTTTGGTTCACCATAGTAGATTTGTAAGAAAAGGAAAAGAATGCAGAAAAAAATAAAGGGTAAAACCAGAGCACTATATTAGAGCTCTGATACCATCTTCATATTGTGATAAATAAGAAAAGATAAGAAAATAAACTTGTAGCTGCAAAAACGTGGAGAGTATTTTATGAATTAATATTTGATTATATCATCATTACAACCATGTGTGTAGGGAGCGTATCAGGTGAGAGTAGTGTTTATTGTAAGAGATGAAAGGGTTAGATATCAACCTTTGAATTAACTTAAATGATTGAGATTAAATTAATTAATTAAAACCCTAATGTGTCCTCCCTTTCCAAAATTTCACATTGTACAGGAACATTGCAATACCCTATTTTTACTTTATCCTGCACTGAACCTCCTCTCTGCACTGCTATTCTGCAATGTTGGTGAGGGTATCATATACACTGCGATCTGCAACATTAAATATCATGAGAATTTTAAAATCCCGAGGTTTAAATTCACTCATATGCACTGTGATCTGCTCACTTCTATAATTCGTCCATGATTCTAAATCATATTTAAGATAATATTTTACTTTTTAAGTTTATATTCCACCGGCTATGTGTAAAGAATTGATAAAATCCAAGTGAATTTAAATAATGGGATATTGGCAAAAACAAGGAAGGAGGCTTGTTGTGTAGAGATGAGGCTCACAGAGTCGCAGTAGGTGAAGGAGGCGTAAAGTAAAAATAAGGTATATGAAATTTTGGAAAGGAAGGACACAATTAATTTAATCTCAACCATTTAATTTAATCCAAAGGCTGATATTTAATCCTCTCATCTCTCACAATAAACACCCCTCTCACTCGATACGCTCCTTATATATATATATATATATATTTATCCTGCACCTTGCTGAATAACAATGACAATAAAGTTGAAGAAAAAGGCACTTCACACACGTCCATTAACTATCCACCCACGCCACAAATAAAGACAATAAAATGTAAAACTTTGTAACAAACTTTTTACAATTGTAACAGGTAAGATTAATTATATATTGATTTGGACTCTTGAAATATTTGTTTTATGATATTTTAAAAATTGAAATTGAAAAAAATTGTATGCTACAAGGGAGAGGGAGAGGGAGAGGGAGAGAGATTTACTAATCATAGTGGTACTATCCGACTCGAGTATGATTATTTTCTATATAGGATATTTGTGTTTTTAGAAGATAACAAATGCTATGATACAAGAGGAATTGATGGTGTATGAAATGCGCTAGCCTCCACCCATCCGCCTCCTTTTCACTTTCAAATCACTCAATTGCATTAAAATTAATTATATTGTAAAATGAATTCAAATATATATAAATATAATTTTGAACAAGTAATTATAAAAGATTGAAACACATGATAAAACATAAGAACATGGTTAAGTTATGTTTTTCTAAAACTTTTTACAAATTATTTTAAGAATAGAGTTTAGATTTTCACAAATATGGCATAGGCAAGGAAGTTTGTCTGAGAGTTTATGAAAAGTTGTCTGAAAACATTAGACGGGGATTCAAACACAGTTTAGATGAAATAGGCAAAATAGAAAGATTTGATTTGAAAAATCACACTTAACCTAAGTTACATGAAAATATCAAGAAAAAATAAACATGTCAGGAAAAGGTTAAGAAGATCACAAACAAAATTTATCTTGATTCATTCTCATATCATCAAGAGTTACATTCGATCCTAGGCACTACCCAAGGGTTTTCACTAAAGACAATGGACAATTACAACGAGTATATGAGTTTGTCTCCTCAGGCTAACAACATAGGTATTTGACTCCACCTCCTCAAGTTATTTTACAATGAATGATAAGAAAGAAAAATAGGTGTTTGACTCTTAAGTTAACTCTTAATGAGATGATAATGATTAATACAATAAATGAAGATAATAAAACATTAAGTTTCCTCACTGCTATACAAGAGGTATAAAGAAGTAAATGTGGAACTTTGGAGGATTTTTTTTACAAGACTTGGAAGGCTTTTTGCACGTATATTTGGATGTAGAGTTAATAGCTTCAACAACCTTTTCAACAACATTTCCCTTAGTCTTGAATGTTTCAATTTATAGATAATGAGACTCTCGAGTCTGTTAGACACAAGTCATCATTAAATTTGAACGTTCAGATTCACATTTAATGCTAAGTATCGTTGTATCCAAAAGCCTTTTTTAGCAATGCAAACTAGTTACTTTTTTTAAAAGAAACGTATATATGTCTAATTTTGTACTTTGATTTGACTTGTATAGTCAAATATTGTATGTATTAACTACTTCAAGATACAAAGAATATTGGGCCTCTTCACTAAAAGAGCAATCATCATCAAAGAGAATGAGTCAACACCTTTGACACAAACATTTCTCAAATGAAACACGTTTTGGACAATGTTGAAGCTCTTAACAAACGATGATAGTTCTTCATATTAAGTTTTCTTTCATATTGAAGACTTCTCTGGACATAGGCGCCTTCAAACTTTCAAAAGAAACTCTAGCTAACTCTAAGCTAAAGAGGGTCCACTTTTTCAATCTCGAGACTACATTATTAGGCAAATAAATAAGGAAATTATCCAATCACTGAATTATTTTCTTCCATTAGAACATATGGGATCAAGCGCTTAGATGACTTGAAACTCAATAATAATTACTTTTTTTTGTACCCATCCAATGTCTTCAAAACCTTAGGGTTTAGGGTTTAGTCTTATCCAATGTCTTCAAAAATTTTCTCCATTTTCGCACCACCATCCTTTTCCATTCTTTCAATGTTGATGTACTCGATTAGAGCATATTTTTCTTTCCTTCATTTTCTTCTCAAGAGTAGCTTTGGTCTTGCAATTTGCAAAGAGAATGTGAGCAAGGTAGCTGTAGAGAAAACTTTGGGTAGAAGGCAAAAAGTTGGGAGTTGTTAAGGGGGGAGAGAGTATCTAAGTGGGATTTAAAAATATTCTAAAAAGATACTTTTAATGACACGATATCACAATAGTTTTCAAAATAAATGAATTCATCATTGGTGAAAAAAAATGTGTTGTTCGATACTTTTAAGAATTGAGGCATGAGAGAGAGAGATGCCATATGTATTCACACAAAAGATGCAGATATTTTCGGAATATGCATGTCATGACATATATTATACTAATCAGCAAAAACACACATGTTCATATTATCTCTAATGAAATTAAATCTATTTGCAAAATTTGAGTTATTGAATATATCAATCCATTGATACATTATATCAATGAACATAATATCAAAAACATCTTTTTGAATATAGTCCTTAATGAATTTCTTACTTCTATATGCTTAGCTCTAGAACAATGAATGAGATTCCTAAAAAGATTTATTATAGTAGTATTATTACAAAATACTAGAATGTCATTTTCATGAATGCAACGCTCTTCTAATTGATATTTTATCCAAAAAAATTGCTAAAAATATCATGCTTATGTAGTTGAGAGAGTAATGATACTCTATCTTTTGCTTGACTAGGAGTATAGTTAGATAATTGGCCAACCAACCTACACCAATCCCAAAAATACGCTAATGCATTTAAAGAATTGAATTTTCCAAACACATAAGAAAAATAAACACGGAGGAGAGGTGATGAGGGGTTTAGACTTAGGAGTATTTTTTTTATATTATATTTAAAAAAAAGGTTAGTAAGGGTTAGCAAAAATGGATGGTGTGAATAGCAATTACTCAACTTATTTTTCAAAAACAAGTCCATCCTTCGGCCCAAATTATTAAAAGCCCAACCTATTTTTCATTTTCTTTTTCTTGTTTCATATTTCCCTGTTCTTTCAAAAACAGTAATCCCATCCCAGTACTCTTCAGTTTCACACGCTTCTTCTTCTCCCGCTGAAGTCACTGGCCAGCCAGCCACATCGATCTTTCTGTTCTGTGAAAGCGGCGCATCCCAAAGAAACGGGAAACCATCAACAAAATCCTTTTCTTTCTTCCAACATCTTGCTTCCTTCGTGTGTAAGGTACCGTACATTCCCCCTTACTCTCTGCACTCCCATCATTCCTCACATGCTCTCCTTCGTTTCTATTTGTATGTGATATCAACGCTTTCCGCAATCCATTCTTACCGTACTTCTTCTTTACTCCTTCCACCGTATTCTCCACTCATGCATGCTCCTTTAATGCACCCAGATATCTCTTACCTGCTTCTGCAGCAGTGCTAGGTCCTCTCCTACATGCTATAGTTTTGGGTTATAGTTCGTGTGCTCTGATAAGCGGAAAAACAGAGAAAAGAGTGGCAAGAAGAAGTGAAAGAATGAAGAAAAAAGAAAAAAAAGAATTAAAGGTGTGGTGTCAAGTATAAGCCTGAAAATTGCATAAAAAAAAAAAGGAAAGAATGAAAAGGACATGTGACTTTTTTTCTTCTCATTAATTCTTAGAGTTTATTTTATTAAATAAATTTAAATAAATTTTCTCTACTTGCTCCTCACAAAAAAAAAAAAGGAAAAAAAATCTCTAATTGATTTTATGTTGAATTTTAAGTTATGGATTCTATTTTGATCATTTTCTTTAGGCATTAGCTATCAGTACCAATTTGATGAGGATTTGACTATAAGATGATGACAGATTTTTTTTCCTTGTGTCTTTAGCTACTTCTTATTAAATAACATCTCTTTTTTTTACCTTCCTAGTACATTCTTATGAATAATATGTTTTATGATTTTTGTTTGCATATTACAGAATATTAAATGCTTATTTAACCTGAGATGTATTTTGTGTCTATATGAATTGGTCTGGCGTATTTTCTGAGTTTGATTTTATTCATTTTTTATCCTTAGTAAGTATTTTTGGTAATGTAAAGGATTTAAATTAAATGATCTTTGAAAATCTAAAATATTTGGAAAATTCGTTAAGAAACTTGGAGACCAAGCATTCTTGGCTACTAGTTTGTTAAGAAACTTGGAGACCAAGCATTCTTGGTTATCAATTTCTTTGAAATCATTATCATACAACATAAATTTACAAATTGTATTTTGGGGATAAAAGAAATATACCACTGAACGATAAGTGTGCAAGGACAGAAGACGTGCCAAGAAATTCAAAGTCTTTTGCTCCAAGTCTAAACCAAGTAATACCATGTATAATTTTAATTTATTTCAGTAGCTTAATGTGCTTAATTTAAGGAATTCAAAAGATCTTTGAAAATCTACAATATTTGGAAAATTTGTTAAGAAACTTGGAGACCAAGGATCTTGGTTGTATAAAAAACCAATGAGGTGACATAAAGGAGCAGTATTTTTGTTTGTGTTTCCTCTGTAAGTGCAATTCTGATAACTTTTTTCTAACACTCTGAAGCAGATTTTCCATAATTATGGACCAGCAGAGCATGATAACAGAAGCTGATTCTAGCAAGAACAAAACTGTCACAGAGCAATGGCGTGATGTGTTTCATAACCTTCTGCCACAAATCATCAGCGCTTTAGGACTGATTGATCTTCTGAGTATCCGCTTTGTTTGCAAGAATTGGCAATCAGCTTCCTCAAAATTTTTACCTCTGATTGAATCATCTCATTGTGTGCCTTGGTTTCTTATGTATGGAGAAGGGTCTCAATGTTCCCTTCTAATCAATCAATACATGCTATGCACCATTAAAATCCCAGAATTTGACGGAGCAACTTGCCTTGCATCCAAAGGTGGATGGCTGCTTCTATTTAACCACGGATCATTGTTCTTCTTCTGCCCTTTTTCAAGAGAAAAGATTGATCTTCCAAAGTGTCCTTTGTTAGAACTATCTGATGATTCTGAGTACATTGCAGCATTTTCATCTTCTCCCACTTCTCAAGATTGCACTGTTGTTGTGATCAGGAGGTGGCAACAGATTGTGTTACAACTGTATTTGCTTTGTTGTGGGGATAACCAATGGACTGAGCATGAATATCTTTGCCCTCTAGGAGATTTAAGTACAATCAGAGCTGCTACATATGGGGAAGGAGCTTTTCATATTTCAGATGGGTTTTTTGGGTTGGTGATCTTTGATGCCAGAACAAAAAAATGGAGAACAAAAGCAGGAGTTTCATCAATCAAAAAATATGACACTGGAGCACTGAACTGTAAGATAAGTAGACTGTGTTTCTGGTCCAATAATTTAAGGGAGAATCTGGGACTAGAGGCTAATGTTTCTATTTCCATATGTGGGACTCTGATTCCACAGTCTGATGGACTTGATGAGTTGATTCAGAATGAGAGAATTGAGGCTGCTCATGGGTCTAAAAGCCGTCAACTTAAAGGGGTGTGGATCCAACCAAGATACTTTCAAATAGCTCCATATTAAAGATGGTAACTTGATTTTCTTGTTCTTATTTCTTTTTGGTTTAAGTCAGCACATTTATTCGTAGGAGAAGTAATAACTGAGACTTGGGATTCTCTTTTATTGTTTGATCTTTGATCAGAATGGTTTTATGACATGGATTTGGGAAAATATATAGCTAACATGGAAATTGCATTTGTTTTGTCAAATTTCTCTTAATTGTTTAGTATCCTGTATTTGAAGATTGTTATGGTAATTTCATTTTTGGAATTCGATTTTGTTATTGTGCAAATCACGTTTTTGATGTCCAGTGCATGAGGCTGAGTGAAATAGTCAAGCAAACAAGATAACAAAAGAAAAAATGCACGAAGATAGCAGGGCATCATAATTGAAATTTGCATTGTTTGGTGTTGTGTAGCGTGAGAATGATGAAAAGAGATACCCAATACTGATGCATTCACTATGACAGAACCAAAATTTTACAAGTTCGATATTGCTTCATAAAATAAAATAAAATTTCCAAATTAAAATTGAAATTGGAGATGCAGGGGATCGAACCCTGTACCTCTCGCATGCAAAGCGAGCGCTCTACCATTTGAGCTACATCCCCATGACATTTTAATGCAAACAATGCACCAAAATAGCAGAGCATCATACTCATTGAACTTTTTTGCCAAGGGTTGTTTAACGTATGAATGAATGATGAAAGGAGAGAGATCCCATGCTGATGCTGATGCTGATGACAGCACCAAAATTTTACAAATTTATATATATACACAAAGAAATTTTTTTAAAAAAAGAAGGAAAAGCAAAACTCAAACAGGAATATCAAACTTTTCTTTACAAGTTTGATATTTCTTTACAAAATAAAATAAATTTTCCCAATTAAAAAATGATTTTGGAGATGCAGGGGATCGAACCCTGTGCCTCTCGCATGCAAAGCGAGCGCTCTACCATTTGAGCTACATCCCCATGATACAAAGGCTTTAAATTTTTGTTACAGTAACTTATAATATTTAATTGCCTTTTGGTGAACGTCTTTTGCTCCAAGTCTAACCCAAGTAAGGATGTTTTTAATTTTAAAGTTTTAATCTATATTTTAATAGCTTAATTTAATATATTTATTGCTGCTGTTTGATGATATATTTTTCTTTTGCTTTTTTACCACAGTGGATTTGTTATTTTAGATGCTAATTCTGTGTATTTCATTTATTTTTACTCTAAACATGGCTGTTAAAGCAAAATTAACAAATTAAACAAAAACTGATGGTATGAAAAACGTTCCATAACTAGTTCTGCTTCTGCATGTAATGTGTGTTGACAGTGTTGTTTATGATATCTCAGTCTTATAACCAATCAGTTTTTCCTTTTTTTTTTTTTTCAGTTTTGGTGCAATTTTCTATTTGATAGTATCAGGAAGAATGCTTTTTTTTTTTTTTTGGTTAAATATAGTTCATTTTTACTCATACCATTCCATTTTAAACTGCCCCTACACCGTAGGCACTTGCAAGGTTACCGGTGATTTATTTTTGCAGCACTATTTATTGTGAATAATATCAGATTCACTAACGAGTTTCCCCCCTTTTCCCTTTGCTTTCCTTCCCTTCTTGTAGACGTGTGAGTGTGACCATGGTAAAATAAGGGTTTTCTTGACTGTATAGTGGTTAAGCCATTGGATCTTTTGTTCACATATTTGCCTCATTGAAAAACTAGGAGAAATGCTAATTAATAAATATTTTGTTCAGATGTGCTTCTATGATCTTCATCTAAGATGAAGCTTTAATTTACATATCATTTCCATTGGATAGAATAGATGACTAAACGCCAACAATACCAACTTGATTACTGCTTGTAGTTAGCAGAATCCCTCAGTCTGAAGTTCGATTATTTGGAAAACTTTGTGATACAAGCTACACCAGATTCCATGCACTTATCTTACTTACCAACACTAAACCAGATATTACAAAATAGGTGATTGTGGTGTTCTGATATGCTGATCAAATCAGTGGCATCTTCAAATCAAGGATATATAGATAATTATAAGTATCATTCTATTAGATTTTCTTAATAATTTAAATAAATGTAGTGACATATGAACTTATAAGATCATGATCTCTTAGTTGCTACATGGTAGCATTACATAATACATAAGCATAACCAACATGATATACTGCATAATTAAGCACACGAAGTAATAATAAATAATAAGTTAGGCCAATATAAATGATCTAGCCACACTCTGACATATAGTTAAACAGTGGGATAAGAAGCTTGCAGGGTAATGCCACAGAGACCTTCAGGGGAACCAATGTCCCTCTGCATCTTCATGTAACCACCCTCACCCCAATCTTTGCCCCATGAGTTCCTTATCAACCAGTACTTTCCATTTGAGTCCTCACCATACCCAATTAAAGTAACTGCATGGTTAAGCTCAGTTCCACACTCACCACTGAAAACTCCTCCATTGTAATACTGAAATTCTCTTCCGCTAGCATCAATTGTCACTGACACAGGTTGCTTTGCCACTGCCTTGAGAAGTTGTTCCTCACTCTGCTTTGGTACATCTTCATAACTCCTAATCTGGGCAGCAGGATTGATCATCCCATCATTACAAGTCCCATCTGTTCCCATATATTGGTAATCTGCTTCACTAGCAAGACCCTGGCTTTGTGCTATATACTCAAAGGCTTTATCCACAAATTGTCCACCACAGCCATCATTGCTGGCACAGTCCACCAATTGTTGCTCAGGACAATGAAATCAACTTTCCACTTTTAATTTGGGTAATCCCTTCAACGGCTGCCACTGCTGAAAAGGCCCAACAACTCCCTACAGAGAGCAAACCAAAAGGAAATTAATTAATGTGATTCAATATCAACACAATAATAATTAATTAATGTTTTGCCAAAACCATATATAATTCTGCATGCTTAGGTAATTTGATATATACATACCACATCGGCCTTGGTCCTTTATTTCATTGACAGCTCCTTTCTTCCTCCAATCCAAGCTTGACTCAATATCACTGAGACTCACATTTTGGTATGCAAAGTTGTTGTTAGTCTTAGAAGACCCAAATTGAGTTGGTGGCTTGTAGAGAGCACCTGTGTAATAGGCAAGGAATTCCTTGTTAGTTAAATCAGCATAACTATTGAGGCTTAAGTTGTAGCTCTTGTTTGGTTCTTGGTTGTTGTGTTTCTGTATGAACTCCAAGTTGTCTTTGAATATTTGTTGGCGTCTGGCCTTCTCTGCATCGTCAGCATAGACACGCCCAAAAGAGGCCATCCACTCATCATGTTGTTTTGCAATTGAGGAAGATTCATACAATGTGCGGGACGTTGCATGAGATGTGCAAGCCCACAAACATATCAAAATGGTAGCAATAGATATTTTTTCCAATGTCAAAGCCATTGCTCACAGAATACAATTAAGGAGGTTACTCTGTTGCAATGTCTTTGTTTGGCTAATTGGTTACTTGTGATGTGAAGAAATGAGCATGCATTGCAGGTATATATAGAAGTGGAGATATATGGTAGCTTTGTCCCAACGTGCCCGCTGGGTTATGATACATGACATGTGTGGAAACTCTATTTTCCGGCAATCAAGCAACTTGTTAATTCTTTTGAAAAATGAGGATGTTGCCGCGTTGCTTGACTTGATTAATTTGCATCACCGTTTCTGTCATTGTTTTGATCACAAGAATTTCTAGCTCTCTCATTCTCTTGCGGTTCATTAAATTTGCCATCATTTTTGTGTCAAAATCCTTTTATACGACAAAACTTATAATGCGCAACTATGATTTTTTTTTTTTTTTATCACTCTTTTGTTGCATATCTTTTGTTATAATTGATGTTTACACGATAAAACTTTTGATATTAAATTTTTAAACTCGTTCTTAAGTGATAAATTTCTCTGCTAGACAAAGATACAAACTGTCTTTGTAATGCATGAAGCAATCAAGGAAGGAAAAACCTAAGTCAACGTCGTTTTGTTTTATTTTTCCTTCGTCGCTTATTTATGCTCTTAATTTCCCCTGAATCAGCTCCAGCTATTTGTATTTGACAAAACATACATAAGTTGTGTTTTTTAAATATATTTTGTAGTTCCAGATGAAAATAGGCTAATTCAATAAGTCAGGTTGAATTTCACCTCTCTATGTTATAGATTTTGGCCAGTTTATTTGTGATTAAAAAAATAATTTTTTAAATTCTTAAAAAATTTGATTTTATTTTAGAGATTCTTGTATAATCAGAAATAAATGTTCGTTTGGCTACAATCATAAAAAATCACTTTATTTGCTACAATAAATGCTTTCACATTGTTTAATAAATGCATTCACATTGTTAAATTGTTTTCTCTCTCAAGTTGCTTCTTACAAAAAGCATAAAACTAATTATTTTCTGATTCTGTTTCTTGAAAAAAGTTTAGACAAACATTTTAAAAATTCATATAAGTGATTTTTTTTAAAAAGAAGTGATTCTTTTAAGAAATAATTTTAAACAAACGAGCTATTTTAAGATCATCTCTAACTTTCAAGAGTTGCTTCAATTTTTTTTAATAATTTTTCATGGCCTCACGCATACACATCACAATTTTTTTACCATTTACAATTTAAGCAACTCTCCACTTCATTGCTAACAACTTTACAATAAATCTTAAATGGACTTCACAATCTATCTCATATTCATTATTTTTTCTCTCTTTTTTTTCTATGAGAACACATACAAGTGGGTTGCTTATTTAAGCAACTGGGTGCTTAAAAATAAAGTATATTGCCACGTCATTCTGCTCCAATGGTGTGTAGGGTGTTTCTTTTGAGTTCTTATTTTTAAGATCCTAATAAGAACCTCCCCATTGAAAATGGTCTAAAGTCTCTAGTATGACCTATTTAAAAGTTCGACTGAGTGTCGGCCCAAAGAGAGATTACTAAAGTATTTACTTTAGGTCCCACTATTACAAACCCTCATTTTTATATAAAGATATGTGTGTATAAAAATCAATAAAATCTTAATATCAAATATAAAAATATTGTTAATTCTTAATGTTTCTTTCTCACAAAAAAATTACTTATTATTATTTGATTGATGATAATCAAAACTAAAAAAAAATAGACTTTTCCGTTTAATATAACTCTCTTTTATTAACAATAGACTTCACATTTCTTAAAAAATAGGCATGCCATCTCCTAAAAAAAAAGCCTCTAATATTTTAAAAGTAAGTCTCTCATTTTATAATTTATTTTAGACCAATAAATATGTTGGGTCAACCTTGTCTTGACTTGGCCTGAAAACCTATCACACACATATTGAATAAACCTATAGTCTCAAGTCTTTTATATAATACAAGTTACTGATATATTTAAATAAGCTATAATAAATATTACTCCGGACTTGAATATAAGCAAAAATAACTAAATTCAAACGTATTAAGAAAGTTGGTTAAACTCATTAAATTTTCTTGGTATCATGTAAAAAGTATTTGCATTGCCTAAATTGTCATACATTCAATTTTATTGAAAATTGTTTCAAGTGGACATACTCTTTTCTATTGGTACATGATTCATTAAATAGAGTGGTTGAAAAGTAAAATCAAAGGGCATTTTGGGTTTATCTCATTAAATAGGGTAAAAATAGTTAAGATTTGCTTATATTTTAGTCCACCAAATGTGAGATTTTTTTGCTTATATTCAAGTCCGGAGGGAGTATATAATTATAAAGATATTATAATAAAAATCTTTATAATAATAAACAAATATCAATATAAAAAAATCACTATTTTATTTATAATTACTTTGGTAGACCAACCTAATGAGTGCATGATGAGTGTCTCTCCCTTCCTTGCCACTGTTGTGTTAGTGTGTGCACTAAAGACCTATATGTTTTGAATATTCATCACTTGTGTTATATTAATTATCTTATAAAGACAATTCGATTTTATTATATCTTTCAAAAGAGTATAATAAAAGTATTTAGAGTAGTAAGCTTAAACTTCACAAGACATCAAGTAGACGATTTGATCGTGAGATCTTATGAAGAGCTATTCTTGAAATAGCCCCTAGTCAAGCATCAATTTTAGGAAGATTTGATGCATTAAATATAGTATATGAGTTGGTTGATGATCACATCTCAGGGACACATGGATATAAGATATTAAGTCCCCTCATGTAAGTACATACTAAGAGTAATGATTACTGGAATGACCCACCATAAAAACGTTGCATAAATTATTATATAAATGACATGAACAATTCTCAAATTGATAATATTATATGAAGTTCTTTGATATGAAATTATATGTTTTAATGCCACCAAAAATCACTTGCAATATGATGATTATAAAGTTGGTTGTTGGAAATTGAATAAATCATGTGGTGGAATGTGGGTATAAATGATTTATTTAAATAACTTAATTATATTAAATAAATAGTTTATATTAATTAAATGATTGAAAATTAACAATTGCATATAATAAAAATATTTATTTTAAAATAATATTAATATAAACTTTAAAAAGGATGTTAATGATAGGGGTGGGTACGCACACCCAATCTGAACCGTACCCGAGCTAACCGAAACAAAAAATGAAAGATGGACGAATAACTTCGGGTGATGGGTTTGATCGGGTAGAATTTTGGATTCAAACGGTTTTTCTTTTGTCGGGTTCAGATGGGCCAATAAAAAACCATCGAAATCGGATCCGACCGAATTATATTTTCAAACTAATTTTTTAGTGCTGCAAAGAGAGTAGTGTGTAGCAGGCACCACATGAAAAAAAGGTACTTACTGGCGAAGGCAAGTGAAAAGACAAAACATTGACAGCAAGGAGTAAGGACTACACTTTCTTTAAGTAATAATATTTTTACTTTAAAAATCAAAGATCACTCCAAAAGTCACTCACACGTGTACACACACTATAGAGAAGTCATTATTCTCCTTCACCTCTTCTCTTTTCCTCTCAGCCTCTTTGGAATCATAGTTACTGTAACACCCGCATTTTTGCCTGTATGACTTATTGTGTGATTTATTGAATTTTGAGTGATTAAAATTATTTTTAATCATCAAAATTGATTTAATTGAGGTTAGGAATGAATTTCCTATTTTTCTAGAATTTTTGGGAATTTTTGGTAAATTTTGGTGCAAAATTACCATTTTACCCCTACTCTTTCTGGAACCGGACTCGAATACTCTTGATCCGGGCTAGAAGAATCTGCAGCATCTTTCCTTTCCCCTCTCTCAAAACCGTGTGTGTGCATGTGTGACACATGTTGGCTTCACACATTTTCTAAAAGACATAAAGTGAAAAAGGCTTAAAGGTGTCATGAAAACCCTTTACACTTGTCCATTTTTTTCAAAACCTACATGCAAAATTGAATTTCATTTTCTCCCTTCCTCTTCCAAAGAAACTGTGAGCCCTCCCTCTCTTTCTCTCCATTCTCCATTTTCTTTCCGTCACTTTCCAAGAGAAAGGTTCCATCTTTGAACCTTGATCTTCAAAATCTAGCTTCCAACTTTTGAAGAAGTTTGTGTGGGTAACCAAGAGGAGGGAAAAAGAGGAATCTTTGTGGATTTTGCTGCACATTTTCAAGAGAAGTTTTCCTTAGGTAAAGGGGGGGAGAACTTTGAATTCTAGTAGGATTGGTGACTAGAGTTAAGGATTACCCTTGATCCTTGTCCCTAAACCTTTTTCCCTTGTAAAAATGAATTTTTGGAACCTATTTCTTTGAAGAAATGGTTCGGTTGTATGTATATGGTTTGCATGTTTGTTTTAAAAATTTATATGATGATTGAAATATGCTTATTTGGTGATTTTGGATGCATGCAAGTTATGAGTTTGGTTGGAAAATTTTTCTCTTTTTTCCTTGAAACCATTCGGCCATTTCAATTTTATGGGGCTGCATGTGTTTAAAATTGTATTTGATGATTGTAACATGTTTGTATGATGAATCTAAGTACATGCATGTGATTGTTTTGAATTATAAAATTGATTGGTGTGATTGAATCATGAAAAATGGTGTTTTTGGGCTTATGAACAAAGTATGAGTTTGATGATGTTGTTTGGCATATTTGGATGAATTTGTATGAAATTGTTTGATTTAATTGCTTATGGATGACTATACTTGAGTTTGAGAATTTTTGGAAATTGTTGGATTTGATGATTCTTGATGAACATTCATAGTGTTCATCTTGTGTTCTTGGTGTTCTTGAACACATTCATGAGAAATTCATGAAAGGATTTGGTTTGATCTTGATTTGTCCATGAGAAAAATGTTAAAGTGTTTATGGGCCCTAGTGGCCCAATAAGCTAAAAAGTATAACTATTTAAAGTGGTAACTAAATTAATTGGAAACAAATTTTTGGTAATTCCTACAAACTAAATTCGGGTACAAAAATAAACCTAATTAAAAGTCACCCTAAAATCCATAATATTGGATGGTAATGTGAAAAATTGGACTCATATGAGTTACCTAACCATTGGGCCTTTAGTTTAGGCCCAATGCCTTTAATAAAAGTCAAAAGATTCATCATATAAGTCAACCAAAAATATCTTATGGACTTTGGCTTAGGTTAGAGTTGGGCTTCAACTCTAATCCAATTTGTCAAGTCAAAATTTAGAATTTAAATTAGTGGGCTTGTAAACCCAATTTGGCTAAGTTAATTAATCCAACCCGCTTAAGTTAATTAAGTAAGGAATAATTAATTAAGACTAAAGTTAATTAACCTTAATGAAAATTAACCTTAATTTTAATCATTAATTACTAATGAAGTATTAATCAAGTAATTAAGACTTAATGATGGTTAAGAACTAATCAATTGTGATTAACCTTAATCAAGTATGATTAAAAGCTTAATCCAAGATTAAGGAAGAGATTAAGGGATAATTAGGAATTAATTAGGATCTTAAGTAAAGTAATTAAGACTTAATTAAGGAGAATTAAGACTGATTATAGTCTAATTAAAGAAGATTAATCATTATTAAAGGATAAACCTAATCCTAATTAGGCATACAAGATGAACCAAGACAGGTAACACTATTCATAAGACACAATCATAAGTCTTAGTAAGCTGCAGAACTTAAGTGAAAGTGATTATTGATTTAAAGAATAACATTAGTACAAGCTACCTTAAAAGTTTATAACCAACACACTCTTCTTGCATAAGACTTGAGAAGCTTAGTGAGAGAGTGCGGTCTTAACCCGAGATGGGGTTTGGATTTCCTTGTGAAGGAAAGACATTGAATCGGGCCGTACCACGGGGAGTGGTGACGTGGAATGATTTAATGGGCTCTGCCTGTAAGGATATGTATGCTGAGAAACATTGTTTGTGTGACATGCATCATAAAGCATTGATGATGTTCAAGGTTGAAAACCTTACGACCTAATATGACATTGACACTTGGTACAATGTGAAATCGGTTGGGAAGAGTGCACTGGGTTTGCAAAGAACTCCAGCGGGTCCTTAAAAGGGACGCCAGCCCTGAGGATAACCAAGTTCCTGGAAGATCTCAGAGGACGTAGGTTAGCTCCCTACTGTCGAGTTCGTGGAACCCAACTTAGCTATTCCTATCGCTCTCATGATTTTCGGGGTCAGTTGAGATTGTCTGGAAGACGGATAAAATGATTTGGCCAAAATATATGAGCAATGCTCTTTGTACCGGCGCTAGTACAGACTCTAACTCCTGATACGTTGTACATATATGTGCGGGCAGTTTCTGTGTGCCCTGTGGATGGTGATTTTTCCCCGGGCCCTCATGCATCAGTTATAGCATTGTAGTTGCCGAATATGCAATAGTTCGTGTGCATCATGATAATGTCATGTGTGATTCCTTGTTTGGATGGACGATGTGAATTTTCCTGCGTGTGTGCTCTAAATCACTATATCCTATGTTTTCTGAGTTCATGTGATGTGTTCTCACCCTTCCTTTCTGCTATCTGGTTGTTGTGTCCCTTTCGTTACGTCGATAGATGGCATTGGAGATCTTCGATATGACGTCAATGAGGGTGGAGCTACGCTGGATGCCCAGGGGTTCCTGGAGGGTGACGGACATCCCTAGAAGATGTGTCTTCACCGGAGAGGTCCGAGTCATCATCACTCACCCTGGCCTCCCGTTAGTACCTAAAGTGGACTTCGTTGTACCGGTGACTCTCGAGTTCCAGACACCACCAGAGTTGGTGCGCTACACTACCTTCCGTCCTTCTCGCCGTCGTCTTGCATCTTCGGTGGCTTCTCGGTCGTCACGGATAGAAGACCTGGTGGGGCCTAACTCCCCTAGATACTCGCCTACTTCTGAGGCATCGGGTTCACAGCCTCTGGGTTCTGATGCGCAAGGTCGTTCTCTCTTGGACGAGTTAGAGTTGATCATCATCGAAGACACGTCCGAGGAGGAGGAGCCGGAGGAGGACCCTTCCAAGTCTAGTAGCGATGAGTAGAGTAGTGCTTTTGTTTGAGTCTAGTTAGTGGCAGCTCTGATTGGCGACCCTTCTTTTTGTATTTTGTTGAGGTCTTATTTATTTTAGCTCACTTCTAGAACTCTTAATTTGATGTTGCTTTTGTAAGGCTCGAGAAGTACACTGTTTATGTATATAATTTCATGCACTGTTTATTTCCACATGACGATTTCGTAAACGTATGTATGTTGTATGTGTACGCGATGTGGTAACTGTTCTTGACGCTTTTCGAAAATGAGTTCCACCAGTAAGGAAATGACATTTTGTAAATACTTAAAATAGAATTAGAGATGTAGTAGGTTGATAACTACTAGTCCATTTCAAAAAAAAAAAATAATTCCGCATTTTTCCGATTTGTATTCATACTTCCGTTGGTCACGTGTAACACATGTGGCATTCTTAGTGGTAACTAGGGGTGTCGCAGTTACAAAAGTCATTTTTCTCCCTCACCTTTTTTCTCATTGCCTCTCCGCCTCTTTAGAATCCTATTTGTCGTTGTAGCAACGTTTGTGCCTCATCATCTATTTTTCTGGCCACTATTCTGGTTTTACCCATTCTAGTTTTTTGGTCACAAAAGCCATTCCTTGGTTGCATGCAATGATAGAGGTGGTGGTGTTGTGGCGCACGACGATAGTGATAGGTGGTGCAATGACGCGCGATGGCAGTGGGTGGTGGTGCAGCGGCGCGCGACAGCAGTGAGCGGTGATGTAGCCGTGCGCAATGATAGTGGGCAGTGGTGTAGTGCCACGCAACGGTAGAGCTAAGCGGTGGTTTGGTGGCGAGCGAAGGTTGAGGATGGTGGTGCAGCTTCCTGCGAGCATAAAATAGTGGTGTAACAGTGTGACTGGTCTATAGTGTGGCTATTATTTTCTAGGGTAAAGTTTTGATTTTGATGTGAATGTGTTTTTGTTTATGAAGGAAGCAATTTTTGGCTTTTTCTTTTCCTCTTCCCATACCTATTAGTTTGTAAGTCTAAACATTTGGATTTAGAATCATAAAAGTGAATATAGTTGATGGTTGTTATGTTCTTTGACGGTGTTCCCGTTTCTTCTTCCTTTCAGTTTTTTTCACTAAAAGAAATTTAGTTTTTAGCGACGACTATTCTACACGGCCACGTGCCGTCGTGAATAGCGACGGTCAGGCCTCGCTAAGCCGTATCTAGGAAGTGACAGTAGCGACGGCGGGGCTGTCGCTATAATTATAATTTTTTTCTGAAAAAAATAAAAACTAAATGTAGCAACAGCTTTAGAGACGGTCAAGCCGTCGCTACGTTGAAAACCTGCACGCGTTAAAATCCCTCCCCCTCCCCTCTTCCTCCATTTCCAAATCTCATTTCCTTCAAACTCCCTTTTCCCCTCATACAACCACCCCCTATTTCTGTCCACTCACTCTGTTTATTTTGAAAAACTAACCGATTAAAACGTTCCTCTCCTTCATAGGATCATTTTGAACCGATCAGTCAAAATAGTTGTCTGTAGGTGACGTTAGAGCTCATTCCAGAGTTATTCCTTTTTCGGAGTCGCAACAAGTAAGTTTTTTTAAAGCTTTAATCAATTTATTTGTAATTAATACTTTATTTATTTTATTAATTTATTAATGTGATATAGGAATTAAGTTTATTTGTAATTAATAGTTTATGTGTAGTTAGTTTTTTTATTAATTTATTTTTTTGTAATTAAGTTTATTTATAATTAATAGCTTATTTCAATGTTATAAAACTCGGACCGGTGATCGACTCGACTAGATTACTCGGTCAACGAGTCAGTGGTCGAACCAATGAGTCAGCGATTGAACCGGTTAAACTTGTATATATAAGAATCAATAAATTTAAACATAAATGTATGATATTTATAAAAATATAAGTAATTTATTTAAGCATATATATATGTATATATATTTTCAATTTGAGTTTAATATAAAAATAAAAAACTAATATAATTAAATCTTGTACAATGCACCCTTCTTTTAAATTTTTTATTAAATATATATTTCAGTATTTTATAATAATTAATTAATGAATCATTAAAAAAAAATAAAACAATATCAAATTAAAATGTAAGGTGTGGGCGTGTGGCCCATTATAACTGAAGTCCAAATTTGCTTTTATCATTCTATGATATTAAGAAAAGAAAACCAGTGTCAATAAAAAAAGGGAACAAAAAAACTGGCAAAAAAGAAAAAGGAACGTAATATATATAAAAGTTAGTATATATATTATCCAAGGTGATAGTGGAGTTGACCAAAAAAAAAAAAAAAAGGTGATAGTGGCGAAGCAGTTAATGTACAGAGGGGAGGTGGGTTCGAATCCATATTCAGCACCTCTTGAATTATTTTTAGTGAGCTCGCAGTCAGACATGCAGTCGACTCGGGAATCCGGTTCTTAGGCAGACTCGCACATTTCAGGCCCGATCCAATCGGTCTCTATTCGAGTTAGTAACATGAACGATCCATTAGCTAAACCGGACCCGCCATGGCCCCGGTTTCCGGTCCGACCGGCCGGGCCGGTCCGGTTTTAATAACACTGATTTATTTGTAATTAATAGTTTTAATTAATTTATTTCTATTTAGGTTTATTTGTTTTATTAATTTATTAACGTGATATGGGAATTAGATTTATTTGTAATTAATAGTTTAATTAATTTATTTTGTAATTATTAGTTTATTTATTTTATTAATTTATTAGTAATTATTTAATTTATTAGTAATTAGTAATTAAATTTTTTAATTTATATCATTCTTTTTTTTCTCTCCTGTCTCGTCCTTCTCTTCGTTTTCTTCCTTTTCTTCGTCCTTCGTCTCTTCGTACTTCTTTTCTGCCTTCAGTCTCTTGGTCATCTGTCCTTCGTTTTTTTTCATTTATCTCCTTCTTTTTTTTCATATAATGTCTATAGTCATTAGTGCCTAGGATGCGTGGTAGAGGTGAAGAGAAGATCCCCCCGAGTAGAGGGAGGTCCATCCCTCGAGCGAGCTACGACAACAGGCAGCTTGCGCGATACTGGGGAGGGTGTGACACCCTTCTACCCCAAACTCTTATACATTAAATAAATCGAAATATATGAAAGGTAACGTCCCACACGGGTAAAAAGGTTCGCATTTCTCATCGTATAAAACGTCATTTATTTCAAAGTCAACTACTTAAAATAGAAATAGAAATCAAAGGTTTCAAAATACTTAAAGCAACGGTAACATCAAAATATCCTACTGGCCATGCAAGGCACTTAAAACAGCTTATAAAATTTCTTTCTAAATAGAAAACATAAACCCCAATAATATGCCCTGATGTCACAAGTATCAGAGCGACTCTCCCTTCAATAAATCCTCGACACCAATCGTGTCATCATCATCACCTGTAAAATTAACCACAATGTAACGGTGAGGAAAAGAATACCAACTCATACATACACATAGGAGGCTACCCTATCCTCACCCACATATAATCATCTTTATCATCAAGTAATCACATACTCATCTCATCTTACATCTTTATTATCAAACATCTTATCTTGTCACAAATATACGAATCACACTTTATAAGCCATCAATCACATACTCAATACATAACAGTCATCTCATCAATAATTCTCATAGCATCATAATATAACTCAACATCATCATTAAATACATTGCATGTTCATCTGTCATCATGCACACCAAAACATTATCATCAATCATCATTAAATACATTGCATGTTCATCTATCATCATGCACACCCAAACATCATCAACATCATCCCAAGGATCATGATTTGGAACTCCGCACAATGGGCGCACCTCATCAATCTCCCTAGTTGTTACCAATGATGGCCTTACCGTTAAACACCACACAAGTCGGTAAGTTGTACATCACCCCACTCTAGGCTTGTACAGAGAATATCTCCCACCATGGTCTCCTCCCTGAGTTGCACTCCACCCCTCTCTAGGCTTGTGCAATCTCAAGTACAATCACCTCCCTGAGCTACACTCGCCTCTCACTAGGCTTGTGCATGCCAAGTACAATCACCTCCCTGAGTTACACTTGCCTCTCACTAGGCTGGTGCACCCCAAGTACAATCACCTCCCTGAGTTACACTCGCCTCTCACTAGGCTTGTGCACCTCAAGTACAATCACCTCCCTGAGTTACACTCGCCTCTCACTAGGCTTGTGTACCTCAAGTACAACATCATATATGCTCACGCATCATCAACATAATAAGATCAATTACATCATCATCATCATCATCATCATCATCATAATAACATCATCATTAATCATCCTCATCATAAATCATCATAAACATCATTATTCACCATCATCATAAAACATCATAAACATCATTAATCATCATCAATCACCCCCCATAAGGTTATACACAACATCATCATTATCATAATAAACATCCATTCATCAAAGGTATAATCATATCATCAAAGTCACACCAAAATCAAGTATAACAATCATCATCAAACACTAGGATCTCAAAATCCACACTAGTAATCGATTACCAACCTCCAGTAATCGATTACCTCCAAGCAAAGCCTCTGGTAATCGATTACAATCCCTCTGTAATCGATTACCTGCAAGCAAACACACTGGTAATCGATTACAACATCCCTGTAATCGATTACCTACAAGCAATCTCTATGGTAATCGATTACAGCATTCCTATAATCGATTACCTGTGAACAAACAGCCCTCCCAGGCTGCCCAGAAACCCTGATAATCAATTACACACCCTGGTAATCGATTACCCGCGACGCTGATCGCAGTTCTCACAATTTTTATCACCTCTAAACTTCTCTATTCAATCTCCAATCAATCCTCTTTGTTAAACAATCATTCATATGCGTTTATATCCACAAAACTCAGTAAAAACACCAATCGTTTCACAGATTATACAGTTAATCCATCAAAACCCCAAATCATCAAACCCCTAATTACCCTATTTCATTATTCTCAATATCCTCTTCAATTTTACCCAATAATTCATCAAGATTCATCAAATCAATCATCAATCAACAGTTTTCATCATCCATTCTAAATATAACATATATTAATACGAATTTAAAGTCTTAAGTTATTACCCAAGCACCCCCACATGCATATACAAGCAACACCCTCTCCCCCACCGTACCTTAGAGTTGACGATTAGAAAACAAATATCAGCACTCCACTCTCTTGATGATCTATTCTGCTACACTCCCTCCTTGTGAGGTTGCTTTCTCGCCTCCCTAAGGTTTGGTTATCTCACGTTTTAAAGTTGATCCGGTGAAATAGATAACCCTCCCCCTATTTAAATATCTAACTGAGTTGGGCCTACTCCTACCCACCCATTACCCTTTTTAATTAAATAATATCTTTTTCTGAAACATAATAATATAATGATATTATTATTATTATTTTCATAAGTCTTATTTTATTTTATTTATTTATTAGGAATTATTAGGATATTATAGAGTCCTTATCCATCTATATTCAAATTTAAATTCAAATCTTATAATTAAATCTTATCCTAAATTTGTATTGATTCTTACCCTTAATCCTTGTGATCTCAGTATTCCTATTTTAAAACCTTATCTTAATTTAAAAACACTAACCATATCTCTCTCCTAAGATTGTCCTTATTAATCCTGGTATTATTATATTAATATAACAATTACTATATTTATAACAATTAATGTTAATTGCAATCTTATGATTTATCTCTTAATAATAATATTATTATATTCAATATAAACATATTTGACTAAGATCCTAATAATCTGACGTCTCTCCTACTATTTATAATTTTATATTATTATTATCTCATTAATACAGTTATATTAATATTTACTATTATTTATTATGTAACTTCTATTTTTCTACAGCTAACGTCATCGAAATATAATTATACGTATTTACTTTATATTTCTAAATTTCTAAATTTTGGGATCTTACAGAGGGCCAACGTCTCTCACTCACAACGCTGATCAGATGTCGGAGCATCCATCTACTTCAGCGCCGGCGGGCGCCATGCAGACTTCTTCTTTTCCTCCCCTCCACCATATGCTCTGGCGCAGTTCGATGGTATGAGGTTCATCCCGACAACGGGATTAGTTCAGATGCCTCCAGTGCAGGAGGACGTTGTGCCTGACCTAAATGCTGGCGACGCTCAGGATGAACTGGATAGGGATGCTGACCAGGAGTCTGATGAGGAGCCAACTCGGTTCCAAGGTGCCGGCTCAAGCAGACCTCATGAAGCAGACGTGATAAGTGTAAAATATATGATAATTTCTTGTATAATTACTGCACTTATCAAGGATAAATTGGTAAATTTATCCCCCAGATTACCTCTTTTTAGTAATAATTGCATATTTTGTGATTATTTAATTCAAATTTGAATTTGATGCTATTTTAATAGAAAATCTGTTGATTTTGCAGATAAAAGGGAAAGTTTTAAAAGGAGAAACAAGATAGCATCTATTTGAAGAGAAATTCTGCAGATGAGATTCTAAATGGCAGCAGATCAAGATAAAATCCACAGTCATTTTAACAAGGATTCTGAAGATAAAATTCTCAATTTGAATTTGAAGATCAAATCAGGACAAGATCAAGCTAAAAAGAGGGAAATAAGGAAAGCAAAGCAAACAAGGATAAGATCAGGAAGAGATCAAGTTGAAAAAGGAGGAAATCAGGAAAGTTGGAACGAGAAATACGCTCCACCTGCGCTGACGCAAGTGGAGCGCAACATTTAATTATCTCTCTATTTCCTGCGATTCATCTGCGCTGAGCGCAGGTTGAAGCGCAGGTTGAAGCGCAGGAATACGAGATTAGTTTTTCAAAGGATTTCAAATTAGATTCCTTCCAGATTTCAGATAGCTTTCCAACTTCTATTTAAAGAAACCTTTTGCATAGATCAAAGGAGGCTTTTGGAGAGAGAGATGGCAGAGCAGAGCTAGGGCTGGAGAAAAGTGTGACAGTTTCTCCGTTGGTTTGTAATGGCTACCATGCGTAGCTAAACTCTTCAATAGGATTGAATGTAGTCGATTCAATCCCCAATTGTATGTGAATTCTTTTTAATATCTATGAATCCCTGTTTTTATGATATCGATATTTTTATGTTGTGCTTAATGCTTAGCTTCCGCCTGTGTGCCGAAGTTATAGGTTGGTTTTATGGGGCGCATTGGAAAATGGTTTTATAAAATCAATAGCGAGTTTGGGGGAGCCTAAGAATAGGAAACTTGAACTCTGATTGGTAAAAATACTCATAGTAGTTGCTGAGGAATTAGGGCGAATTGATAGTGTTAACAAACCGAAAACAGATCTTTAAAGTCGGGGTAATTTGTCGCCTGGGAGAACCCGCATGAATTATTTATGAGTATTTCGCGATCCGGGGAACCTACGTGGAATAACTTAGTTTGGCTAAGGTATCATAATTACATATTCATAAATATTATTGGGGTTCACATACGAAAGGGGTGCGATAGACGAAGTTCAATCCTAGTCCAAGTAACTTTCTCTACCTATCTCAATATATTTATTTACTTTCGAAATTCTTAACAATCAACAACCATATTCTCTACTTGATAGTTGTGACCACTGATCTTTATAAATTGAACCGTTCCCTGTGGATACGATACTCTTACTTACTATTATACCGCTGAGATTTTGGTACGCTTGCCAGATTCTCAACAAATATTTTTGGCGCCGTTACCGGGGAACGACGTATCAATTTTTAAAGACTTGGGAGGTCTATTCTATCAAGTTGTATATATTTTATTTTAATTAGGATTTTTTTGATGTATATTTTTAGGACTTTTGGGAAAAAAAAATTTATTTTAATTTTATTTTGTTCTTCTCGCCCTTGTGCAAGTTATTGATTTTTGCTTTTGCAAGGACAAGTGTCCCAAAAATTGATTGTTGTTTGACCCAGAAATAGAGAGGACATCCAAAAAAACCAGGAGCATAAATAGAAGGAGACAAGGGAGGAATCATTAGAAAACAAAAAGATGGCTGAAGATCAACACCCAATCCTTCAAAGGAGAGTCTTAGGAGACTATGTCATGCACCAAGGACCTCGCCACTACTCAAGCATTATTTTACCAGTTACAGCAAAGTCCTTAGAAATAAAGGCTGCACATTTAAACCTCATCAGTGCCCACCAATTCACAGGATAGGATCATAAAGATCCACATACACATCTTTCTACCTTCTATGAATTGATTGGTACTATGGGATTTGAGGAAAGAGAATTGGAATCTGTCTATTTACGATTGTTTCCTTTTTCTTTAACAGGTAAGGCAAAGGAGTGGCTGAAATTACATCCCAATCAAAGTCTGAACAATTGGAGTGTGGTAGAAGAAAAATTTCACGCTACATTCAAGCAAAGTCAGACATCTCCACATTCAGGCAAGGAGAGGACGAACCACTATGTGAAGCCTGGGAGAGATTCAAATCCTTACTGCGAAAGTGTCCAAAACCATCGTTTTGAAGACATTGCCCAACTAAACATCTTCTACAATGGACTCAAACCCGATTCAAAGTCATTCATAGATGCTGCAGCAGGAGGAACAATCTTAGATGTGGATGTAGAGCGTGCTCTCACAATAATTGAGAATTTTGCAATGAATAACCAACAAGCTCAATTTTAGAGGCAGCCGATTCAGACAAAGGAGTTGCTAGAGCTAAATAGCAATAATGCACTTTTAGCAGAACAGAAGCTCTTCAAAAGACAGCTAGAGGCACTTACCAAGAAATTGGATACACTTCCTCAACAATTGCGATTGTTGAGAATCTGGCAAGCGTACCAAAACCCCAACAGTATAATAGTAAGTAAGAGTATCGTATCCACAGGGAACAATTCAACTTATAAAGATTAGTGGTCACAACTATCAAGTAAGAGCGTATAATTGTTGGTTGTAGAGAATTGCGATAATAAAATAAAATTGAACTTAAATGAGATAGGTATAGACAATTACTTGGACTAGAATTGAACTTCGTATCATCGCCCCATTTCATATGTGAACCCCAATAATATTTATGAATATGTAATTATGATAACTTAGCCAAACTATATTATTTTACCCTGGTTTCCACAGCGATAAAATACTCAGAAATAATTCATGCGGGTTCTCCCAAGCAACAAATTACCCCGACTTTAATGATCTATTTTTCGTTTATGAACATTATCAATTCGCCCTGGTGTCCACAGTGACTACTATGAGTATTTTTACCAATCAGAGTTCAAGTTTCCTATGTCTAGGCTCCCCCAAACTCGCTATTGATTTTGTAGAACCACCTTTCGAATGCGCCCCATAAAACCAACCTATAACTCCGGCACACAGGCGGAAGCTAAGCATTAAGCACAGAATAAAAATACCGATATCATAAAAACATGGATTCATAGATATTAAAGAGAATTCACATACAATCGGGGATTGAATCAACTACATTCAATCCTATCGGAGAGTTTTAGCTACGCATGGTAGCCATTACACACCAACGGAGAAACTATCACACTTTTCTCCAGCCCTTAGCTCCTTTGATCTTTGCAAAAGTTTTTATTTATAGAAGTTGGAAAGCCATATGAAATCTGGAAGGAATCTGTTTTGAAATCCTTTGAAAATCTGATCCCGTATTCCTGCGCTTCAACCTGCGCTCAGCTCAGATGAAGCGCAGAATCCATAGCAGAATTTTGTTGCTGCGCTCCACCTACGCTCAGCGTAGGTGGAGCGTGATACATGTTCCAGCTTTCCCTGATTTCCTCTTTTTCCTCTTGATCTCTTCCTGATCTTATCCCTATTTGCTTTGCTTTCCTTATTTCCCTCTTTTTAGCTTGATCTTGTGCTGATTTGATCTTCAATTTGAATCTAGAATTTAATCTGCAGAATCCTTATCCAAATAATTGCTGATTGTATCTTGATCAGCTACCATTTAAATCCTTATATGCAGATTCTCTTTTCAAATAGATGTTATCTTGTTTCTTCATTTAAAACTTGCCCTTTTATCTGCAAAATCAATAGATTTTCTATCAAAATAGCATTATATTCAAATTCAAATCAAATAATTACAAAATATGCATTTATTACTAAAAGAGGTAATTTGGGGGCATAAATTTACTATTTTATCCTTGATAAGTGCAGAAATTATACAGTAAATTATCATATATTTTTCACTTATCAAATTCCCCCCAACTTAGCTTCTTGCTTGTCCTCAAGCAAGAAAACCTTTTGCAATAAAAAATGGATCCAGTCCTTCTATTAAGATTCTCAAGAATAAGGAAATAATTTCATCACCTCTTGCTAGGCAGCTGTCACTTTCCAAATATCAGATTAAAAGTCAGAATCAAGTGATATTACCAGTATTCAATCAGGACAGGATAAAAATACATTCAAACTTTTCAGAAATAGCAACCAAAACAATAAGTGATAAATCAAGGAATTCTCTCATTCTCACGGGTAAGTGTTCCCCTCAATTTTTCACAGCAGTTGAACAACTAAAATTGATAGTCGTTTCTGGTTTCTAGACATGCACATGGTCAACATGGATCAAAAGGTCTTTTCTTGGTTGTAATAAGGCTGGGCTATCAAGAAATTATGGTTTTTCTGGATATGCAAAGAGAACACTGGAATAGAGAGCATCTTTAAATTTTTCTTGGACTTGAAATTTCTCTCCATTCTTCCATTTCATTCTTGATTTGTATCATTCAGCTGGCCTCCTTCTTTGTTTGATGATTCACTCCCCCTTTTTATTCACTTTCATTCACTATTTCTTTTTTATTTTTGAGGGAGTCATCTCCTTTTTGCTTTTTTGTGCCTGCTCTTTGTATTTCTTCTTCACTATCAAGTAACCAACCACTTCTCCCATTTTTATCCAATTGCACCTTGCTCTCTATCCCAAGTGTATAAGGGACAGGATATAAACATTAACTTTGGCTAGGGTACATAAGAAGAAACATTAAAGCTCAAATGGGTGGTGAAAACTTGCCTTTATCACTTCCAAACTTTCCATGTGCAGAATAAATTCCAAAAACTCAAGTAATAACAGTTGACAAGCAGCGGTGAAAACTCTCATATCAGTGTTTGGTCTCACAACTCACCGACTTTTGGCTAAATTCCTTGATAAAGCACTTACTGAAATTAATTAACTACCCTGATATATTTTCCTGCACAATATCCTAATCCTAATTGATTATGGATTTAATCACAAAATTCCTATTTCTTTCCTAATTTGGTTAGTTAGACTGCCTAGCTTTGAGATTTTAAAATTAATTCCTTAAATTCCTAATTCCTAAAATCCTAAAAAAATAATAAAAAAATGAAAAAAAATGACCTTGAAAATGCACTGCATAAAAAATGATGTGTCAGTGGAGATATATATACAATACATGTTCAGTGGATGATAAAAGAAAAATAATAAAAGAAAATAAGAGACAATGAAAAGAAAAAGAAAAGAAAAGAAAAACACCAAGTAAAAATCTCAGTCCTCTCTATCCATATCATCAGGCTCAGCGTCTGCTCCATCAGCTGCTCCTCCCTCTCTCGGAAGAATAGGCCTGTCCCTAGGCCACTGTAAGAAATCTCTGAACTGCTCAGGGTGCATGCCTGGGTACGGGTCCGGGCGTGTCAAGTAGTGGTACTCCTGAAGGTGCGTAGCTGATCGGTGGAGACTGGACATCTGGGCCATCATGTGCTGGGCCCAGTATGGAATAGAAGTGTCTGCTGCTGCTGCTGGTGCCTGCTGCTGCTCCTCCTCCTCATCTTCATCCTCATCCGGGATGCAGTTGGACTCTATATATCCCCTAGTCATAGGGGTCTTGATGTGCATTGTAGAGAACACCTCAATCCCCTTAGACCTGCAGAGTATTGTAATGAGTGCAGGGAAGCCCAAACTGATCCTAGACTAGGCGCTCCGTCGCCCGACAGAAGATACAAAGTCAGAGATCTTCTGAGATATCACTCAGGCAATATCAATTTCATATCCCGAGATTATACTGTAGATGAGATGAGCTACTGGCATGACTACATGGTTGGTGGGCTAAATGTTAGCCAATACC
Organism: Sesbania bispinosa; assembly: GCA_026901365.1. NCBI lineage: Eukaryota > Viridiplantae > Streptophyta > Magnoliopsida > Fabales > Fabaceae > Sesbania > Sesbania bispinosa. The sequence continues at coordinate 245,486 of QLOH01000376.1, forward strand.
AACATCGTCCACATCCGTGCTATGTCCCTCATGTCCCGTCTGTAAATCCTAGTAGCATGTCCATAGGCGTTCCTCTCAAAGGTCCGCCCCCGCAGGCATAGGCTCTCTGCGGTCCTAGTATCCAGTGGATCGTTGTCGTTGATCCCAACCTCTCTCACCAGCTTGTGGTACTGGCACTCCATCAGTCTTCTGTCCTCGGGTCCTGGGTACTCTAACAGCATGTTGATCGCGTCGCGATCATATGAAATCCACTGGCCTCTGACAAAGGACTGTCGTCGTACGTCAATGCCATGGTCTCCAATGGCATTGGCGTAGAACTCCCTGACTATATCAGGATCAAAGTGCCTATCTGGGTTGCCCAAGAGGGTCCATCCTCTCCTAACAATCTCTCCTCTGAACTTCTCGAACTCACCTGGCTGGAGAGCTACTGGCCTCTCATAGATAAAGTTACAGTTCATCAGCGAACTGTATGCCTCGAAAGCCTGGGAGTTCTTAAATCTGGATGGATCAAACTCTGGTGATGCCTCTCTGGTCCTCTTGGCACCACCCTTACCTCCTTTTCCTCTCCTGGAGGTGCCAGCAAGCGTCAACCACCTTAGTACGAGCCATCTGCAAAATAAAACCAACCAATATTATTTCCATGCAAACAAAATATCAACTCATGATTAATGAAATAAGTGGCCAAGTTAATTAAAAAATCAGAGCAATCATTTAACAAGTACTAGTGCATAAAAATCTTGATTTTTATATTACCCAATGCCAATTTATTAATTTATTAAGAACATGCTAAAGTGATCAGTTAAAGCAAGTCCTAATTAATTTCTAAACAGGGCATTAAAGAGTAAACATTATTATGCTAGAAAATCATGCTTTTCAAACATGCAATAATTCACAATTATTCATGCAATGGTCATGCAAAAATATTAGCCAAATTAAGCATCCATTTTAACCATTTAGAATAATTTGCAAAAAGTTACTGAGCACTTTAAAAACTACCCGCCAAACATGCCAAAACACACCACCATGCATACAATCATAATCAACATATTAAACTAAGACTCTATTAACAAATAAGCCTAATTTATGGGGTCCTAAGAGCCTAAGTCTTCTATCCTAAGGTATTGCTCAATAAAATAGAGAACTAAAAATTTTAATTGGTGAAAAACTAATAAAACAATAAAAACATACCTGGGATAGTGCTAAAAAATTGAAAGGAAGAGGTTTGGAAGGTGAAAAGGTAAGGAAAAGGTAAGAATCTCAGAGAAAAACACTTTAGGAAGTGAAGGGAAGGTGAAAATGACCTTCCCTCACTTCAGAATTTCAAATTTAAACTGAAGCGGGAACACGCGCTCCATATGCGCTCAACGAGGCTGGAGCGCGTGCTTCAAAGGAATCTGAAGCGAAGCGCTACGCTTCACCTACGCTCAGCGTGGATGAAGCGTGAAAATCAGAATCAAATGGTAATTCTGCGCAGAAAATAGAATTGAAATTCCAGTTCTATTTTCTGTTGCTTCCTAAATCAAAGTGTTTCTAATCCCTTTCCTTATTTTAATTGACCTTTTTCCTAACAATTTCCCACACTAAACAGACATTGACTCTAACTAAGACACTAAACACAAACAAAAATGAAAAATTAAAAACAAACAAAAATGAAAATAAAAACACAAAAACACTGGGTTGCGTCCCAGGAAGCGCTTGTTTAACGTCTTCTAGCTCGTCACCTGTTCCACTCATGGTGGCCTCAATTGGAGGATGATGGTTGACTCAACTCCTGTTCTTCCTTTTATTTCCCATCCTCCAAGCCAGTTCCTGGTGTTGTCATCACTTTCATCACTGTCTTCAAGATCTTCTTCCTCATCTGATGTTGATCTTTTTGTCTTCTTGAACTCCATGATAGACTCCTTCTACTGCTTCTTTCTTCTTGTTGGTTCCCCTCAGAATGTTGGGAACCTTTTTCTTCTTGTTTTCAGGTACTTTTAAGTTTAATGCTTCTTTCTTTCTTACCTTTTGCAGCTTTGGTTCAAAATGAGTTGTGCAGATCCCATTAGTAGGATCTATCTTCAGCTTTTCTGGGGATTCAACTAATTGGGGATTCCTCTGTCTAAATGAAAAACAATGCTTTCATCTTTAGAGTTGATTTGATATTTTCCCCGATCAACATCCACTATCGCCTTGACAGCTTTCATAAATTGTCTTCCCAGAATTATGGGGACATCAGTATCCTCCTCTTCCATCTCAGCAATGTAGAAGTCAGCAGCATACATAAACTTATCCACTCTTATTGGTAAGTCTTCAATTATCCATATGGGTGTTGAGTGGTTTATTTGCAAGCTGTAACTTCACCTTGACAGGCTTGACCTTCAAAATTCCCAGTTTGTTAAAGAATGATAGCGACATCAAATTGATGCTCGCCCCAAGATCTAATAAAGCTTTTGTAACTGGCTGATTACCAATAGAAACTGGTACAGTAAACTTACCTGGGTCAAGTGACTTACCTGTGTTGTTGACCTTTTCTGATTCTTCTGCTTCTTTCATAGTTGCTTCAGGCTTCTCCTCTTCTTGATCACTCCTTTGAACAATCTCTTCTGTGAGCACTTTTTCTTCAAATATGATGTTGTCCTCTAAGTCACTTTCTTCTGTTGTGTTACCATCAGCAGTAACTGGATTACAGTGCTCCTTTAGATTGGTTTGAGTGTTTGTAGTAAAGTGACCTTTTTTATGTTCTGCCATCTCATTTGCTAGTTGGCCAACTTGATTCTCCAAGGATTTGATTGATGCTTATGTATTCTTCTTAAAGCCATCAAAATTTTGTATGAAAGCATCAATCTTCTCTTCAAGTTTTGAGAGTCTGTCATTTGTTGAAGGGTAACTTTGCTGCTGCTGCTGATATGGCATATGTCTGTTTCTTCCATCTTGTCTCCAGCCAGAGTTGTTGTTTTGGTTATTTCTCCATCCTTGTGAATATTTATTGTTGTTGGAGAAATTACCTTGCCTTCCTTGATTTCCCATGTAGCTGACCTGTTCTGCTTGAATGTCCTGAGAAGAGCAATTACCATTGGGATGGTCGCCTCCGCAAAAGTCACAGATCATCGGTTGGGCTTGGCTGGGTTGAGACTGTACAACTTTTAGTTGTTCAGGAGGTGCTTCCAATTGCTTGGTGAGTGCCTCTAGCTGTCGCTTGAGAAGCTTTTGTTCTGCTAAAAGTGCATCATTGCTATTTAATTCTAGCACTCCCTTCTTCTGAACTTGGACTGGTTGTCTCCCATATTGAGCTTGCTGGTCATTCTGTGCAAAATTATCAATGATGGTGATAGCATGCTCTGCATCCACTGCCAAAATTGTTCCTCCTGCTGCAACATCTATGAATGACTTTGAATCGGGTTTGAGTCCATTGAAGAAGATGTTCAATTGGGCAATTTCATCAAAACCATGGTTTGGGCACTTTCGCAGAAAGGACTTGAATCTCTCCCAGGCATCACATAATGGTTCATCTACTCCTTGCCTGAATGTGGAGATGTCTGACTTGGCTTGAATATATCGGATGGTGGAAAGAATCTCTTTAGAAATTTATCTTCTACCACGCCCCAACTGTTCAGACTTTGATTAGGATGCGATTTCAGCCACTCCTTCGCTTTACCTGTTAGAGAAAAAGGAAACAATCGTAAGTAGACAGATTCCAAATCCCCTTCTTCAAAACCCATAGTTCCAATCAATTAATAGAAAGTAGATAGATGAGTATGTGGATCTTCATGATCCAATCCTGCAAATTGATGGGCACTGATGAGATTTAGATGAGCAGCCTTCATCTCCAAGGACTACGCTGTAACTGGTAAAACAATGGTTGAATAATGGCGAGGTCCTTGATGCATGACATAGTCTCCCCAGACTCTTCTTCTTGGTTGTTCTTATTCCATATTTTTGGGTTCTTCCTGACTTCTCCTTCGTATCTTTCTCTTGTTTCTACTCCTGTTCCTTCTAGATGTCCTCTCTATTTCTGGATCAAATTGCAACTGATTTGGAGACACCTGTCCTCGCAAGAGCATAAATCAAGAAACTCGAAAAAGGGTAAGTGCGGAAGAGAATAATAAAATTAAAATTAAAAATTAAAATTTTCCTAAAAATCCAAAAACATAGAAAAATAAAAAGTCCTAAAAAATAAAATATATATATAACTTGATAGAATAGACCTCCCAAGTCTTTAAAAATTGATACAAACCGTTCCCCGGCAACAGCGCCAAAAATACTTGTTGAGAATCTGGAAAGCGTACCAAAACCCCAACAGTATAATAGTAAGTAAGAGTATCGTATCCACAGGGAACGGTTCAACTTATAAAGATTAGTGGTCACAACTATCAAGTAAGAGCGTATAATTGTTGGTTATAGAGAATTGCGATAATAAAATAAAATTGAACTTAAATGAGATAGGTAGAGACAGTTACTTGGACTAGGATTGAACTTCGTATCATCGCACCCCTTTCATATGTGAACCCCAATAATATTTATGAATATGCTATTATGATACCTTAGCCAAACTATATTATTTAACCCTGGTTTCCACAGTGATAAAATATTCAAAAATAATTCATGCGGGTTCTCCCAAGTAACAAATTACCCCGACTTTAATGATCTACTTTCCGTTTGTTAACATTATTAATTCGCCCTGGTGTTCACAGTGACTACTATGAGTATTTTTACCAATCAGAGTTCAAGTTTCCTATGTCTAGACTCCCCAAACTCGCTATTGATTTTATAGAACCACCTTTCGAATGCCCCCATAAAACCAACCTATAACTCCGGCACACAGGCGGAAGCTAAGCATTAAGCACAGAATAAAAATACCGATATCATAAAAACAAGGATTCATAGATATTAAAGAGAATTCACATACAACCGGGGATTGAATCAACTACATTCAATCCTATCGAAGAGTTTTAGCTACGCATGGTAGCCATTACACACCAACGGAGAAACTAGTACACTTTTCTCCAGCCCTAGCTTCTGCTTTGCCGTCTCTCCAAAAGCTTCTTTGATCTTTGCAAAAGGTTCTATTTATAGAAGTTGGAAAACCATCTGAAATCTGGAAGGAATCTGTTTTGAAATCCTTTGAAAAACTGATCCCGTATTCCTGCGCTTCAACCTGCGCTCAGCTCAGATGAAGTGCAGAATCCATAGAGGAATTTTGTTGCTACGCTCCACCTACACTCAGCGCAGGTGGAGCGTGATACACGTTCCAGCTTTCCCTGATTTCCTCTTTTTCCTCTTGATCTCTTCCTGATTTTACCCCTATTTGCTTTGCTTTCCTTATTTCCCTCTTTTTAGCTTGATCTTGTGCTGATTTGATCTTCAATTTGAATTTAGAATTTAATCTGCAGAATCCTTATCCAAATAATTGCTTATTGTATCTTGATTAGCTACCATTTAAATCCTTATCTTGCAGATTCTCTTTTCAAATAAATGCTATCTTGTTTCTTCATTTAAAACTTGCTCTTTTATTTGCAAAATCAACAGATTTTCTATCAAAATAGCATCATATTCAAATTCAAATCAAATAATTACAAAATATGCATTTATTACTAAAAAAAGGTAATTTGGGGCATAAATTTACTATTTTATCCTTGATAAGTGCAGAAATTATATAGTAAATTATCATATATTTTTCACTTATCAGCGATCAGCGCAATCTCGACCGTGCCAAACCCAACAGTTGATTTGTGACTTTTGCGGAGGCGACCACCCCAATGGTCACTGGTCCTATCAAGATATTCAAGTGGAACGAGTGAACTATGTGGAAGACCAGGGAAGCCAAGATAACTTCCTCATCCAAGACAAGAAAACTGAGAGTCAGAAGCTGGAATTAAAGGTATTACCATCTCATCTTAAATATGCTTTTCTTGATGATGATAAAAATAAACCTGTTGTTATAAGCAAAGCTTTGACCTCATCCGAGGAGGAAAAGCTACTCTCTGTTTTGAAGGAAAATGAAATAGCAATAGGCTGGTCTTTATCAGATCTCAAGGGTATCAGTCCATCATATTGCATGCACAAGATCCATATGGAGGAGGACTACAAGCCAGTCACACAACCTGAAAAAAGATTGAATCCCACCATGAAAGAGGTAGTAAAAAAGGAAGTTCTGAAACTCCTTGATGCAGGTATGATATATGGGTAAGTCCAGTACAAGTTGTTCCTAAAAAGGGAGGTATACTGTTATTAAAAATGTTAAAAATGAATTGATTCCTACTGGATAGTTACTGGATGGAGAATGTGTATAGATTATAGGAAATTAAACCAGGCAACAAGAAAAGATCATTTCCCTTTACCCTTCATGGATCAAATGTTAGAAAGGTTGGCAGGACAAGCATTTTACTATTTTCTTGATGGGTACTCAGGATATAACCAAATAGCGGTAAATCCAGAGGACCAAGAAAAGACTGCTTTTACTTGTCCTTTTGGTGTTTTTGCTTACAGGAAAATGCCTTTTGGACTGTGCAATGCACCAGCCACTTTCCAAAGATGTATGCTTGCTATTTTTGCTGATTTGGTGGAAAAGTGCATTGAAGTATTCATGGATGATTTCTCAGTCTTTGGGTCCTCCTATGATGATTGCTTAAAGAACTTAGACACCATGCTGAAGCGGTATATGGAGACAAATCTGGTGCTAAACTGGGAAAAATGCCAATTCATGGTGACTGAAGGTATAGTCTTAGGGCACAAAATCTCTGCAAAAGGCATTGAGGTGGATAAAGCAAAAGTAGAAGTCATTAAAAAGTTACCACCACCAGTAAATGTAAAGGGCATTAGGAGCTTCTTAGGTCATGTAGGATTCTACAGACGATTCATCAAGGATTTTTCAAAGATAGCCAAGCCACTCAGCAACGTTCTTAACAAGGATATACCATTTAAATTTGATGCTGATTGTCTAAATACTTTTAACCTGTTGAAACAAAGATTAATATCTGCTCGTGTCATTATTGGTCCTGATTGGACACTTGGTTTTGAACTCATGTGTGATGCTAGTGATTATGCCATAGGGGCAGTTTTAGGGCAGAGAAAATCTAAAGTTTTTCATGTTATACACTATGCTAGTAAAGTTTTGAATGAAGCACAAATTAATTATGCTACCACAGAAAAGGAGTTACTAGCAATAGTGTATGCTCTGGAAAAATTTAGACCTTATCTGATAGGATCAACTGTCACTGTCTATATTGACCATGCTGCAATAAAATATCTTTTGACTAAACCAGATTCTAAACCTAGACTGATTATGTGGGTCTTATTATTGCAGGAATTTGATCTGGTGATTAAAGACAAAAAGGGAAGCGAAAATGTTGTAGCAGATCATCTATCAACACTGGTGAATGAAGAAGTAACAACTTCCCAGGCTGAATTGCATGAGGAATTTCCTAATGAAAAGCTTTTGATGATTCATGAAAGGCCATGGTCTGCTGACATGGCCAACTTCAAAGCAGCAGGAGTAATACCAGATGATCTCACATGGCAACAGAAGAAGAAATTCTTAAGGGAAGCAAAAAGATATATGTGGGATGACCCTTATCTTTTCAAGATGGGAGCTGATAATTTGTTAAGAAGATGCATCTTAGGAAAAGAAGCTCAAAGCATCTTATGGCACTGTCATAGTTCACCATATGGGGGACATTTCAACAAGGATAGAACTGCTGCAAAGGTTCTTCAATCTGAATTCTTTTGGCCAACTCTGTTCAGGGATGCTTATCAATATGTTCAGCAATGTGATAGTTGCCAAAGAACAGGAGGAATTTCTAAGAGGAATGAGATGCCACTTAATAACATTCTGGAAGTGGAGGTATTTGACTATTGAGGGATAGATTTTATGGGACCCTTACCCTCTTCTAATGGAAAAGAATACATTTTGGTAGCTGTCGAATATGTCTCAAAGTGGGTGGAAGTTGCTGCAATAATAAAAGCTGATGCGAAGACAGTGGTGCAATTCTTAAAGAAAAATATCTTTTCCAGATTTGGTTCACCAAGAGTTCTAATTAGTGATGGGGGTTCTCACTTCTGCAATGAACTATTACAGAAGGTTTTGGAGCACTATGGGGTAAGACTCAAAGTAGCATCACCTTACCACCCCCAAACAAATGGACAAGCTGAAGTATCAAATAGAGAAATCAAGAGAATTCTTGATAAAACAATAAGTTCATCCAGAAAGGATTGGTCGAACAAACTTGATGATGCACTCTGGGCATACAGAACAACTTACAAAACTGCCACAGGCCTCTCACCTTTCCAGTTGATTTATGGAAAAGCTTGCCACTTGCCAGTTGAATTAGAGCATAAAGCATACTGGGCTCTAAAGGTCTTGAACATGAATACAAAAGTAGCAGGGAAAAAGAGAATTCTGCAATTGCATGAACTAGAAGAAATGCGGTTAAATGCTTATGAATCTTCCAGGATTTACAAGGAAAAAACCAAAGCATATCATGATAAGAAGCTTATCAAGCGAAGGTTCTACCTAGGTCAATCGGTTCTGTTATTCAACTCTAGGCTGAAATTTTTTCCTGGTAAGTTAAAATCTAGATGGACAGGACCTTTCATTGTTAGGGAAGTAAGAACTTGTGGAGCTGTGGAAATAGAAGATCCTGATACCAGAAGATGTTGGGTGGTGAATGGACAGAGACTGAAACCATACGTGGGAGATGAAGTTGATAGATCTAAATCTGTCATTTCTCTTCAAGATCCATAAAGAAACAGGCGTCAAGCTATATGACGTTAAACGAGCGCTTGCTGGGAGGCAACCTAGTGTTTAGTTAGTAAATTTTAGTTATTTTTCTTTTTTGTTTGATTAGGAAAGGTTAAGAAGTGAAAAAGTATTATACAGACATATTGAAGTAGCAGAAAAATAAAAGTGATGAAAAAAAAGTGCACTCTGTTTCTACGCTTCACCTGCGCTTAGCGTAGGTAAAGCGCAGAATTGCAGTTTTGCCTCTGTTTTCTGCGCTTAGCGCAAGTGAAGCGCAAGTTTTCTATTTTGCTTCTGTTTTCTGCGCTTTACTTACGCTAAGCGTAGGTAAAGCGCAGGAGCGCGCTACAGTCATGACTGTAATACGCGCTCCACCTGCGTTAAGCGCAGACGGAGCGCAGTAATGCGCGTAAGCTTAAAACTGCACCAGAAACGGGGGAAGGCCATTCTTAGCACTCTACCTTGCTTTCTTGGGCGATTTCCTCACGATTTTTCTGCTCCTCTCCCCATTCCAAGCTGCAATTTCTTCAATCTTTTCAGTTCCCCAAGGTATGTTTTTGAATCTTCAACTGTTATTGGAATTTTTGAACATTAGGATAGAAACCATGATGATTGCTAGAACACTCAGTTTTTCAGTCAAAGGTACAGTTTAATAAATTGGTTCTTCATTGATGAATCTAGGTAAATCTGAAATTCAATGATGTTTTCTTGCATTGGCTTGCTAAACCATTAGTGGAGGAAAAAGTGTTGACTGTTTTCTTGCAAAATTGTTGATTCAAAAAGAAAAGTGCTGATTGTGATTGCTTTTCTTGAAACTGAAATTGTTTAGTTGAATCATTGGACTGATACAATAGTTTATAATAAATTTTATGCAGATGGTGTACACCAAAATAACTTCAAGGGCCAGTTCATCAGGACTTAAGAAAAGGAAAAAGAGAGCTGATAGTCCTTCCCTGGATTATGGGAAGTTTAAGGATATCAGTGCCGCATTTCACTATAGCTATATACAACACTATGATTTTCTGTTAGAAAGACCTGTGGAACTAAAAGCTGGGGAGTTCGAAGAGTTTAATTCAGAGTTGACCAGGAGGCAATGGCGACATGTAGCTGAACCACATCGAAAGTTTGATCCAGAAGTAGTGCGTGAATTCTATAGTATTGCAATGGTCACTTTTGATGGGGAGGCTGATAAGAGATCGTTTGTGCAAGGGTTTTGGATTTCCTATGAACGAGACAAAATCAATGAACTTCTTGATCACCCTTCACCAGAAATTGTTGATGCCTCACACTGCCAATATAATCAGCGAATCCACGAGGTCGACCAATTTGGTAACGAAGCACTTGACTCGCTGACCACTCAGTACCTGAGCCTACCTGGAAAATCTTATGAAGTCAACATTTATAGGGAGGCAGTGAGGATACCAAGACAACATTTATGAGGCATATCCAGGATTTGGATGGCTCTGGTGATAGCCAACATGCGACCATCACTAACTTCCTCTGATATAGACATGGCAACTGCTCACCTCATATACATCATACTCACTAGGGCTCAGATAGATATTGTAAGAGTCATCTCTGATCAGTTGCATTATCTGATTCAGACCGCTCGTGAGAGGAGGAGCGCGCGCTCCAGGGCAAGCTTAGGATTCCCTTCCCTCATAATAGCTTTATGCCATTTTGCAGGTGTAGAGGTTCATCCCACTGCTTCCATTGGAGCCCCTATTAATAGGCGGTATATTGAGACTCAGTGTATTCCACTAGAGGAGGTGATGCCATCGTCAGATGTTCGGGAAGTCCTTCCACATCCGCAGCCACCACCACCAGTAGACAGACCATATCAATTTTGTATGGAGCATATGTCTCATTAGATTAGAGCAGTTTATTCAGGTATGATGCACCTGCAGGAGTTCCTCTATCATAATGTTCGGGTTCCACACCCGGGCATGTCACCTGATCGCTTTCAGGATTCCTTGGAGTGGCCTGGGGACAGGCCAATTTTTCCGGAAGGAAGGAGAAGACACAGATGATGAAGACTGACAGCATACATCAAAAACTGATAATATTCATAAAATGGTGTTTCTCATTCTTTGTACTTTTTTCATTTTCTTACATCATTCCTTCATTTTAGGAACCCATACTGTACATGACATTACACTTGATATAGCATACAGAGCATACATTTTTCTTATGCAATATAAATTGTTAGATTTATTAGGATTTAATTTTAGTAATTTAGAATTTTTTAGGATTTTAGGAATTAGGGATTTAAGGAATTAATTTTAAAATCTCAAAGCTAGACAGTCTAACTAACCAAATTAGGAAACAAATAGGAATTTTGTGATTAAATCCATAATCAGTTAGAATTAGGATATTATGCAGGAAAATATATCAGAGTAGTTAATTAATTTCAATAAGTGATTTCATCAAGGAAATTAGCCAAAGGCTGGTGAGTTGTGAGACCAAACACTTAAATTGAGAGTTTTCATCGCTGCTTGTCAACTGTTATTGCTTGAGTTTTTGGATTTTATTCTATGCATGAAAAATATGGAAGTGATAAAGGCAAAATTTTGTGGTTTAATTATTTGCTCAGTGCCAAAAAGCCAACCTTTGAAAATTTTTTCCAATTTTTTGGTAACCCATTTGAGCTTAAATATTTCTTCTTATACACCTCAGCCAAAATTAATGTCTATATCCTGTCCCTTACACACTTGGGATATAGAGTAAAGGTGCAATTTGATAAAATGGGAGAAAGTGGTTGTTTACTTGAAAGTAAAGAAATACAAATAGCAGGCACAAGAAAGCAAAAGAATATCACTCCCTCAAAAATAAAAAAGAAAAGGTGAATTAAAGTGAATAAAGAGAGGGAGTGAATCATCAAACAAAGAAAGAGGCCAGCTGAATGATACAAATCAAGAATGAAGTGGAGAATGGAGAGAAATTTTAAGTTCAAGAAAAATTTAAAGATTCTCTCTATTCCAGTGTTTTCTTGCATATCCAGAAAAACCACAAGTTCTTGATAGCCCAGCCTCATTACAACCCAAGAAAGACCTTTTGATCCATGTTGACCATGTGCATGTCTAATAACCAGAAACGACTATCAATTTTAGTTGTTCAACTGCTGTGAAAAATTGAGGGAAACACTTACCCGTGAGCATGAGAGAATCCCTTGATTTTTTCTTCACTTATTGTTTTGGTTGTTATTTCTGAAAAAGTTTGAATGTAATTTTATCCTGTTCTAATTGAGTCTTGGTAATATCACTTGAATCTGATTTTCAAACTGACATTTGGAAAGTGACAGCTGCCTAACAAGAGGCGATGAAATTATTTCCTTATTCTTGAGAATCTTAACAGGGGGATTGAATTCATTTGATTGCAAAAGGTTTTCTTGCTTGAGGACAAGCAAGAAGCTAAGTTGAGGGGAATTTGATAAGTGCAAAATATATGACAGTTTCTTGTATAATTACTGCACTTATCAAGGGCAAATTGGTAAATTTATCCCCCAAATTTCCTCTTTTTAGTAATAATTTCATATTTTGTGATTATTTAATTTGAATTTGAATTTGATGCTATTTTAATAGAAAATCTGTTGATTTTGCAGATAAAAGGGAAAGTTTTAAAAGGAGAAACAAGATAGCATCTATTTGAAGAGAAAATCTGCAGATGAGATTCTAAATGGAAGCAGATCAAGATAAAATCCGCAGTCATTTAAACAAGGATTCTGAAGATAAAATTCTCAATTTGAATTTGAAGATCAAATCAGCACAAGATCAAGCTAAAAAGAGGGAAATAAGGAAAACAAAGCAAACAAGGATAAGATTAGGAAGAGATCAAGCTGAAAAAGGAGGAAATCAGGAAAGCTGGAACGAGAAATACGCTCCACCTGCGCTGAGCACAAGTAGAGCGCAACATTTAATTAGCTCTCTGTTTCCTGCGCTTCATTTGCGCTGAGCGCAGGTTGAAGCACAGGAATACGGGATCAATTTTTCAAAGGATTTCAAATTAGATTCATTCCAGATTTCAGATAGCTTTCCAACTTCTATTTAAAGAAACCTTTTGCATAGATCAAAGGAGGCTTTTGGAGAGAGAGACGGCAGAGCAGAGCTAGGGCTGGAGAAAAGTGTGACAGTTTCTCCGTTGGTTTGTAATGGCTACCATGCGTAGCTAAACTCTCCGATAGGTTTGAATGTAGTCAATTCAATCCCCAATTGTATGTGAATTCTTTTTAACATCTATGAATCCCTGTTTTTATGATATCGGTATTTTTATGTTGTGCTTAATGCTTAGCTTCCGCTTGTGTGCCGGAGTTATGTGTTGGTTTTATGGGGTGCATTGGAAAATGGTTTTATAAAATCAATAGCGAGTTTGGGGGAGCCTAGGAATAGGAAACTTGAACTCTGATTGGTAAAAATACTCATAGTAGTTGCTGATTAATCAGGGCGAATTGATAGTGTTAACAAACTGAAAACAGATCTTTTAAGCCGGGGTAATTTGTCGCCTGGAGAACCCGCATGAATTATTTATGAGTATTTCGCGATCCGGGGAACCTACGAGGAATAACTTAGTTTGGCTAAGGTATCATAATTACATATTCATAAATATTATTGGGGTTCACATACGAAAGGGGTTCGATATACGAAGTTCAATCCTAGTCCAAGTAACTGCCTCTACCTATCTCAATCTATTTATTTACTTTCGAAATTCTTAACAATCAACAACCATATTCTCTACTTGATAGTTGTGACCACTGATCTTTATTAATTGAACCGTTCCCTGTGGATACGATACTCTTACTTACTATTATACTGCTGGGATTTTGGTACGCTTGCCAGATTCTCAACAAGACGCTCGAGGTCGGGTTATTATCCGACCATTTGGCAAGGGGTGAGTTTGTTTATTTTTTTCTTCTTTAGAATTGATATTAATATTGAATCTTTAATTGTTTTAACTGATAATATTGGATATTTTATTTTGCAGGTAGGTGCTTAACGCCCCACCTATCGCAGCCATTGGTCATGCGATTCGTTCGCAATTCCAGGGTCCTCACTACCTTTGGGAGGTCACCCCGAAGGATGTTAGGGACAGGTCGTGGGAGGAGTTCACGGTAATTAAAAACCCTATCCACTTTAAATTTTTTCTTAAGATATGTCAATTTGGCAGGACTTACCATATTTTTATTTTGCAGAGCCAAGTTACTTGGGACCCTTCTGATAAGGCCCAAATCAAGATGGTGTACGAGCAGAGGGTTGCTCGTCACCTTCGAGATATGATGAATAAGGCTCAGAAGACTGGGAAGAGGCCCACGTGGTGTGGTGAGGAGGCTTGGGTGGGTCTTTTGGCCTACTGGGACTCTGTGAAATTCAAGGGGAAGTCCGCTCATAACAAGAGCAACCAGACATCTCAACGCGGGGGGGGGGGGGGGAGTCCACACCACGGGTCGCAGTGCTCACCATGAGGTGGCGTTGGATATGGTATGTATAAACAAACACTCTTCTGTATTATGTTTCTATTTGTTGTTAAATTAATTAATTTGTGTAATTTTCCTGTGTAGGCTCGACAGCTTGGGCGGGAGGTCGAGCTGGACAAGTTCTTTGCTGCCACCCACGCCAAAAAGGGTGGTGGCTGGGTAGATGACCGGGCACGGTCCACCTATGTAAGTATTTGTTTATAAGTGTTTTTTTATTTAATTTCATATTTATGCAATTGAATATATAACTAATAACTAATTTTACTTTTACCTCAACAGACAAATTACAAGGAGCGCCTGAGGGAGGTGGAGTCACAGATGGGAGACGCCTCCATGACTGATGTCTCCACCAAGCTGGAGATCTGGAGGGATGTTGTGGGTGGCAAGACCCGAGGCCGTTGTTATGGCACCGGGGACTTGGCCTCCAACATTCGTCCAGGTGTGACTAGCTTGACTCAGGAGTCCCGGGCTCACCCGAGCTAGAGTACTGCCGGGTCCGGGTCACGACATTCTACTGAGGAGGCGTTGCGCCAGGAAGTCCTTGAAGCAAAGGAGCAGTCTTGGCAGGCTATGGCAAATAATGCAGCATTGGAGGATTAGTTAGCACGACTCCGACGACAGATGCAACAAATCCTAGACGCTCAAGCTGCCGGTCAGGTTGATCAGGCTCAGGCACAACCGCACCCCCATTATGATCTCGCCATGACAGGAAGAGAGAAGAAAGATCAAGTAGTGGGAAGAGAGATGGGAAACCAGAAAGACAGAGAAACATGAACAAGAAAAATGAGAGAAAGAAAAGTAAGGGGAGGTCGTCGCTCCAACACCCCGTTGGCGTCGCGCTGGTGCTGTTTGTCGCTGCCTTCACGCAATGCGGCTCAACTTCACCTCCCCATTAATTAGTTGTTATGGTTGACGCCACCACCCTCTGAGCCTCTCCGCTATGGCTAACCGGGCGTTGGCCACACCATCTACGACCACTTTCACTGTGTGGCCACTTCCCGTAGCCACTTTTCACCCCTCTATTATGTGAACCCTAGTACAGATTAGTGATGTGGGTATTCTTGAATAGTCTTTCCCGTATAAAAATGTTGGCGCACTATTTCTTTATTTTAATAATTATGCTTTTATTATCATTTTATTCTAGTATTTAAATTTGATTTGGGCCAGCACATTTTCACCCCTCCGTGCAACAAAAGTTCCTCTTACCCTCCTCTTTAGTTCAATAGCTAGTGCCAAAAATTGATGAAGAGAGCTGAAAAGAAAAATAATAATGATAGCTAGAGAAAGGGAAATAGAGATTGAGGCTATGACACAACTTCAATTAAAGGAGAACGGAAGATAAAACAATAATGATAAGAGGAATACATAACAAAAATTGGGGTTGCTAGATAAATAATTTTTAGTCATGGGAAACAATGAAAATTGTGATTTGATACTATATGTAACCTGCAATGATACAGGCCCAGTTACAGGAAGCCTTTTTAATAAGCCCAAGTCAAATGGAGAAAATCCCAATTCAGTACCAGCCACAAGTCTGAGACCTTTGAGAACAAATAGGAAGAAACTAAGATGGATGAATGATTTTATTATAGACTAAATCATTCTGTTACAAGAGAATAAATAATTGTTACAAATGATAGAGACGTGTAGGGTGAGGAAATTCTGTTAGAGGAGAAGATTATTATTCTCTAATAGAAAGATATTGTATAAATAGAAAACCAAAAAGAAGAGAAAAGATAGAAAATTGCTTGACAAATCCGATTCTTCCTTTCAAAGACCCTTTCCCTTCTCGAATTGGGAAATTACCTTTCTGAACCTTACCATTTGGTGCTTTCATTCTTGAATCATGCCTCCTAAACCTGCTGAAGTTCCTACTACTCCGAATGTGGACGAGCTGGTATTTTTACTTTCTGAACGCATGGACACCTTGATGTCTTCTCGGTTGGATGCGTTTCAGACCTTAATGGATGATCGTCAAACCATCACCAACAATGCCATCTCGTTCTTACAAAAGCAAATGGCGGGAGTTACCGCCCAATCCGCTTCTTCCATATCTGCTGCTATAACCTCCCCTTCATCCTCTTCCCCACATATCCCTGGTTCTCGACCTTCACATGTTGCCACTACTTCCCAACCCCATATGACTTCTACTCTTCCTCCTCCACTCGTTGTCCCTAGACCCCCCAAAATTCACCTTCAACCCTTTGATGGATCCGAACCCTTAGACTGGCTCTTTCAGGCCGAGTAGTTTTTTGAGTTATATCAAGTTTCTGTGGATCATCGCCCGGACTTCTTACCATTCTATATGACTAGTCCAACCTTGAGTTGGTTCAAGTGGCTAGTTCAGAATCAACAACTTACTTCATGGCCAGCGTTCACTCACGCTTTGGAAGTTCGTTTTGGGCCTCCTTCGTACGAAAACCACCAGGCTGCATTGTTTAAGCTTCGACGATACGGATCGATACAAGATTATCTGGCTCAGTTTGAAAAACTCTGCAATCGCATTGTGGGTTTGCCCTTGGAAGCTATCCTTAACTGTTTTATTTCAGGTTTGAAGCCTGGTATTCAGCGAGAATTGGTTGTGCTGCAACCTTCCTCCATTTCCCAAGCTATAGGGTTGGCTAAGCTCATTGAAGCCAAGTTACGTGATAGAAGGTCTCTTCTTCCGCCTCCAAAGACCCCTTCCCCTCATCCAGTCAGTGCACCGGTTTCCTCCTCGATGCCTTGGCACCATTTGATAGATGCTGAGATTCAGGATCGGCGTTCTAAGGGTCTTTGCTTCAAATGTAATGAGAAATTTCATGTAGGACACCGTTGTAAGTCCAAACAATTTTTCCTCCTTATGCCTGATGATGAAGACGTGGCTCCCGACCCCATCTTTCACTCCGAACTATTGGAGCCTACATCTGATTCTTCCAACCAGCACCCTCCTTCTTCCGATCACTTTCAATTGTCTCTTGGGGCCATGATGGGAGATTTTAACCCCCGCACTTTGCGCTTGTTGGGCCACATTCATGGACAGCCCGTTACTGTGCTTGTTGATCCAGGTAGTTCTCTTAATATCATTCAACCAAGAGTTGTTGAATTTCTGCACTTACCCGTTATCACCATCCCTTCTTTTGCTGTTATGGTTGGCAATGGGCAGCTCATTTATTGCACGGGTTCATGTTATGAGGTTCTAGTATTATTACAAGGACATCAATTAGTCATTCCCTTCTATGTGCTACCTATACAGGGCGTTAACATTGTGTTGGGCATTCAATGGCTGGGCACATTGGGTTCGGTCTTATCAGATTTTGCTGTTCCTCAAATGACTTTTACTTGGGATAACACTTCCATTACCCTTAAAGGAGATACCACACCGTCTGCTTCCTCTACCACGTTTCATCAGTTTCAGAGATTAATGACTTCTCACTCTCTAACTGAACTTTTCACCATAGTAGTTTCACCAACCCCCGCTGTGGATCCTTTTCCTGATTCTTTTCCTTCTTCTAACCCACCCCATATTGTCCCTGATCTCTTCACTCTCCTTTGCACATATCAACATATTTTTTCCACCTACCGACTTGCCCCCTCCCCGTCCCCATGATCACCATATTCATGTCTTTCCTGATTCTCAACCTGTGAATATTAAACTGTACCGTTACCCACATAGCCAAAAAGCCATCATGACCCAACTTATTTCGAACATGTTATCTCAAGGTCTCATTAAGCCTAACACAAGTCCATATTCCTCCCCTATGCTTTTAGTTAAAAAAAAAGATGGGTCTTGGCGATTTTGTGTTGATTATAGGGCCCTTAATTCCATTACTATATCGGATCGCTATCTGATTCCTACGGTGGATGAATTACTCGATGAGTTGCATGGTGGCAAATATTTTACTCGTTTGGATCTTCGCTCTGGATACCATCAGATCCGGGTCTCACCCCAGGACACCCATAAAACAACTTTTCGAACAGTTGATGGGCACTTTGAGTTCCTCGTCATGCCCTTTGGGCTTACTAATGCCCCTTCAACCTTTCAGGCGGCCATGAATGATCTTCTTAGACCATATTTACGCCACTTTGTCCTCGTTTTCTTTGACAATATTTTAATTTTTGATCCGGATTGGCCTACTCATTTATCTCACATTCAATTGGTTTTGGATTCATTATCTACTAATCAATTTTTTGTGAAGTTTTCCAAGTGTGCTTTTGGTGTGGAGGAAGTCCACTATTTGGGCCATGTAATTTCAGGTGATGGCGTCCAAGTGGATAAAACAAAAATTCAAGCAATTCTGGATTGGCCTATTCCTACTTCTCTTACAGCTCTACGCGGGTTTCTTGGGCTTACTGGGTATTATCGCAAATTTGTGCGTCACTATGCTGCCATCGCTAGCCCGCTTACTGACTTGCTTAAGTCTACTGCATTTACTTGGGCAGAAGCTGCAGCTCATGCGTTTCATATATTACAGCAAACTCTCACTACTACTTCTATTTTACAATTTCCTAATTTCTCCTTGAGCTTTGATCTGGAATACGATGCTTCAGGTTCTGTAATTGGGGCCGTTTTGTCACAGTCATCTCATCCTTTGGCTTATTTTAGCAAGAAGCTTTGCCCAAAAATGCAGTCCGCATCTACATATTCACGAGAAATGTATGCTATTACTGAATCTGTGAAGAAATGGCGCCATTATTTATTGGATAGACATTTTCGGATTTTCACTGATCAAAAGAGTTTGAGGAGTTTACTTACTCAGTCTATTCAGACTCCGGAGCAACAAAAGTGGCTTACCAAGCTTCTAGGATTTGATTTCGAGATCATTTATAAGTCCGGAATAGAAAATAGGGCCGCAAATGCGCTTTCTCGGCACCCAGCTCCTGAGTCTTCGTTGATGTTTGCCATCTCTTCTGCTGTCCCTTCTTTGGTTTCTCAACTGCAAGAATTTTACACCCATAATGCCCATGGACAGGCTCTCATAGCTAAGTATCGCATAGATCCTCAACTGCAGAAAATTTTTTCCTACAAAGAGGGCATCCTCTTTCGTAATTCTCGCGTGTATATACCTAAGGAGTCTCTGCTTCGACCTCTCTTGCTGTCCGAATATCATGATACCCCTGTGGTCGGGCATTCCGGTGTTAAGGCCACCTTGGCTTGCCTCACTGCCATTTTCTATCGGGATGGTATGAGTAAATCAGTCAAATCCTATGTTCGCCAGTGTCATACCTGCCAACAAGCAAAATACTCAACAGAGAAGTCATCAGGCTTACTTCAGCCATTCTCTATACTTGATCAAGTTTGGGAGGAGATAACCATGGATTTTATTACCCATCTTCCCTCTTCTAATGGACACACGACTATCTGGGTTCTTATTGATCGTCTCTCCAAATTTGCTCATTTCTTTTCCCTCCCACCCCATTATACTGCTTCCTATTTGGCTTCCAAGTTCATTTCCGAAATCGTCAAACTACACGGGGTACCTAAGTCAATTGTTTCAGACAGAGACCCTATTTTTCTCAGTAAATTTTGGAAAGAAATTTTTCGTTTGTTGGGTACTCAACTTTTCTACAGTACTACCTATCATCCACAATCAGATGGCCAATCAGAAGTTTTGAATGGGTGTTTGGAGTCGTACCTTCGATGCTTTGTTGCTGAGACTCCTAGTCGCTGGTCCCACTACTTGCCAATGGCTGAATATTGTAATAACACCAGCTTTCATTCCTCCATCAAGATGGCTCCTTTTTAGGCACTTTACGGTCGTCCTCCGCCTCCATTTGGTCGTTTCTACCCAGGAAGTTCTTCCCTCGCTTTCATTGACGAGCTTTTGGTGCAAAGATCCCAACTTTTGTCTCAGCTCAAGGCCAATCTCTGTCAAGCATGCCACAAAATGAAACAACTCGCTCATATGAACCGGAAAAAACGTATTTTTGCCGAAGGTGATTGGGTTTACCTGAAGTTGGCTCCCTACCGTCAGACCTCCGTGCATCGTAGACAATCTCAGAAGTTGGCACTCCGCTTTTATGGACCATTTCAGATTCCCCGTTGCATTGGCCCTGTAGCTTACGAACTCCAGTTGCCTGCGGACTCTAAGATTCATCCGGTTTTCCATGTCTCCTTGCTTAAACCATGTCGTGGTGATCGTCCCCAGCGCGTCTCACAGCTTCCCACTTCTTCTTTTGGGACTCATCCTTTACTACATCCAGCAGAGATATTAGGCTCCCACATTATCACTATCCAGGGCACTCCCCATCAACAGTTGCTTGTTAAATGGGACTCACTGTCTGAACAAGAAGCTACTTGGGAGTCTTTAGCTTCTCTACACGCTTCTTTTCCAAATTTGAACCTTGAGGACAAGGTCCTTCTTAATGGCTGGGTAATGATACAGGCCCAGTTACAGGAAGCCTTTCTAATAAGCCCAAGTCAAATGGAGAAAATCCCAATTCAGTACCAGCCACAAGTCAGAGACCTTTGAGAACAAATAGGAAGAAACCAAGATGGATGAACTATTTTATTATAGACTAAATCATTATGTTACAAGAGAATAAATAATTGTTACAAATGATAGAGACGTGTAGGGTGAGGAAAATTCTGTTAGAGGAGAAGATTATGATTCTCTAATAGAAAGATATTGTATAAATAGAAAACCAAAAAGAAGAGAAAAGATAGAAAATTGCTTGACAAACCTGATTCTTCCTTTCGGAGACCCTTTCCCTTCTCGAATTGGGAAATTACCTTTCTGAACCTTATCATGCAACTTGTTTGGTTAAATTAAAAAATATTATAAATATATGAGTTATTTAAACATATGTATTTAAATTTCTAAAAATAAAGTAGGAATGGATCCCCACATGTTTCCCGAACCAAACAAAAAATAAAATTGGATTTCATAATTTTAAATTCGCTCATTTTAAAATATAAATCCAATTAACCAGCCCTAATGTTTACAGGGGATCGAGGAAGAGAATAAAAACCGCCATCAACTTGCCCCCATTTCCAATCCAGCCAGGTATATATGTAGAGGGCTAGCTCCTTGGCCAAATTACTATCCATATGTGTTTTCAGAACCGGACCGGACCGGCCGGTTCAACCGGTCCAACCGGGAACCGGGCCTATGTCCGGTCCAATAGCCCATTTAGCCTGATATGTGTTTGAACCGGAAAGAACCAGTGTGGAACCGGTACAAATCGACGAAACCGGATAAAACCGGTCCGGTTTGCAGGCGTTCATAACAACATGCTTTCTTACTAAAAAATTTAGAAATGAGTGTTCACATAGTATCAAACCTGTGACCTGGAGCACAAACCAACAAGGCTTCAACACATTGCCTCTAAGCCAAGGGCGCATCTTAATACATGTATGCCAATTATAATATATATACACATTATTTGAATCTTAAATGAATTTAAAAGCTATTATAACTAAAACCATTTAAATATTATATAAGAAAATATATTTAAATAACCATAAATTGTTTTTGTAAATTTACAATATGATATATTATTAATTTTGTTATATTATTTGATTATAAATAAATATATTTTAATGAATTATTATTGTTTTTATTTTATAATAATTACATATAATATTTAAAAAATAAATTTAATTATTACCGGTTCGACCACGGTTGAACAAACTGAACCTTGAACCAATAGTTCCACCGATTTAATTATCGGTCCGGTTTTTAAAACATTGTTATCCATTTACTTTTCTCTATCTTTTAATTAACTATATCGGAAGATAGATTTGGATGAACAATTTAGAAACAACACCTATTTTTATGTAGTAGGTTTAATTGGAACGCCAACTGTACTATATTAAATTATTAATTTGAAAACAAAAAAGTACAAGTTTTTCATATTATAAAAAAGGTAATTTTATATGTCGTCTAAATAATTAAATTAAGAGAATTGCTTTTATAATTACTTCAAATAAATAATATCATGATTAATGAATTTTTAAAATTTTAATTTTCACTTAAAAAATAGTAAAAACTATTTGTAATATTTTAATTATTTTTCAAAAATAATTTAAAATACTATGAATACTAAAACTTAAATTTATGTATGTTTTGATCAATACAACAAAGGTCGGACGCTGATTGAGGGGAGGAAATTAAGGATAAATAATAAGAGATGGACATTGACTCAATATATCAAGTTTTTTCCTTCCTGGATTAATGCTTATATATTACAAAGACAGTTTGTTTCTTTGTGCAGCAGAAATTTATCACTAATGAAATTTATTCATAAAAAAATAATATTATTCTTATATTATTTGTTAAATAATAAAATAAAATAAATAAATAAATTTATATTATTTTCTTTCTTTATTTCCTTTTCCAAAAAAAGGAAGTTATAAAATTGATTTAAAAATTTTAAGGTGTAAATATCAATTATATAATACCATAACTAACTTAATGTGTGATGTTGTAAAAGAGTGCACTTTTTAACACACTCTTTTCACTATAATTTTTATTGATTGAGATTGATATACACGTAATTTGAATTTTAACCATTGATAAAAATATTTTTTAAATTAATGTGATAGATGGTATGTTGATAGCACGTCACTAATAGTAATAATAATAAGAAAAAATAAAAACAAAGACAGCTGGTTGCACTTCTATGCACATGGTTACCTCACATCTACTGACCTACAATACATGGCAGAATCAGAATTTAATTGCTGTGCAAAAAATAAAGTGAAACAAGTTACTATGGTCTAATAAAAATTTTATTAAGTGAGATGTACGTGTAAACATTA
Source organism: Sesbania bispinosa (assembly GCA_026901365.1). Lineage (NCBI taxonomy): Eukaryota > Viridiplantae > Streptophyta > Magnoliopsida > Fabales > Fabaceae > Sesbania > Sesbania bispinosa. The sequence continues at coordinate 268,415 of QLOH01000376.1, forward strand.
ATTCTAATGTTCCTAATTGGAATTGGAATATTTCAACTCAAATGCTAAAAGATTTTAGCACAAATGTGACGGCAAATCAATTAAATGAACCGTAAGACGACTGACTGAGAGAGTTAGAAATTCTTGTCATCATGAAGATCAAAACAAAACAATAACAGATAGATGAAATTAATCAAGCAACGCGGCAACATCCTTATTTGTTAAACGAATTAACAAGTTGCTTGATTGCCGGAGAATAGAGTTCCATATACTTGTCATGTTTCATAACCCAGCTAGGACAAAGGGTGTCTTCACTTCTATTTATACCTGCAATGCATGCCCATTGCTTCTTCACATCAGCTAACCAATCACTCAAAGACATTGCAACAGAGTAACCTCCTTAATTGTATTCTGTTAGCAATGACTTTGACACTGGAAAAATTATCTATTGCTACCATTTTGATATGTTTGTGGGCTTGCACATCTCATGCAACGTCCCGCACATTGTATGAATCTTCCTCAATTGCAAAACAACATGATGAGTGGATGGCCTCTTTTGGGCGTGTCTATGCTGACGATGCAGAGAAGGCCAGACGCCAACAAATATTCAAAGACAACTTGGAGTTCATACAGAAACACAACAACCAAGCACCAAACAAGAGCTACAGCTTAAGCCTCAATAGTTATGCTGATTTAACTAACAAAGAATTCCTTGCCTATTACACAGGTGCTCTCTACAAGCCACCAACTCAATCTGGGTCTTCTAAGACTAACAACATTTTTGCATACCAAAATGTGAGTCTCAGTGACATTGAGTCAAGCTTGGATTGGAGGAAGAAAGGAGCTGTCAATGAAATAAAGAACCAACACCGATGTGGTATGTATATAGTTACTTATAAGGGAAAACATTAATTAATTATTATTGTTAATATTGAATCAGATTAATTAATTTCATTTTGGTTTGCTCTGTATATATAGGGAGTTGCTGGGCCTTTTCAGCGGTGGCAGCTGTTGAAGGGATTACCCAAATCAAAAGTGGAAAGTTGATTTCATTGTCTGAGCAACAATTGGTGGACTGTTCCAGCGAAGATGGATGCGGTGGATCACTTCCAGAAAAGGCCTTTGATTACATAGCACAAAGCCAAGGCCTTGCTACTGAAGCAGAATATCCTTATAAGGGAACTGATGGGACTTGTAATGATGAGATGATCAATCCTGCAGCCAAGATTAGCGGTTACCAAGAAGTACCCAGTCAGAGTGAGGAAGATCTTCTCAAGGCAGTGGCCAACCAACCCGTGTCAGTGGGCATTGATGCTAGCGGAAGAGCATTTCAGTTTTACAATGGAGGACTTTTCAGTGGCGAGTGTGGAACTCAGCTTAACCATGCAGTTACTTTAGTTGGGTATGGTGAGGAGACAAATGTCAAGTACTGGTTGGTAAGGAACTCATGGGGCAAAGATTGGGGTGAGGGTGGTTACATAAAGATGCAGAGGGAGGTTGGTTCCCCTGAAGGTCTCTGTGGCATTACACTGCAAGCTTCTTATCCGTTTAACTATATGTACTAAGAGGGTCGCTATAGAGCATATTGGCCTAAAACCTACCTACTATACATATTTATTAAGTATACCTTACCTATTTTTCATTCCCCATGATGTGACCCTCAATCAAAAACCAGATATAACTATCCATTATCATGTTGTCTAATGCTTATGTAATACTTCATTCAATGTAGCATCTATCATATCATGATTTTATATATAAGTTCATGTCACTCCATTTAAACTATATGAAGAAATCTACTAGCTTGTATGACAAATTTTTATTCGGTAAATTGCAGTGTTCATATGTTACTCCAAATAAACCATACATCAAATCTACCATGGGATTGTGCCATACATGAACAGTAATTAACGTATTGATATAATGTATCTCATCGTGGTTGAGATATGATGCACCCTGGTTTGTGTCAGGCTGTTCAAATGAACAAAACTGAACTTTATTGATGAACTGAACTACACTCAATCATTAAGAGCATCTGCACCGCTGGATGCTTAGATGATTTTTCTGACCCATTGCACAGGTGCTTAAGAAATGGAAGCAATGGAGCACTTTTTCTTTAGCATTTTGTCTTATTGACAGTGCAAAGTGTAGGTGGGTAAGTTTGCAGCCTTTGTGTGTAAATAATGGGTAACAGTGTAATAATGGGACCCATTTAAGATTTGTGAATAGTAAAAAGTGAGGTGCGGGATGGAGATGAGAGGTGCTTAATAATAATTTGATGATATGTAATGATGAGACCCATTTAAGATATGTGAATAGTAAAAAAAGTGGAGTGCTGGGGTGTAGATGGCCTAAACACCGAATTGTTATCCGATTTAAATGAGTTGAATTGTTTTTTTTTTCTAAATCAGTTCGGTAACCCAAATTAAAGCCTAGTGCGGTACAGTAAACCGAACTGTCTCACTCCTTTAGTTTTTAGTCGTTCTCCTTTCCAACACAGTGTTACCTAAATCTCATTCTCTTCCTTTCATACAATCTTCTATGACCACCCAACCCTAATTCCCAAATCACATTCTCAAATAGTCTCTTCTCTTTGGAAGGACTTTCTTGGAGTCACACTTACTTAGGTATTAAATAAGTTTGAAAACAATTTTATGCAGTTATGAAATATAACCTATCTTTTGAGTAATTAAATGAAGCTTTTAAAAATAAAAGGAACAGGAAGAGAAGACGTATGCTCACAGTATTTTTATACTGGTTCACCCTTTAAACCTTAGGGCTACGTCCAATCCCTACCCTTAGTAGGATTTTCACTATGTCAACCTTAATACAAACAGCCCCAACAGGCCTTTTGGTGCAACACACCACCTAGTATTCTTCTGCAGCCTCTGCAAGCTCCCATTCTGCAGCCTCTACAAGCTCCCACCATCAGTATTCTTCTGCAGCCTCTGCAAGCTTCTACATTTAGTATTCTTCTGCAGACTCTGCAGGCTCTTACACAATATTCAACAGCTAATCTGCAGCAAGAGGGCTCACCTAACTTTTGCAGACTCTACACAACTCTCTCAAGAAGAACTATTCTTTGTTAGTCTTGAGAATTACAATCAATGATATAAATAGAAAATTACAATAAAAGGCTCAATATTACAATCAATAAGGCGCAACAGAATTTTAATGAGCCTACACACTCTCTTTCACACTTTCCTAACTATTATATTTAAGAACAAAACTAAAAGATTTGCAGAAAGTGAAATTTCTCCAGAAGGTAGAAATGGTAATTTTGATGCGCATAGAGCTTCTTCTGGTGCTGCGTGTCTTGGAATGAAGAGGGGGCTCCTTTTTATAGGCAATGATGGCTCAACTAGCCGCTGGAATGCCTTGGAGAAGGGGTCAAGCTCCCAGCTGGACAAAAGAAGCTGCCATTTTCATGTGGCATCTTTTCTCTTTCATCAGGTTTGACTGGTCATATCTTTAGGAGAGCGTATTTTTTGGAGCCAGTATTTTCGTTCAGTTTGAGCTTCCTTCTTCTGGAGCAGTTAGTGAGGCATGCAGGAATACTGGGCATTTTTACATTTTTAGCAAATAGTATTTTTATCTCCAGTAAATTGAATTTGTAGTGTGTTTTGTCAACTTTCTTCTAGAGCTTGCTGTCAGTATTCCTTTCTTCTGAAGTAATTTGATGTATTGATAACAGTTTCAAATAAATCTTCTCAACAACTTTCTTGCTTTCTATCATCTATTGAACAAGTGTAATATCTTTTTGGTGAAGTTTACAATTATGCAAAGTAGTGATTCCTTAAACTGTTTCTTCTGAGTATGTGTATTTGGTACTGGTGTCTATCTTCTGATGGTTGCTTCTTCTAAACAGATTCTTCTATGGTGCAACATTTAGCTTTTTTTGTTCTTTCTAAGATAAACTCAATTGCAACCATTAGTATGTATTTATTCAGAATTATATTAAGTGTATTTTGAGAGTTTGTCATTATGAAAACATCTCAAGAGGATTCTTGGACTTTACATTCCCTGCTGATAAGTGCTTAGAATTAGTAATTTTTTGGTATAATTTTAGCACTTTGAAATGATAATTGTTATTAATTTGGCCCCTAATTTCCCTTTTATTACTTGATTTTAGTTTTATGTAGTTTTTAAATTAAATTCTGAGTTTGATGCTATTTTTAATGAGAAATGTACATATTTTGTAGGAATTAAGACTTGGAGGGAAAGTTAAGAAGCAAGTAAAGTCAAACAAGGAGAAAAGATAGCTTGCAGCAAGTTTGGGCGCTCAAACCTCCATCTGGAGGTTTAAACGCGCGTATCCTGTCTGAAAATGAGGTAAAAAACCCCTTTCTGAATCTGGGCGTTCAAACCTCCATTTTGGAGGTTTGAATACGCTACTTTTTGAGAAAAAGTGAACTCGAAACACACGCGCGCCTTTTTGCGGAATAGTAATCATTGCACGTTCAAACCTCCATTTCGGAGGTTTGAACGCGCGTCCTTTTTGGAAAAGTAGTACATCTGCGCGCGCATCCTTTTCTCGGAATATAATTATTACAGGGCGTTCAAACCTCCATTCTGGAGGTTTAAACGCCCAAATTTCAAACAGCTTTCTAAAGGCACTTGCAAGAATAGAACGGACTATATAAGGAGCTTTTTGGTAATCCTCTTCTCGAAGTTTCTCCAGGAGCTCTGCTAGGGTTTGCCTCCATTTCTTCTTCTCCATTTCTCTTGGGTTGTAAGTGCTACTATGAGTAGCTAAACTTTTATTTTTGGATTGAATGTAATCTATTCAAACTTGGATGTATTTTGGATTCATTTATCTATAGAAATTTTGTTTCTTTTCAATATTGGCATTTTCGTTCTACTCTTAATGCTTGACTCTGTTAACTCAGTAGTAATCTTGATTTAGATTTCTTGAAGTAGCGGGAACGTATTTCAGAAATTCGATTTGGACGAAAAATGCTCGATAGGTCGAAACGCTAGGAATGGCTTTCGATTTATCGATAGCTTTAAAACATCTTTTCTTAATGCTAGGCAACTTGTTAAACATTGGAGGAATCAGTGTTTAGGGGGTTGTTCTAAGTATTTCACATTGGAGGAATCGGTGTGAATGATTTTAGCTTGTTCTTTAATATTGTTTAGTTCGAATACTATAGGTTTTTTATTTCCAAAATACGGAAGAGTGCGATAGGTGAAATTCAATCCCAGATTTTCCCAATTGAAATTTCCTTAACTTTTACTTTGCATTTTTTTATGCATTTCTACTTTAGTTGCTACACAAATCAATCATGAATCAAATATTCTCCTTTGTGTACATATACTTAGTAAGCTAAACTTTGAGATTTGATTGAAACCGTTCCTCGTGGGTTCGGCACTCTTACTTAAGAACTATTATACTATTGCGACATTGGTACGCTTGCCAAGGTCCAACAAGTATTTTTGGCGCCGCTGCTGGGGAACGATGTTCTTTTAAAGTTCTTAGTTAGCTTATTAAGCATTGTGAATATTTTTGTACTTAGTTCTTTGTTCATAGTTCATTTTCATTTTAATTGATACTTGGTGCTAATCCTTGTTTGAGTATTTTAAGCCTCTTCGAGGCAAAGAAGAAGCAGACAAGAAACCATTCAAGGAGAAGAACCAAGAAGCTTCTCTACTCCACAATCACAACCAATTCTTCCAACTCCTGAACCAATCATGGCTGGTGAATGGCAAAATCCACCAAGAAGAACACTTAGAGATTATGCTATGCAGCAGGGATCAGGATATTTTTCCAGCATAGCAACTCCTAGTGACTTCTCCAATAATAATCATTATCTTAACAATTTTTCGCAGGGTTAGAGAAGTTACCAAAATCAGAGTTTTGGGTGGCAACAATATGCTGATTCATCCTACATGCCACCTTATTTCCAACAGCAACAAGATTCTCCTCCAGTTCAACAAGGAAGATCAAAATTGGATGATGCTTTAGAGGAACTCTTGCAAGCTTCATCTTACATGCAATCTCCTCTCCAACAGCAGCAGAATTACTCTTCAGATCAACAAAGATGGTCAAGAATAGATGCTGCTCTTGAAAGACAACTGCAATCCGCTGTGCAATTTCAGAAGGAAAGAGAAGAAACAAAAAGAACTATTGACGCCCTGATAGCACAGTTAGCAGAAAATTCAGCTGAACAACAGTCAGGACAATTCTCAGTAACTACTCAACCCAGCCCCGAAGATGTTAACTCCTTGGCAAGCGTACCAAAAGTCAACTGTAGTATAATGATTTTAAAAGTAGGAGTGTCGATCTTGCGAGGAACAGGTTCAATCAAAATTTAAAGTCCATCTCAAACAACATATAAACAAGATTAATAAGTGGATTCATGATTGATTTAGCTAAATTAAACTAGACTTGTATAAAAGTAATGCAAAGTAATGAGGAAATTAAGGGAAATTTCAATGAGAGAAACAGGGATTGAATTTCATCTATCTCACTCATCTGTATTCTGGATGAATATAAACATATAGCATTTGAAACTATCAATATTGATGCAACACACAAAAATCATTTATATTGATTCCTCAAGTATAAAATTCATAAGATTAATCTCTTGAATATCGATTCCTCAAATATTCAACAGATTATCCAGCATTACGTTCAAGTGTTATACGCAATCGATATATCGAAATCTATTCCTAGTATAACAATACATCGACTATTTTCGTTCAGATCGGATTTTCAGAAATACTTTCCAATTAGATCTAAAAATCTAAATCAAGAATCTATTGATCAGATAGAATAAAGAAGATAAAACAGAACGAAAATAATAATATTGATCAAAACAAGTTTCATATATATAAATATCACCAGAATACATCCGAGTTCGAATCGATTACATTCAATCCCAAGAGAAAAGATTAGCTACACATGGTAGCTTTTACAACCAAGAAATCCAAGAAGATGGAGGATTGTGCTTCCGCAGCTGTCGTTCGTCTCGTAATCTCTAAGTTTTCTTTTTTTTAGAAGAAAATGGTTCCGAACCCCTCAACTGCTCTCCAAACTCTGTTTTATTTTTCTAAATAAGTGGATTCTCGCTTGAGCCAAAGATTTTAGCTCAAGCGAGTAGAATTCTTCATGATGAAGAAAGGTATTCTCGCTTAAGCGAAATTATTTCGCTTGAGCGAGAATGGCACCCAAAAACCACCCTATCTGGACAAATCTCGCTTGAGCGAGACTTTTCCCTCAAGCGAGAATAAAACATAATTAATCCTTCTTTTCTTCTTCCTGCTCAATTCTTCTAAGCCTGATTACCCTTCTTCTTGGTTTCCTGCAATTAAAGCACAAAATGGGATTAAAAGGCTTCAAATAATCCAAGACTCAGATAATACTAGCTTGAATTAAAAATTCAAAAATTGGGAGAAATTAACTGTAAAATAAATGCAATTAACCCATAAATGCCATAATTCCATGTAAAAATATCCTAATATTTGGCACTTATCAACTCCCCCCAACCTAGAATCTTGCTTGTCCTCAAGCAAAGTAAACAGATACAATTCAACTATTCATGATTCAATTTCTGAAATTGGTTATTTGGAAATCATTTTCATGGTCCTTCAAGAAACAAACTTCACATTCCAAACTAAAGATTTGAAATCAGAAACATATGGCAACTCCAATATCAAATAGAAGGAGGACAAAAGTGCAATCAATCACCAAAAGGAGCAATTATAATAATGAATTGATTCTAATCAAGGAAATTTTATCTCAAGTCTCACTGGTGAGTGTTTCTCTCTATTTTTCACTGAAATTACACAAATCAAAATTGTCAGTCATTTCCAATCCAACCATAATCACACAATTAACATGGATCTTAAGGTCTTGAAAAGGTTGTAGTGAGGCTAGGCTTCCAAAAATTATGGTTTTTCAGGATAATCAAAAGCACAACTTAAGAAAAGAGAGCATAACTACATTTCAATTCATTCTATATCAACTCTCAATTCTTAACACCTCAATACACCAAACTTTTTCTCATTCACAATTTACTCCTTTTAAATTTTATTGTCTTTTTCTTTTTTTTTTCTCTTTCTCCTTTTCTTTTCTCTTTTCTTTCTTTCTTTCTTTTTTTTTATATACATACATATTAAGGAGTAAATTATATAGCTAAACCATTTTTCTTTTATAAACACACTTTCACCAACCCATTATCATTGTATGGACTAAATGCACCTATGCTCTCCTTCCTTTAGTGTGCAAAGGTAGGATAATATTTTGAATTTAGGGTCAAGGTACAAAATCAAAGAACACTTAGGCTCTAATGGGCTTATTACAAAAAAAAATGATCATTTTTAGGTTGGCTATTTGGCACTAGGTTATTTACATTCAACAAAACTTGCCTTAATCATTTCCATGCCTTTTATGTGATGTTGTCAAAAAAAAAAAGAAACTCAAGCAATATCAACTGGCCAATTAACAGTGAAACTCTCGATCTGTTTATGGATTCACACACTCACTGGGTTATATGTGGCTTGTTTCCTTGATTATATCACCTATTGTTATAATTGCTTATCTTGGTCAATTATCATGCACCAATTTCCTAATCCTATTTGATTATGCAATCAACCATATTTTTCCTTTTTCTCCTCTTTGTTCAGTTTGTTCAGCTGTTCTATCTTAGGACACTTACTGAATCCTGATTTCTTTTTAACCAATTTCCTCAAGAAAATTTTTTCATTGATTCCCAAAATTTTTTTTTAAGTGTATCTACCAATATTATGTCCAAAATATTAAGAAGAGTAAACTAAAACGTTAATCTTAACTAATGAAGTAAATAACAAACATTTAAACCAAAACAACTGAAACAACTATCACATAAGCAGTTACTACCAAAACACTGCAGTATCAGAGTCATCTGCCAATACAATCACACACAAAGTACTAAAGGTATCAACAAAAGAAACAGTGAAACAAAGTCACATAGAGTTCTGAAAGATGTAATAGTAAAGTAAATCAGTCTCCCCTCAACACTCTGTCCAGGTCAGTATCAAACTCCTCATCATGAAAGTCCACTCTAGCTCCATCTCCCTCATCAACTACATCATCATCAATAGCTCCATATGGTTCCTCTCCTGGAATGTAATCAGCTCAACCTCCATCTCCAGTAGCAGCAGCTCCACTCCCCCCCGGGACGATAGGACTGTCCCCAGGCCACTGAAGGTATGTGTTGAACTCAGCTGGAGTCATGCCTGCATAGGTTCCTTTCACATTATGATAGAGGTACTCCTGGAGGTGGAGTTGCCTAGAATGTTGCATTTCTAGCCTCAGGTATCTCAGCTGCTCCAGTATCTGATCATTGGCATTAAGTGGTTGCTCCTGCTCTTGTTGTGGCTCCTCCTCTGCTGATTGTGGCTCTTCCTGTTGTCCAGCTTGCTGATCAATAGGGTTAGTACAATAAAGCTCTATATACCTTTTATCAATTGTCACCCTTATCTTCTTTGTTGGATTAATTTCAATCCCCTGTTCTGCACATAAAGCAGTGATCAATGCTGGAAACCCCAATGTCCTAGATGCCTTCTCATTGTTTTTGTTTGTCTCAGCTCTAACAAACTTGTGCATTTCCTCAGAAATAATATAGGCCACATCCACACTGTGCCTTTTAGTGATACTGTACATTAAGTGACACCTTACCAAATTCATGTCGGAAACATGGCCTATTGGAATTATGTTAGCCAAAATGAAGGTCATCCATATCTGAGCAAGAGTCTTCATGAGTTCTCAGAATATGGAGAGGATTACCATATGCTCCCCTTTTATAACCATGGTTAGGAATGCAAATCTTTCTTACCTCCTTTCTCTCATCAAAACCATCCCTGATTCCCTTCAATCTTTGATAGGTACACTGTGATCCTTCTTGTAACTGCAATGGGTGTCCCAGAAACTCACTGATAGCATCTCTATCATATCTGACCCATCTCCCTCTTACCTTAGACCTTTTATCACCAGGTCCATCCAGTGGGTAAGCATTTGCATAAAATTCCCATACTATTTCCAGATCAAACTTTGGTAGAGGATCAGCTAGTTTCATCCAATTTCTTCTTATCAGCATATTCAAGAATTTGTTATACTCTTCAGATTTCAGGTCCACTTTGCTTTCTGGTATGAAAGTCCATTTTTTTATTTCTTCATACCTTGCTTGTCTCCTTTCATCTCTAAACAGATTCTTGTTTGGTCTTTCAGGAGAGGGGGGTACTAGTTCTGGCTCTTTTGCCCTTGTTTAACCGGGTTGGATTAAGTCCTGCTGTGGTCTTTGTTCTTACCATATCCTGTAAAATCAAAATCAACCAAGCACAGCAGCCAATTAATTCCAAAATCAGTCATCCAACCAAATAGGTCCAACCCTATGTAAGATAAATAGAATTTTCATGCACATTTTATATATCATCCCAGTGATTTGCACAGTTTAAGCATCAATAATCCATTTGCACATTTGACATAATTTGAACATTCAAGACACAAAGTGCATTCATAATACTCATATGCATTCAAAACATTCAAGTGCATTCAAACATTCAACACTTTCACATTGTACATTTAAGTTTCAAATATCCACTTTACAACAACACATGTTCAAGCATTCAAGAGAGTTTACAACAACACATTTGAGCATTACCTTGCCATTTGACAACCATTCAGTGAACATTCACAATATCCAATATAGATTTGACATTTGAGAACAATGACAATGGAATGCCACACTTGCAAAAGAATGTATCAAGACATTTTATCAAACAATATGTGTGCTTCTCTAACATTCATATTTAAGTCTCTTAAACTAAATTCACACATTCCATTTTTTTGCATTATGAACAGCTTATAGTATTTCATTTCCCCAATCAAACATATTAATCCATATAAACAACTCATAGTTCAAAACCAACCACATGGGTACTACCCTAGGGTTCACCACAATGCATAAATCATGAAATTGTTCGGTGAGATTGGAGAAAATTGAATGGAAACTTACCTTGGAGAGCGATTGGAAGAAGGAAGAATAGATTTGAGAGAGAAATTGATGGTCTGAGTGAAAAAAATGCGTGCCCTAGGGGAGGGGGTTTCGTGCACGAGAGAGAAGTTGTGGGAGGTTAAGAGTGTGATGTAACTTCTCTCTGTTTTCTCACATAAAACGTGGTTTTAAAATTTTCGCTCAAGCGAATCCAATTTCGCTTGAGCGAACATCATCCAGAGGACCCTTATTTTTGTGGCTATTTTCGCTCAAGCGAATCCAATTTCGCTTGAGCGAATTTCATTCAGAATCCCCATTTTTTACCCCTGTTTTCGCTTGAGCGAAATGAATTTCACTTAGGCGAATTTATCAGCAAATGCTTTTCTTCAGTTTTTCTGCACAATTCACTTAAGCCAAAGCATTTCGCTTGAGCGAAAATTGTAGAAAATTGTTCATCCAAATTTTTTACACTTGTCCAAATTTTCTTTAACTTTCATTCAATCAATTCGTAATCATCTCTCTCCAACAAACTCTATTTCACACATCAATTCACTCCCTATTCCATTCTCTATGATTTGACAAGGTTTCACAATCTCAAACTCAAAACCAAGGATTAAAATTCAATTTTTCAAAATTGACCACATTTAAGGCAATTCTTAGCATCAAATAGTCTCAATTTAGCACCAAAACTCATTCTTATGCAAAACTTGTCCAATTAACTTCAAAACACTCAAGTATGTATGTTTGGTCCATTTGAGACACTTAAATGCTAAAAATTGACTTTTGACACACAAACACACAAATATTTACAGAATCACAATCACACACAAAAGTGAAATTTAAAAGTACAAAAACAGAATTAAACACCGGGTTGCCTCCCAGGAAGCGCTTGTTTAACGTCACTTAGCTTGACGCCTGTATAATTATGGTTCCTTCAAGTGAATGATTGTGGCAAGTCTATCAACCTCACCACCAAGATAGGGCTTCACCCTCTGCCCATTCACCACCCAACTCCTTTTGGATTCAGGATCCTCCAGCTCAATTGCTCCATAAGGCCTGACTTCCTTGACTCTAAAGGGTCTTGACCATTTTGATCTGAGATTTCCAGGGAATAGCCTCAACCTGGAACTGAATAATAGTACTGATTGCCCTGGGTGGAATTCCTTCTTCAGAATCTTCTTGTAATGATACATTTTCATTTTCTCCTCGTACAACTTTGAAGATTCATAAGCACTAAGCCTCAATTCTTCTAATTCTTGCAGCTGTAATTTTCTCTTCTTACCTGCTGCTTGAGAATCAAAATTGAGAAATTTCAAGTCCCAGTATGCCTTGTGCTCTAGTGGGAGATTTTTATGTTGTCCTATAAGCCCAGAGTGCATCATCCAGTTTCATTGACCAATCTTTTCTTGAGGATGCTACTGTTTTCTCTAGAATACGCTTGATTTCCCTGTTTGACACCTCTGCTTGTCCATTGGTCTGTGGATGATAAGGTGATGCAATTTTATGCCTGACTCCATAATGCTCTAGACATTTCTGAAGTTGAGCATTACAAAAACGTGAACCTCCATCACTGATTAGCACCCTTGGAGTACAAAACCTGCAGAAAATGTTTTTCTTGAGAAACTTGATCACAGTTTTGGCATTAGCTCTAGGATATGTGATTGCCTCCACCCACTTTGATACATAATCCATTGCTACCAGAATATATTCATTAGAAAAAGAAGATGGTAGTGGTCTAACAAAATCAATCCCCCAGCAGTCAAAAACTTCAACTTCCGGCATGATATTCAAAGGCAATTCATGTCTTCTTGAGATTCCACCTGTTCTTTGACAATTATTGCATTGTTGTACATAGATGTGTGCATCCTTGAATAAAGTGGGCCAGTAAAAACCAGATTGGAGGACTTTTGCAGCTGTCCTCTCTCCATTGAAATGTCCACCATAAGGAGAGCTATGGCAATGCCACAAAATACTCTTTGCCTCCTCATTGGATACACATCTTCTCAATTATTGAGTTGATCCAATTTTGAACAGATGAGGATCATCCCAAACATACTGGTGTGCTTCTCTCAGAAACTTCTTCCTTTGGTGCCAATTTAATTCCTCAGGTATGACACCAGCAGCTTTGAAATTGGCCATGTCAGCAAACCATGGCTTTTCTTGCACTAACTTTAACTTTTCATCAGGAAACTCTTCCTGCACATCTATCTGAATATTGGTTACCTCTGTATTCACAAGTCTGGATAAATGATCAGCTACATGATTTTCACTTCCTTTCTTATCCTTGATCACCAAATCAAATTCCTGCAACAATAAAATCCATCTGATTAGTCTTGGTTTGGAATCAGATTTGGTTAGCAAATATTTAATTGCAGCATGATCAATATATATAATCACAGAAGAACCAATCAAATAAGCCCTAAACTCTTCCAAAGCATACACTATAGCTAGCAATTCCTTTTCAGTTGTTGCATAATTGATTTGTGCTTCATTAAGGACTTTGCTAGCATAATGTATAGCATGGAAAACTTTAGCTTTCCTTTGACCCAAAACTGCTCCTATAGCATAATCACTCGCATCACACATTAACTCAAAACCTAAATTCCAATCAGGAGCAGTTATTACAGGAGCTGAAATCAATTTTTATTTTAGCAATTCAAAAGCATGCAAGCATTCAACATCAAATATAAAAGGTGTATCCTTATTAAGCAGATTGCTGAGTGGCTTGGCAATTTTGGAGAAGTCTTTGATGAATCTTCTATAAAACCCAACATGCCCTAGAAAACTACTGATACCCTTGACATTTGTTGAGGGTGGGAGTTTTTCTATAATCTCCACTTTGGCTTTATCAACCTCAATACCCTTGGCAGAGATTTTATGGCCCAGCACCACTCCTTTAGTGACCATGAATTGGCACTTCTCCCAATTCAAAACCAGGTTGGTATCAACACACCGCTTCAGTACAATATTCAAATTTTCTAGGCATTGATCAAAGGATGCACCAAACACAGAGAAGTTATCCATGAAAACCTCTATGCATTTTTCAACCAGATCAGAGAAGATCGCAAGCATACACCTCTGGAAGGTTGCTGGTGCGTTACACAATCCGAAAGGCATTTTCCTGTAAGCAAACACACCAAATGGACAAGTAAAAGTAGTTTTTTCTTGATCTTCTGGATCTACAGCTATTTGATTATAACCTGAATAACCATCCAGAAAACAATAAAAAGCTTGTTCAGCTAACCTTTCCAACATTTGATTCATAAAAGGAAGAGGAAAATGATCTTTTCTAGTAGCTTGATTTAACTTTCTATAATCAATACACATCCTCCAACCTGTGACTGTCCTAGTAGGGATTAATTCATTTTTATCATTGTGAACTACAGTCATACCTCCCTTTTTCGGAACTACGTGGACCGGGCTGACCCAGGCGCTGTCAGAGATTGGATAGATCATTCTCGCATCAAGCAATTTCATCACCTCTTTCTTGACCACCTCATTCATGGTTGGATTTAATCGCCTCTAAGGTTGTGCTACAGGCTTGTAATCCTGCTCCATGTGAATTTTGTGCATACAGTAGGATGGACTGATCCCTTTGAGATCAGACAAAGTCCACCCTATTGCACCCTCATTAGCCTTAAGCACTTGGATCATTTTTTCTTCTTTAGAAGTCGTCAAAGCATTGCTTATCACCACTGGTTTGTTACCTCCATCTGCAAAAAAAAACATATTTTAAATGAGAAGGTAATACCTTTAACTCCAGCTTCTGACTTTCATATTTAGTTTCCTGTTGCAATTTCTCTGATTTTGCTTCTGTTGGTGCAATCTCCTTTACTGGCTCCCAAGTTAAGCAATGCCTTACCTACTGGCAGTGTTCCAATTGTAACAGGAATAGTGAAACTCCCAGGATCTTTAGACTTCTGAGGTAAAGATTTCTGAATGATAGCACTGCATCCTGCTTCAAGCTCCACTGTTTCTTCAGAAAATCTTCTTTTCTTTGTTAGGAGCTCTTTCATGAACTTTGCATATGTTGGCATTTGCTCCATTGCTTCTACAAAGGGAATATTGATTTGAAGTCTTTTGAATATTGAAGGGAATCAAGCATATGGTCAGGGTGCAGCGGAAATAAATGGGTTCCCTCCCTTGTTATGATCGTTTTGCGAAAACACAAATCAAGGCATAAAAGATATTGAAACGAAAGGTCGTACCTTATTAGGATTACTAACGAGGCAAGAGTAGCCGCGTCTCTATTGGTATCCACGCCAACAGTCGTACTAGGAAACCCTCCTCAACTCTGCTAGTAGCCTTAGAGAGTAAAAAGCGATTGGTCATGTGTGTATAGGGTAATGCATCTCATGCTCTATTTATAGAGTGGTGGCTAGGGTTTTACCCCTTCACTCACTTAACCCTCATACTTATGGGCCTGGCCCATTATGTTATAATAATTCTAATTAAATTAAATTAGAATTATTATTCTTTCCTAGTGGCTTGTTGTATGCGTGTGACCCAATAGGCTTTTAACATTTGGTTATAATATTAAAATAAAACCCTTTTATATTTAATATCATAAATAGTGAGCGGTATCTAGCAACACATCACTATCCAAATATTGAGACTATCAATAACTTTGATAAATCCTATTTTATAATAATAATTTATATGATATGTCCCTTTGTCCAAATATCTAATTGAACACAAGGGCATGGATGGTGTCAACCTTGTATAGTTCAATTTATATTTTCTTGATCCCCAAGTAGACTGTACAGAAAATAAATATCTCATATTTATCCTCCCGAGCATGGCCATGCATTTTGCAGTCTCACTTTATCAAGAGGCCTACAGATATAACTCCTGTTACATAGCAGGGACAAATCCCATCTAGGGCACTCACATTCCTCCACATAATTTATTATATGTCCAAATACCAACTTTATGATCACCCTGTTACAGGTAATGTTTGATGATATTCAAAACACATAATTCCTTATGTAGGAATCGTAGTGATTTCAGGTCGAAGGACTTCATATAACATCTATCAATTTAAGAAACGTTCATGACACTTATGTAACAACCCATGCAACGTTCTTAAGGTGGGTTTGTCCAATACACCATTACTCTTAATGTGTACCTATGTGAGAACATGATATCTCATATCCATGATCTGTGAGATGTGATCATCGATGAACTCACATACTAGTCTAAATGCATCTTTGTCCTAATATGATACTTGACTAGGGACTATTTAAGAATAGTTCTTCATAAGATCTCACGATCAAGTCATCTACTTGATTTCTTATGAAGTTTAAGCTTAGTATTCTACGGACAATAATTATATTCTAAAAGAATAAGTTTGCCTTTATAAAATAACATGATACAAGTGATGGATGTTCATAAATATATAAGTCTTTAGTGCAAATTCCTAACAATCTCCCACTTGCACTAGAGACATTCAGACATAACCATTATGCCTAATGATCTAGTGTGCCCTTCATGCTTCTGCTGCACAAGGGGTTTTGTCAATGGGTCTGCAACATTGTCATCTGTATGCACTTTGCATACCTTCACATTCCCCTATCAATGATTTCTCGGATGAGATGGAAACGTCTAAGTATATGTTTGGATCGTTGATGAGACCTGGGTTCCTTGGCTTGTGCAATAGCCTCATTGTTATCACAATAAAGACTTATAGGATCCATAATGGTAGGAACTACTCCAAGTTCAATGATGAACTTCCTGATCCATACGGCCTCTTTCGCAGCATTCGAGGCCGCAATATACTCAGCTTCTGTGGTAGAATCAGCGACTGCTTCCTGCTTTGAACTCTTCCAGCTCACAGCGCCACCATTCAAACAAAACACATAACCTGATTGCGATCTTCAATCATCTTTGTCGGTTTGGAAGCTAGCATCAGTATAACCCTTTACAAGTAGCTCTTCCTCACCTCCATATAATCAAGAATGAATCCTCAGTTCTTCTCAAGTACTTAAGGATATTCTTGGTTGTTGTCTAGTGATCTTCATCAAGGTCATACTGGTATCTGCTAGTCATGCTTAAAGCATATGATATTTCTGGTCGAGTACATAACCTGGTAAACATGATAGACCCTATAGCAGATGCATAAGGAATCTTATTCATGCGACCTCTTTCTTCTTCACTGGAAGGAGAATGAGCCTTAGATAGGCTTATACCATGTGACATAGGTAAAGATCCCTTCTTAGAATCTTGCATGTTAAACCGTTTTAACACTTTGTCTATGTATGTACTTTGACTTAGGCCAAGGAATCTTTGAGATCTATCTCTATAGATCCTGATACCTAACACATAGGTCGCTTTGCCCAAATCTTTCATAGAAAACAATCTCCTAACCAAGTCTTTACAGACTGAAGGGTAGGAATGTCATTTCCTATTAGGAGTATGTCATCTACATACAAAACCAGAAAAATCACAAATGCTGTCACTAACCATTTTGTAGACACAAGGTTCATCTTCATTTTAATGAAACCAAACTGCTTTACAGCTTCATCAAAAATAAAGATTCCAGCTTCTAGAGGCTTGCTTTAATCCATAAATGGATCGTTGCAACTTATATACCTTTAGGTATAACAAAACCTTCAGGTTGTATCACATACATATATTCAAGAAGGCTTCCATTTAGGAAGGTTATCTTGACATCCACTTGCCAGATTTCATAATCATGGTAAGTTGCAACAGCAAGCAAGATCCGAACAGATTTAAGCATGGCAACTGGGTAGAAGGTTTCATCATAGTCTACACTATGAATTTGCGTGAAACCCTTTAGCCTCTAACCGTGCTTTAAAGGTACTTACATTACCATCCATGTCAGTTTCCTTTTGAAAACCCACTTGCACCCTATGGGTTTTATCCCTTTGGGTGGCTCAATCAAGGTCCATACCTTGTTAGTGTACATGGAATCCATTTCAGATCTCATGGCATCAAGCCATTTCTCATATTCTGGACTCAAAAGAGCTTCTTGGTAGATCACTGATTCACCTTGATCCATTAGCAATACATCCCCTTCCTGAGACACAAGGAAACCATATCTCTCAGGTTGGTGACGTACTCTATCTTATCTACGCAAGTCTTGCGCTACTTGAGCAGGTGGCTCCACAACACTTTGTGATATCTGCTCTTGCTCCATCATTGGCTCATTGCTACTTTATGGTACTTAAATTTCTTCAAGTTCTACTTTCCTCCCACTTATTTTCTTAGAGACATATTCCTTCTCTAAGAATACAACAGTCCTAGAGACAACCACTCTGCCTTTGCTAGGATTATGGAAGTAGTAACCCTCAGTTTCTTTTGGGTATCCCACAAATAAGCAGTTATCTGATTTGGGTCCTAGCTTATCTGAAACTCGGAGTTCCACATAAGTTTCACAACCCCAAATCTTCATATAAAGACATACTAGGTCGTTTCCCAGTCCATATCTCATATGGTGTCTTTATGATAGCCTCAGATGGAACACAGTTTAGTGTGAAGGCTGCTGTTAACAAAGCATGACCCCAAAAGGAATCAGGGAGATCAGTATGACTCATCATAGATCGAACCATATCTAATAGAGTTTGATTTCTCCTTTCTGAAACTCCATTCCATTGAGTTGTTCCAAGAGGAGTGAGTTGGGATACTATCCCATGCTCTCTTAGATAGTCATCGAATTGTTGGCTTGAGTATTTTCCACCTCGATCTCATTGAAGTGTTTTAATAGTCTTGCCAAGTTGTTTTTATACTTCATTCTTAAATTCCTTGAACTCTTCAAAGGATTCGGATTTGTGTTCCATCAGATACACAAATCCATATGTACTAAAATCATCAGTAAAATTGATGAAGTATTGAAAACCTCCTCTAGCCATTGTGCCCATGGGCCCACATACATCACTATGTATGAGGCAAAGAAGATCACCGGCCCTTTCACCCATTTCCGGTGAATAAGGTTTTGGTCATCTTCCCAGATAAGATTCACATGTCTCAATTGATTCAAAATCAAATGAGTCCAAATAACCATCTTGGTAGAGTTTGGATATGCATTTCTCATTTATGTGGTCTAAGCAACAATTCCAAACATAAGTCGGGTTCAAACCATTTATTTTGACCCTTATGTTATAGATAGGCACTTCCATGTCAAGAACATATTGTTCAACTTTGCACAACCATTTCATTCAAACAAATTGAATTGTTCTTTATAAAAACACTCTTTTCTAAACAAGAAACGAAATTAAAATTCCCACTAATGGTAGGCACAAAATAACAATTATTTAGTTCAATAACTAGCCCAGTTGGCAAAGTTAAATAATAGGTTCCTACGGCTAAGGCAGCAACTCTTGCTCCTTTACCCACACGTAGGTCGACTTCTCCTTTAGCCAATGACCTTCTTCATTTAGATCCTTCACATTCATATTAATGTGAGATTCACATCCGGTATCCAATACCCAAGATACAGAAGTAGGTAAATTGACTTCTATAACATATATCTCTGAAGCGGAAGTCTCACTTCCCTTTTTCTTGATCTCCTCCAGGTACTTTACACAGTCTCCAATGTCCTGATTAGCCACAGTGGAAATAATTTTCCTTCCTTAGCTATCCCGCCATAGGCTTCAAATCAGAGGTACTAGGCTTATTCTTGCCTTTGTCCTTTGGTTTGAAATAGGGCTTCTTGAACTTCTTCTTGCCCTTGCCCTTTCCAGGTTGGACCATCAATATGGCCTTCCCTTTACCTTTATTAATGTTTTGCTCAGCTGTTCTTAACATGCTTAGTTATTCTGGCAGTGGTTTGTCAAATTCATTCATGTTGTAGTTCATGACGAATTGACTACAGCTGTCTGGCAACGATTGTAGGACAAGATCAGTGGCCAACTCTTGGCCTAATGGGAATCCAAGCCTTACTAGGTTTTTCAATGTACCCAATTGCTTTGAGTACATGAGCACCAACAGGGGTTCCCTTTGCCAGTCTACATTGATAAAGTGCTTTTGAGACTTCAAATCGCTCAAGCCTAGCTTGTCCTTGATAAGGTCTCTTTAAGTGTACAATCATATTGTACGCCTCCATGTTCTCATGCTGTTTTCAGCATTCATGGTAGTAAGCATAAGGCAACCTACATTGAGAGTAACATCCTGATGCTTTCTAAAAGCAACCTTGTCAGCTTTCGAAGTATTTGCAACGGGTGTTTCAGGAATAGGCCCTTCCAGGACATACAGTCTTTCCTAAGGACAATCCTTAGGTCTTATACCAGTCTAGAAAGTTAATTCCAAACAGTTTGTCCTTCTCAAGGACAGATCGCAATAAAAGTTACTTGTTGTGCTCGTTGCTATGCACGTAAGTATCATATAACAAACATATTTAATAAGGTCTTTAAATAAATATGTCTCCCACTATTTTGATTCAAAACAAGTACCCTCAATATAAAGAATCAGAAAATCCCATCACCAGATTTTCTAGTGGGCCAAGATCCATATTTCACCTAATTTTAAGTCAGCTTTAGCTGATCGCTTAAGAAAAGGTTATTTAGGTAGGAACACACTTCCAATTGCATCTCATACAACTCTTGGACAGTCAGGTGAATAACTCTTATTCTAACTCATCTTATGAATTGATGCCTAACTTAGTGCCTCTAGGTTTTTCAATCCTATTGAATATACCTAGTTAAGTCAAAACCCAACGGATAACAGTTGGATATTACTTTTATCCCATCGCGCCTCACTAAAGTAGATAAATGCACCCTGCTTTAGCAGACCCACATTTAATCGATTCTAGCCTTGACGAGTGACATACATTGGAAGGCAAAACATGACTTAATATCGGTGCCTTTAGGTTTTTCAAACTTATTGAATATACCCAATCAAAACCCAATGGTTGACAATTGGATATCACTTTTATCCTATCACGCCTCACTAAAATAGATAAAGGTACCCTGCTTTAGCAAACCCACTCTTCATCGATTCTAGCCTTGACGAGTGTCATTCATTGGAAGGCATAATAAGCATTGAGGGATTTCATCACTTTACTTTTCCATTCGTTTGTTAAACCATTTAACAAAAACATAATCGCCCCTCACTAAAATAGATAAATGTACCCTGCTTTAGCAGACCCACACTTAATCCTTTCTAGCCTTGACGAGTGTTATTCATTTGAATGAAAAACATAACTTAACATTCCCTTCCAGGGATTTGATCGCTTTAATTTTATTCGTTGTTAAACCATTTAACATACAAGCATGCATCCCATACAAACACATGATATGGTTATGGCCTCCTAAAAACCAATACAAAATTACATCAACTATATAATCTTGAGCTCTCCAAGCTCCCACTGAATCCAAGCTCCATGTCCTCCAGGTTACATTACATAACAAGAAGAAACCTCGTTTTAACATACGAGGGGATAGAGATGAGAAGAGAATTACAAGAGGAATGTTTAGAGGTAAGGCACGACACGCAGGTCGTATTTTAAATTAAAACAACTAAGGCCATAACCAACCATCATGCAAATTCAACATCCATTGATTATAAACGAGTGATATAATAAGATGTATATATATTAAGCGAGGTTTGATTACGCGCATACGAAATAACACACTACGCAGTGTAGCATGAGGGTCAAAGGGAGGCCGCCCCTTGCGGGGTGCGGGGTAGCACCCCGACACAAAAATTAGATTTGATAAACATTCAACCAATCATCAATAAGTGTCTCGCATCAAATGAATACTTCACAAACCGATAAATGAGTGAGTCCCTCGTATCATTTGAATACGTTCTTGTCAGCAAATCGATAAGTGGTATGTTTATCTCAGCCAATATTCGAGTCAAGACAAGGTTTCAACAATTGAACCCTTTGATGCCCAAGACATGAACTCTTTCATGTTCCTTGGGACCCTCCAACATTAGAACATATAAATATATATACATCACACATAAAAAATTCAATAAAGGGAACAAAATAAACTGATTCTGAAAGCTGCACTTCACTTGCGCTTTACCTGCGCTCCACCTGCGCTACAGCGCAGGTGCAGCGCAAGTATCAGAATCAAAATACGTAAAGTGCGCTTCAGTCTGCGCTGCAGCGCAGATCTGCGCTTCAGCGCAGGTTGCAACTCAGATATCAGCGCTACGTTTTTCAGCAGAAAAAACAACAAAAAAAATAATCTTCACAAGATTAAAAGCCTAAATCATGTTTATCGCAAACCAAAGCTCTGATACCAATTGAAGGGAATCAAGCATATGGTCAGGGTGCAGCGCAAATAAATGGATTCCCTCCCTTGTTATGATCGTTTTGCGAAAACACGAATCAAGGCATAAAAGGTATTGAAACGAAAGGTCGTACCTTATTAGGATTACAAACGAGGCGAGAGTAGTCGCGTCTCTATTGGTATCCATGCCAACAGCCGTACTAGGAAACCCTCCTCAACTCTGCTAGTAACCTTAGAGAGTAAAAAACGATTGCTCATATGTGTATAGGGTAATGTATCTCATGCTCTATTTATAGAGTGGTGGCTAGGGTTTTACCCTTTCACTCACTTAACCCTCATACTTATGGGCCTGGCCCATTATGTTATAATAATTCTAATTAAATTAAATTAGAATTATTATTCTTTCCTAGTGGCTTGTTGTATGCGTGTGACCTAATAGGCTTTTAACATTTGGTTATAATATTAAAATAAAACCCTTTTATATTTAATATCATAAATAGTGAGCGGTATCTAGCAACACATCACTATCCAAATATTGAGACTATCAATAACTTTGATAAATCCTATTTTATGATAATAATTTATATGATCTGTCCCTTTGTCCAAATATCTAATTGAACACAAGGGCATGGATGGTGTCAACCTTGTATAGTTCAATTTATATTTTCTTGATCCCCAAGTAGACTGTACAGAAAATAAATATCTCATATTTATCCTCCCGAGCATGGCCATGCATTTTGCAGTCTCACTTTATCAAGAGGCCTACAGATATAACTCCTATTACATAGGAGGGACAAATCCCATCTAGGGCACTCACATTCCTCCACATAATTTATTATATGTCCAAATACCAACTTTATGATCACCCTGTTACAGGTAACGTTTGATGATATTCAAAACACATAATTCCTTATGTAGGAATCGTAGTGATTTCAGGTCGAAGGACTTCATATAACATCTATCAATTTAAGAAACGTTCATGACACTTATGTAACAACCCATGCAACGTTCTTAAGGTGGGTCTGTCCAATACACCATTACTCTTAATGTGTACCTATGTGAGAACATGATATCTCATATCCATGATCTGTAAGATGTGATCATCGATGAACTCACATACTAGTCTAAATGCATTTTTGTCCTAATATGATACTTGACTAGGGACTATTTAAGAATAGTTCTTCATAAGATCTCACGATCAAGTCATCTACTTGATTTCTTATGAAGTTTAAGCTTAGTATTCTACGGACAATAATTATATTCTAAAAGAATAAGTTTGCCTTTATAAAATAACATGATACAAGTGATGGATGTTCATAAATATATAAGTCTCTAGTGCATATTCCTAACAAATATATCCATGAATCTTGCAAACTGCCTCTCCTTATCTCTTTTTGATGGATTCTGAGGGTATGGTAGATTCTTCAGTTGTGGCACCTGTTTCTCACCCTTCTCCCTCTTTTTCTCTTCACTTTTATTTTCTCCCTCTTTTTCTTTTCCTTTTCTCAACTCTCTATTTACAACCTCACCTTTATTTTGTTCTTCCTCTCCCTCACACTCATTTTCCTTTTCTTTCTCTTTTTCCTCCAAGACTTCCTCCTCCACAGCTAGGTTGTCACCAATCCCTCTCTCTACAACTCTTCCACTCCTTGTAGTGATTGATTTACAATGTTCTTTAGGATTGGTTTGTGTGTTGGCTGAAAAGTGCCCTGATTGTTGATCTGATAACTGCTTGGTCAACTGTCCAACCTGTGTCTCCAAATTTTTGATTGCAACTTCAGTACTTTTCTGATTTGACATAGAAGTCTGCATGAATTTCTCCAATGTATCCTCCAATTTTGATGTTCTTTCATGTACAGAAGGATAATGTTGTTGTTGCTGTTGATAAGGAGGCTGTCTATTAGAAGGTCCAACTTCCTGTCTCCATCCAAAGTTCTAATTCTGATTGTTTCTCCATCCCTGGGAAAAATTGTTAGCATAATTATTAGCATTGGTGGAGAAATTACCTGATCTCCCTTGGTTAGCCATATAATTAATCTGCTCTTCCTGTTGATTGTCTTCATATGAACAGTGACCATTAGGATGGTCACCTCCACAAAAATCACATACTAACTATTGTTGTGATTAACCAGGATTTGATTGCACAACATGTAATTGTTGAGGAAGCTTTGACATTTGTTTGGTAAGTGCTTCAATCTGCTGAGTTAATATCTTATTCTGAGCTAAGATAGCATCAGTAGTACTCAGATCAAGCACTCATCTTCTTTGCACTGTATGCCTTCCATGTTGGGCTTGTTGATCAGCAGATGCTAAACCTTCAATTATTCTTGTTGCCTGTTCTACATCCACTGATAACATAGTCCCTCCAGCTGCAACATCCAATATCATTTTTGTATCAGGCAATAGACCATTGCAGAATGTATTTGGTTGAGTTATGTCTTCAAATCCATGGTTGGGACATCTCCTCAATAAAGACTTGAATCTTTCCCATGCTTTAAAAAGAGACTCATCTGGTCCTTGCTTGAATGATGAAATATCTACCTTAGCCTTGATGAAACGAGAGGGTGGAAAGAATATGTTCAAAAACTTTGCCTCTACTACACTCCAGCTAGTCAAACTCTAATTTGGATGTGATTTAAGCCATTCCTTTGCTTTTCCTGCCAATGAGAAAGGAAACAAACGTAAGTAAACACTTTCTAGATCATCTTCCTCAATCCACATTGTTCCAATTAATTCATAAAAAGTGGAAAGGTGAGTATATGGATCCTCATGATCCATTCCATGAAACTGATGAGCATTGATCAAGCTAAGGAATGTTGCCTTCATTTCTATTGCTTTTGTGGCAGTTGGTACTATAATGCTTGAGAAATGTCTGGGACCCTGTTGCAAAGCATAGTCTCCCAGAGTTCTCCTTGGTGGATCTCTTCTTTCACCAGCCATGTTTTCAACTCTTTGATCTGTTGGACTAGGTGTATTGGGAGTGTTGGAAGATTCACTTGTGGTTTGTCCTTGCTTTTTTCTTTTTGTTCTTTCCTCTGTTCTTCCGAGCTGTCTTCTCAATTTCAGGGTCAAATTCTAATTGATCTTTAGGTACCTGACCTCTTAAGAACATAAATCAAGACAACTCAAGCAAGGATTAGCACAAGATAAAAATCTAAACAAAAACTAACTAAAAAGAGAAAATTATTAACAGTACTTAATGAGTTAACGAAAAACTTTAAAAGAACACCAATCCCCGGCAACAACGCCAAAAATACTTGTTAACTCCTTGGCAAGCGTACCAAAAGTCAACTGTAGTATAATGATTTTAAAAGTAGGAGTGTCAATCCCGCGAGGAACAGGTTCAATCAAAATTTAAAGTTCAACTCAAACAGCATATAAACAAGATTAATAAGTGGATTCATGATTGATTTAGCTAAATTAAACTAGACTTGTATAAAAGTAATGCAAAGTAACGAGGAAATTAAGGGAAATTTCAATGAGAGAAACAGGGATTGAATTTCATCTATCTCACTCATCTGTATTTTGGATGAATATAAACATATAGCATTTGAAACTATCAATATTGATGCAACACACAAAAATCATTTATATTGATTCCTCAAGTATAAAATTCATAAGATTAATCTCTTGAATATCGATTCCTCAAATATTCAACAGATTATCCAGCATTACGTTCAAGTGTTATATGCAATCGATATATCGAAATCTATTCCTAGTATAACAATACATCGACTATTTTCGTTCAGATCGGATTTTCAGAAATACTTTCCAGTTAGATCTAAAAATCTAAATCAAGAATCTATTGATCAGATAGAATCAAGAAGATAAAACAGAACGAAAATAATAATATTGATCGAAACAAGTTTGATATATATAAATATCACCAGAATACATCCGAGTTCGAATCGATTACATTCAATCCCAAGAGAAAAGATTAGCTACACATGGTAGCTTTTACAACCAAGAAATCCAAGAAGATGGAGGATTGTGCTTCCGCAGCTGTCGTTCGTCTCGTAATCTCTAAGTTTTCTTTTTTTTCGAAGAAAGTGATTCCAAACCCCTCAACTGCTCTTCAAACTCTGTTTTATTTTTCGGAATAAGTGGATTCTCGTTTGGGCCAAAGATTTTAGCTCAAGCGAGTAGAATTCTTCATGATGAAGAAAGGTATTCTCGCTTAAGCGAAATTATTTCACTTGAGCGAGAATGGCACCCAAAAACCACCCTATCTGGACAAATCTCGCTTGAGCGAGACTTTTCCCTCAAGCGAGAATAAAACATAATTAATCCTTCTTTTCTTCTTCCTGCTCAATTCTTCTAAGCCTGATTACCCTTCTTCTTGGTTTCCTGCAATTAAAGCACAAAATGGGATTAAAAGGCTTCAAATAATCCAAGACTCAGATAATACTAGCTTGAATTCAAAATTCAAAAATTGGGAGAAATTAACTGTAAAATAAATGCAATTAACCCATAAGTGCCATAATTCCATGAAAAAATATCCTAATATTTGGCACTTATCAGAAGAACATTGTGACGACATGACCATCAGAAGTGTTCAATTGATAGAGAGGGGAACTGGTGACAACCTAACTGAAGAAGAAGAAGAAGAAGAAGAAGAGATAGAAAAAGAAAGAGCATAGAGTGAGAGAGAGAAAAATGAAAGTGAGAAAGAAGAGAGTGATTGTGAAGTGGAGGAAGAAAACAATAAAAGCGAGAGTGTAAATAGAGATAGAGAAAAAGAAAATGATAAAAAGAGTGACAAAAGAGAAGGTGAGAAAAAGAAGGAGAAAGGAGGGGAAGAGATACCACAACTAAAGAGATTGCCATATCCTAAAGCCCCTTCAAAGAAAGGGAGAGAAATGCAACTTGCACATTCTTTGGATAGTTTTACAGGGCTGCAAATCAACATTCCTTTTATAGAAGCCATGGAGCAGATACCGAAGTATGCAGGATTCATGAAAGAGCTTCTCATTAAGAAAGGAAGATTTTCAGAAGAAACTGTGGAACTGGAGGTAAGGTGCAGTCCAATCATTCAGAAACCTTTGCTAAAAAATTCTAAAGATCCAAGCAGTCTCACTATTCTTGTGAATATCAGAAGCTTATCAATGCATAAAGCTTTACCTGATCTGGGCACCAACATAAATCTCATGCCTCAATCTATGCTGAAAAGGATTGGGAATTGGGAAGTTATACCCACTCGGATGACTTTGCAATTGGTTGATAGGTCTATGAGATATCCTTGTTATGTAGCAGAGGATTTTTTGGAAAAATTTGGAAATTTTGTGTTTCCAGGGGACTTTGTGATCATGAATATCAAGGAAGAGGTTGAACTTCCACTGATCCTTGGCAAACCATTTATGAAGACAGCTAGAGTAATCATTGATGTTGATGATGGTAAGCTAAAGGTCAGGACACAAGATAAAGAAGTCAAGTTCAATGTGTTTGAAGCTATTCAGCACCCAAAGGATCATCTGGAGTGCTTCAAAGTGGATTTGTATGATAAAGCTCTTCTGGCAGAAAAAAAGCCAAGACTGCAGGAAGCAAAAGAATTCAGGGCTGACAAGTATGAATCTCCCAAGCTTCTAGAGAAAAAGACCTGTGCATGTCATAATAAGAGGCCCAAGAAAAGAAAAGTCAGGCCAAAGGAATAAGCAACATGGTCTAATTCCAGAAAGAAGCAAAGATGGTCAGAACCAGTCCCTGTCAAAAATCTGCATGAAGCAATGGTATTTGAAGGTTTGCTGTCAAAAGAGATTAAGGGTGTAGCACCAAGGCTCACCACAAGGTTTAAGTTTTAACCACCATAAATGATACAGACGTCAAGCTATGTGACGTTAAACAAGCGTTTCCTGGGAGGCAACCCAGTGTTTATGCAATTTAAATTTTGGTTTTTGTGTTGATTTGGTGTTAATTGTGTTTTATTTATGTGCATAAGTGTAGGTAGTGAAAATTTTGTGTGGATGTGTTAATTTGTTATTTTGTACATTTAATCATCTCAAAACTGTGAATCATGCATATTTGTGCATTTTGAAATATGTCTGAAGTATGTTGCATGAGAACAAGTTTGGAATGTTGAATTGAGGTGGTTGGATGCTTGTTTGTGTGTGTTTTTGGTTGTTTTTTTTTTTAAATTGAGTTTTAGAACTCAATTTTAGTTTAGAATTTGTAAAAATAGGAATGTCCATGGGGAATGTGATTTATAAGAATTGAGGGATTGGAATGAATTAAATTGAGCAAAAATTGGGAAAGAAAAGAGTGTTGAAAGTGGGAAAAGTTTGAGCTGAAAATGCAGAAATTTTCTGCATAATCTGATGCAGTTTTGCTGCATAAAATGTTGTCTGAAGTTGGGCGTTCAAACGCGCATCCGGGCGTTCAAACGCCCAAACTTTCTGTCCATGTACAATTATTAATTCAATGTGGGCGTTTAAACTCGCAAACGGGCGCTCAAACGCCCAAAGTTTCTGTCCTGGCCGTAATTTTAATTAATTCTAGAGGTTCAAACGCCCGTATGGAGGTTCAAACGCCCAATCCACCTACCTAGGGAGTTGTCAAACGCGTACTGCACTAGTCAATGTCAGAGATGTCACATCCATCATTGCTGGGTGTTTAAACGCCCATCTGGAGGTTTAAACGCCCAGACCTGTCTGAATGGAAGTTTAAACGCCCACATGGAGGATCAATCGCCCAATGTGGCTGTCAAGGGACCTTTTTACCCATTTTTTTGGGCTCTCAAACACGCAGGGCGCGCGCGGGCGCCCAATCTTTCTGTCCAAAGCAAATTTCTTGCGCGCAGCAGCGTCCCCTTCCTATCAACTTCTTTCTCTTTCTTCTTCTCCCTCCTCGCACCACACACCATTTCATCTCCCATTTTCCTTCAAATTTCTTCTACACTCAAGCTTCCACACTCCATCCTTCTTCCTCCTTCATCATTGTGCTTCAATTTTTCTTCTCTATTCCATTTCTTCCATGGACACCCATTAGGATAGGTTTAGGTTAATTTTTCCTTTTTAGAAATTTATTATCTTAATTACTTGTTAAATGAAATGTTTAAATGTGTGAATGCTTTAATTGTTTTGTCTAGTTGTTAATTTTTTAGGTTGTGGGTAATGTTGCATACTCTCTTTTCCACATGATATTTTTATGCTCACCATGTGTTTGGTAAAATGCCCCAATACTTGTGCTTGCTTAAATAGCTCTTGTTGTGAAAAATTTAAAGATCTCTAGATGTTTGATCAAATGCTTGAACCATGTACTTTGTGCTTAATTGTTTGAAATGAACTTCAATTTTTGTAAGTAGGCACCTAGTACTCAAGTGGCAATTTTAATTGTGCTCATGCTAAAATTGAGTTTATTGTTTCTACTTGTTTAAATTTGGCTTATCACCTCATCCACTTGGTTCATGCAAGAGAATTTTGGTTTCTAATTGTGTCAACTAACTAAAGGAGAATTGTTTTATTGTAGAGCTTTCTCAGCAGCACACCCAGAGCCAGCCAGTTGTCATTCATTGAGGACAAGTGCTCCTAAATGAGTCCTACCACCATGCTTATTTGTCTCAGTCCTCTCATGTCCCTAGAGTTTGGCCGTGGCCCTCACCGGAGCAGTTTTCTGCTTATATCTCATGGCCCGGGGACAAGCCTTCTTTTCCGGGGGGAGCAGGACCATCTGATGATGATGATGATGATGATGGGGATAACTCAATGCAGTGAGGGGAGTGTTTTACTTGTATTTACTGTTTCTTGTTATTTCAATTCGGTTTTTAAATTTCAGTAATTAGGAGTTTTAGTAAATGTTGGTAGAATAGTTCATTTTCTGTTTGTAGTTTGAACATATTTGGTAGCTTTAATTATGGACAGTGGATGCTTTATCCTGTGTGAATGTTATTTTGTTTGTCCTTCATTTAAACCACTATTCTTAACTTAGGAGTATAACAATTTTTGGAAATCATAGAAAGTTAAGAGTTTTTGAAAAAGTCTTGTTTGAAAAGTAAATCAATTTTTCCAATTTCATCTTTTTAGCTTAGAACAAAAATTTTCAAAAGTTTTGAAGAAATCTGGAATTCTAAAAGAAGCAGAATTTTTCAATTGAATAGACATAGAATTTTGTACATGATGGTGAAGAGAGCAAATTTTTGAAGCAATTGACTGGTTTGATTAAGGAACCTTATTCTTGTAAAGCTAAGTGAGTGAGTGAAACCAAGAGAAATTCAGAGTCTCATTATGATTTATGAAGCTGGTCTTGCCTTAATTTTCCATTGTTACTTATCATTAGAAGCATGGAAATGACTTTGGCAAATTTGTTGAAATTCTTCTTTAAAGCCTAGTGCCAAATAGCCAACCTTGCATCATGAGTAAGCAATTTTATTTGATAACCCATTTGAGCTGAATGTTTATTCTTAAACCTGCACCTTAAATGTAATTGATTTAATCTTCCCTCCATGCTTAAGAAAAGAGAGCTTAGGTGCAAGTTATGTAATTTCATGGGTATTGAATTGCTTTGATGATTATGGGCATATAAAGAGAAGAGTTGACAAAAAAAACAACCCTTGTGTGAAAAAGAAAAATGAAACAGAAAAAGAAAAAAAAAAGATTAGAAAAAGGGGTTGTATATAGAAATGAAATAAAAAGAAGAAAAAAATGATGGTTGTTGATCCAGAAAAGAGGGATTCCATGTTTGAAGAATTGGGGGTAGTGCAAAAGATTCATAACTTGTATAAAAGCTCTCTATTCCCAAAGGTGTGAATTTGAATATTCAAAAAAACAAAGATTCTTGGAAACCCAGCCTCATTACAACCTTCAATGACCTTAGGATTCATGCTAATATTGTGTCTGTGATTTGATGGAAAATGACTGGCAAGGCTATGCTGATCAATCACTTTGAGGGATGAGTGAAACACTCACCAGGAGAGTCATACACTGAGAGTGGTTCCTTGTAAGAGAAATTCTTTGCTTCTTCTATTTGCTATAGTAACTGAAGTGTACTCACATCTTGACTTTGATTGACTGAAAATTCTGATCTCTGCGAGCTGAAATTGTTGTTGTGAATGTTCTAGCTGTTTTGATGATTGAAAATTGATTTTGTTCAAACAATGACTTGATCTCATTTTGCTTGCTCCATTTTGATTGAGATATCTTGCTTGAGGGCAAGCAAGAAGCTAAGTTGGGGGGAGTTGATAAGTGCTTAGAATTAGTAATTTTTGGGTATAATTTTAGCACTTTGAAATGATAATTGTTATTAATTTGGCCCCTAATTTCCCTTTTATTGCTTGATTTTAGTTTTATGTAGTTTTTAAATTAAATTCTGAGTTTGATGCTATTTTTAATGAGAAATGTATATATTTTGTAGGAATTAAGACTTGGAGGGAAAGTTAAGAAGCAAGTAAAGTCAAACAAGGAGAAAAGACAGCTTTGGCAGCAAGTTTAGGCGCTCAAACCTCCATCTGGAGGTTTAAATGCCCGTATCCTGTCTGAAAATGAGGTCGAAAGCCCCTTTCTGAATCTGGGCGTTCAAACCTCCATTTTGGAGGTTTGAACGCGCTACTTTTTTAGAAAAAGTGAACTCGAAACACGCGCGCGCCTTTTTGCGGAATAATAATCATTGCATGTTCAAACCTCCGTTCCGGAGGTTTGAACGCGCGTCCTTTTTGGAAAAGTAGTACATCTGCGTGCGCGTCCTTTTCTCGGAATATAATTATTATAGGGCGTTCAAACCTCCATTCTGGAGGTTTAAACACCCAAATTTCAAACAGCTTTCTAAAGGCACTTGCAAGAATAAAACAAACTATATAAGGAGCTTTTTGGTAATCCTCTTCTCGAAGTTTCTCTAGGAGCTCTGCTAGGGTTTGCCTCCATTTCTTCTTCTCCATTTCTCTTGGGTTGTAAGTGCTACTATGAGTAGCTAAACTTTTATTTTGGGATTGAATGTAATCTATTCAAACTTGGATGTATTTTGGATTCATTTATCTATAGAAATTTCGTTTCTTTTCAATATTGGCATTTTTGTTCTACTCTTAATGCTTGACTCTGTTAACTCAATAGTAATCTTGATTTAGATTTCTTGAAGTAGCGGGAACGTATTTCAGAAATTCGATTTGGACGAAAATGCTCGATAGGTCGAAACGCTAAGAATGGCTTTCGATTTATCGATAGCTTTAAAACATCTTTTCTTAATGCTAGGCAACTTGTTAAACATTGGAGGAATCGATGTTTAGGGGGTTGTTCTAAGGATTTCACATTGGAGGAATCAGTGTGAATGATTTTAGCTTGTGCTTCAATATTGTTTAGTTCGAATACTATAGGTTTTTGATTTCCAAAATACGGAAGAGTGCGATAGGTGAAATTCAATCCCAGATTTTCCCAATTGAAATTTCCTTAACTTTTACTTTGCATTTTATTACTTTTATGCATTTCTACTTTAGTTGCTACAAAAATCAATCATGAATCAAATATTCTCCTTTGTGTACATATACTTAGTAAGCTAAACTTTGAGATTTGATTGAAACCGTTCCTCGTGGGTTCGACACTCTTACTTAAAAACTATTATACTATTGCGACATTGGTACGCTTGCCAAGGTCCAACACCTGCTCTACGTGGAACTCTGTCCTCCACCCAACTTCTTTCCCTTTTATCTGCTGAAATGCACCGTTTCACTTTAAAAAAGAGAGAAAAATTGATTGTTTAAAATAAAAAAATGGGGGCCAGCTTCTCAATTACAAGAAGCATAAGCCCCAACCCTTTTCTTTTTCTTTCTTCAGCCGTGCGACTCCCCTCTCCTGTCCGTTCCTCTTCTTCTTCTTATACCCATTTTCCTTCACATGGTGCTTCATTTTCCCCTCATTCCCTTACACCAATTGAAAGGTACTCCATCCGGACTTGAATATAAGCAAAAAAACTCACATTTGGTGGACTGAAATATAAGCAAATCTTAACTATTTTCACCCTATTTAATGATATAAACCCAAAATGTCCTTTGATTTTACTTTCCAACCACTCTATTTAATGAATCACGTGCCAATAGAAAGAGAGTATGTCCACTTGAAACAATTTTCAATAAAATTGAATGTGGGGTAATTTAGGCAATGCAAGTACTTTTTACATGATACCAAGAAAATTTAATGAGTTTAACCAACTTTCTTAATACGTGTGAATTTAGTTATTTTTGCTTATATTCAAGTCCGGAGTAGTATTTAAACCCATAATTTCTAGTCATTCCCTTTTTCTTTCCAAGACTAAGTTTGGTAGTTTTTGGGGTTAGGGATAGTGCTCTGAGGAAGAAGGAGCCGTTAGATAGAGAGGGTTATCCGTTAGATGGAGCCGCCCCATGGGAAAGGCCACCCTTCAGAGGAGAGGGTTATCAGTGAGATGGAGCCGCCTCTCGGTTCTATCATGAGTGATCCCTACTGTATTTACATTGCATATGATTTATGTTTTACTCAATTTATTTCATTTAGATTTACTTATTAAACTTATACATGATAAATTTGTATTACTTTGGATATGATAAGCTTATCTCTTGGATATTGGAAACAAGTTATCCCAGATTGTGGGATTTATCGAACTCACTTGTTTATTAAGTTTTATGTTGAGAAATAAATTTTATACTATGAATTGTTTCTATCGAACAATTTGTGCGTTGGTATGTTTCCCTTCTAGTTCATGGTGGTTGTAAGGCCCTCACTGAGTCTTTGTGACTTACCCCTTTCTGTTGTTTTTCATCCAGATTTCGAAGCAACTGAGAAGCAGGCTACTGGCAGATTCATTGTCCCAGCTCCGCTGTTATTTCATTTTGGTAGGCATCCTTTGTGTTGGTGGCCATTTGATGTTATTTTGGATTATATGTACATTCTGCAACTATAGGAGATTAGTCATGAGTTTATGTGGAGATGTATATTTTGTGTTGATTGGATAAATACATTGTTGTTGGAAACTTTGGTTGGTAATATTTGTTGATACAAGATTTTTTGTAAATTTTGGGATGTCCAAAATATAGGGGAGACTCTGTCAAAATTTTCTATAAAAATCATGGAAGTATGTTTATTTTGGAAAATCATTTGCCAAGTAATGTACTATTGTTTTAGGCTTGTCAGGCTAAGGATATTAGCTTGTGCACCGGACACGGCCTTGGATTTGGGTTGTGACATCTGCATTGTTTTCTTCACCCTTAATATAACACGCCGCCCTTTTTCTAATTTTGTCCATCGATGATGCTGGTATTTGGGCAAGGGATTCATTGAAGGGTCTCGACTGAAGTCCTTCCTCAAATGTTGAAACCAACAACTCATGATTGGGGTTCACGACCAACAATGAAGCATCGTTGAAGCGTCCCAGAAACTCCCTCAAAGGTTCTCCTGGTCGCTGTTTAACATTAAACAATTTTCCCGAAGTCATCATCCTCAACTTCCTAGCTGAGAGTTGGGTCAATTTTTTTTTATGAAGTCATGTGTACTGACAATAGATAATGGGGAAGATTGGAAAACCTCATCATCGCTGGGCCCGTCAACGTCCTAGAAAATAACTTGCACTGCAAGACATCCTCCAAACCTCTCTTCAGCATTTGTGTTTTGAACGTAGTTACATGAACCTGGGGATCTGTAGTACCATCATACACGCGTAGAGGGGTTCTCAAAAGTCTCTAGGAAACAAACTTTCGACAATTTCAACAGAAAATAGGTGAAATTATCCCGCTACTCCCTCCAAGTCTTCCTCCTCATTTTTGCCTCTTGACAAGCTATTCACCTTTGCTTGCAAGTTCTGGTTTTGCTGCTGAATCATGTCCATGCGCTCCAGAATTTCTTGTAACTCCGGGTTATCTGTCCCCAAGCCCTCCGACTTCGGCCCATTCTCCTCCTGATGGTTAGATCTTGTCGCTGTTCTTCCCTAAACCATGATTTTGTAATGGTGGTCAGCGGGAAAAGTTTTACCGCCACCCCACGGTGGGGGCAAAATGTTCTGAACAAGGGTTGATGGCGGTCGACCTGGAGCTCGAAGTGTCAAGCTCGTGGTCTCAACTTTGCCGAATTTGTGAACTGACCCTTTTTCCTCTCCCTTGCCTCTTAATCCCCTCTAGAGGGAATAACCCAATGTTTTTAAAACCGGACCGACCATTGAACCGGCCTGGCCACCGGTTTAAGGTTCAATGGTCGGATCGTGGTCGGACCGTGGTTGGACCGGTAGTAAATAAAATAATTTTTTATATTTCTACATAGTACATAAAAATTTTAATAGCAAAAAATTGATATCCACCATGACTTCAAAACATTTAAAATTAAGATATACTCATCATTCATAATTACATATAAATCCATGTATATAATTTCTCCAACAACATATATAATTTTTAATTAATTTCTCCAACAAAATATATATATATCCATATATATAATTTCTCCAAGCAATTAACCATCAAGTGGAGAAGAGAACTTTTAACCAACAATTATATAACCAGGAACCTGCATTGCAATATTATCAAATACATAGTTATATACTCTCCCTGCCGTAAAAAAAAATATACTCTCCCACTCCACTTGATTAATTCATTCGTTTAGTTGTTGAAAGGTATATACACATCAAGGACGAGAACCTGCGCAGGGCTGGGATTAATTTCTCCAATAACATAATATATCCATTATCCACCAACAGAATTGAAAGGAGAAGAGAACTGCACAGGCTTGGCTGGGAGTGTAACCACGCGGCTGGGAACAACAAAGAACGGTTGGACGCCGTGAAGCAGCAGGAACCTCGCGGTTGGGAGCGACTGGAACGGCGTGATGCGACGGAAGCAGCAAGACGGCAACGGACAGAAAAGGGCGGTCGAGAGAGAAAGGGAGAAGAAAGGGGCTTGACGCGGCGGGAGCATGTTTCTCCCTTGTTTCCAATTAGGGTTCTGGCTCAGTGTTTGTAATTCTAAACGACCCAGCAGCAACTTTTTTTTTTTGAAAAAAAAAGCTTTTTTTTAAAAAATAAAACGACGTTGTTTTAGCCAGTTTCCTTGTGACCCGTTGAAAACCGGTGAACCACCGGTTCTGGACCAGTTTACTGGTTTGTGACCGGTTTTAACGGTTCCTGTCCGGTTTTCTGCCCGTCCGGTTTTCTGGTTCAGTCGAACCGCTGCTACCACCGGTTATCGGTCCGACCGGTCGAACCGACCGGTCCGGTCCGGTTCTGACAACCATGGAATAACCGTTTAACGCACATTCTCCATTTAGGAGGCCACGTCGGTCCTTTTCCTACTCACCCTGTCGATACCTTGTGGCCGAGTCTTTCTAGACCCATTTGGTCGACCCAGGTGTTAGGGAGTATATAGCCCCACAAGCCTGAGCTTAGTCTTCAAACTAGGTGAAAGGCTTTGAACTTGAACGTCCATGAACCACAATATTATTCTGGGCCTATTCGGTCGACCGAATTGCCAGGGAGTACAATACTTCACCGTGGTCCCGAGCTGCCATTGCCATTGAAGCCACATAGATACCATTCTTGTTTGAAACAAGTCTAACATTCCACTGTCATACTCCGCTATTGTCCCGAGTGACCATTATTGTGGTCAGTGGCGGATCTTGAACAAAATGTTTGAGGGAGCCGAAATTTTTTCTCAACATATAAATTAAATATATAATTAATTTTTTTATAAATTTGAGACTTCACTTTAGAAAGTGGAGCATTCATTCACCACAGTTTTTCAGTTAATAATTTTTAACATTCTCTCTTACCTCATTTCATGATAAACTCTACATACAACTTATAAGAGTGAGATTCTCCCTCTCGATCTTGAATGTCAGCCTTCTCTCTCTACTTTATTCCTATTTGAATTTTTATATGTTAATAAATGTTAATTCTTAATCTTGAAATTTATTAAGATTCAAAATTTTATCCTATCATTTTTTATTCCATCCTTATTTTAATTAATTGTAAATCTTTATTCTTATTCTTATAATTTTAATTTACTTAATTATAACTTACTATTAAATAATTATATAAATTAGATTTCACTAGCAAAACATAATCTACTATTACAATTTTAAATTGAATAATTTTTCAAAATTATTTCAATGCTTAATTTTTTATTTTAAAGATATTAATTTATTATAAATTAAATTTTCATTATGCGAGTTAATATACTAGTATTATATTATGTTTTCTCAATCTAACTGTTAAATAATATGGTATTGACATATTGAACAAACGCACCAAATTTTAGAAATTACAAACATTCATAAGTATATAATTAATCTTATAGTCAATATTTACTTATATTTTAAGAAGTATAATATATCAAAATAAATTTATTTGATGAAGTGTACGTTAATTAGTTTTTGAACGAGTTATGATTAACGTACACATTATTTCTCTTACATCTTTTTTTCCACCTATCCCTTTTCGATCATACCATTCATCTCATCTCTAACTTTTCGCTTATTTCTCCATTTAATTTTAGGTGAATTCACCTCAACACGTATACACCAATATAAAATTTAAGGATAAAATTTGTTTTTCATCCTTGTATTTTTTGTCAACTATGATTTTCATCCCTGACTTTTAAGATCTTTGTTTTATATCTTATACTTTTAAAACACCTTAAATATAGTCCTTGACATTAATCAATTATATTGAGTTAATGATGAACTCAATTGTTCAATAATTGGACTCAGCATCTAAATGGATTAAATGAGACTCAACACATTAAAGCCAATAACTTAATAGAGCTAATTAATATTAGGGACTAGGATTAAGGTGTTTAAAAAGTATGAAGATATAAAACAAATGTTTTAAAAGTCATGGACGAAGACTAAAGTTGAACAAAAATACAGAGACGAAAAATATATTTTACCCATAATTTAATAACTATATATATACCTAAAAATATTTTCGAAAAAAATTTGGGGAAGTCATGGCTCCCCCTGTCATAACAAAGGACCACCCATGATCGTGGTGGGGTTAACTTTCCTCACAGATATTTTTTCTGTAAAAGTAGAGTTCAACTTACACTAATATATAAGTTATATTAATTCTTATATTATTGACAATTTTAAATTTAATGTGATTTTTCTTATTCAACTTTAAATTATTATTCTTCAAAAAAACTTTAAATTATTATTATTTATTATCTTAATTATTTATATTAAATTCAATCTTATATAATTTTTGTATTAATAAAAATAATTAAATAATTTTTATTTTCATATATTTCAAAATTATATATCCTATTAATTTTAATATATTTCAATAACATATTAAATAATTTTAAATGAACTTTAAGATCTTATAAGTATTATCTACATAATTTTAACTTTTAATTCAAGAATGAGTTTTAAAATATAATAATCTATAAAAATTATTCAATAATATAAGAATTCACAACTTTGCTGGTCAAATTTCATCCCTCCCCCATTGAATTACTATATTATATTATCTAATTTTAGAAATAATTAAATTGATTAAATCATTTTTTATTAGATGGCCCAGATATTCTCATATTCACAATTTATTCTCACCAAAAAATATATAAAAAAATGACCCAGAAGTTTGAGCGGCTTGGTTCGGTGTTTAAAAACCTAGAAAATAAGCTCAGATTTCACGCTTCGAATCCCTAATTCCCAAATCTCCTCTGAAGCACCGTCGCCATGGACTTCCCGAAGAAGCGCAAAACGGAAGAGAACGGCGACGCCAATTCTCCCCCGCCATCCACCGATGCTGACACCGCCTCAATCACCACCACCACCCTCACACCAGAAGACATCCGCAGGATCCTCCAACCCTTCACCCAGGACCAGCTCCTCGAACTTCTCCAGTCAGCGTCCCTCCGCCACCCTGACGTTCTCGACGCCGTCCGCTCCGTCGCCGACCGCGACTCCACCCTCCGTAAACTCTTTGTCCGCGGCCTCGCCGCCGAGACCACCACTGACACGCTCCGCGGCGTCTTCTCTGCTTACGGCGACCTGGATGAGGCCATCGTCATCTTCGACAAGTCCACCGGCAGGTCCAAGGGCTACGGCTTCGTCGTGTTCAAGCACGTCGACGGTGCCATCCTCGCCCTCAAGGAGCCAAGCAAGAAAATCGACGGTCGGATGACGGTGACGCAGCTGGCGGCAGCGGGAGCCGGCGGTGGCGGAGGCGGAGGCGACGTCTCGGCTCGGAAGGTTTTCGTCGGGAACGTTCCGTTCGAAATATCATCGGAGAGGCTATTGAGTGAGTTCCTTAAGTACGGTGAAATCGAAGAGGGTCCTCTAGGGTTTGACAAAGGAAGTGGAAAAACGAGAGGCTTCGCGTTCTTTGTGTACAAGACTGAAGAGGGTGCGAGGGCTTCGTTGTTGGAGCCTCTCAAGACCATTGAGGGCCACCAAGTCATTTGCAAGTTGGCTGTGGATAGCAAGAAGCCCAAGCCCGGGAGCCAAAACCCTTCGGGCTTTCCAGTTGAACCTCCTTCTTCTTTACATGCTCCTAGTCCTATGATGATGCCGCAGTACGGTGCTGCTAATACTTATGCGCCGCCGTATAGTAACCCGGTTCCATCTGGTGGTGGCTATGGGCCTGGAATTGGCGGTGGTGCTGCACAGTACGGTGGGCCTGCGCCTGCGCCGGCTTCCGGTGCAAGGTTGCCTCCAATTTCTGGTGGGGGATATCCAGATGGCTCGCATTATGGTTTCCCGTCGCAGCCCATGCCAATGCCCAGACCTCCGCCACCTGGTGGAATGTACCAAGGCGTGCCGCCTTATTATTGAGGTAAATTTTTGTTTTGTATTTAATTGTGGGTTGTAGGTAATATATGTTTGTTTCTCTTTATTGGTTGGTTGTGTTGTTGTAGTTTGTTTCTTTGATTCAGTTTTAAATTTTCTTCTGAATAACAAAAATATTGGTTTTAGGTCTCACTTATTTGTTGATTATTTGCTCGGAAGTTTCTGTCTTGTGTCTTCCATTTTACTGAAAACCTTGCTTGACTTGTGAGCAATCTATGCTCATATCCATTTGCCAAAAATGTGTGTTACTATTAGCTACTTGAATGTAGATGGTTTTAGAACAACTGGAGTTTGTTATGGGTTTGGTTGTTTGCATGTTACAAGGACCATTATTCTTTCTGATTCTGAACCATTCTGTATTTGATAATGGGTCATCCATCTTCCCAATCCGAATTTCTTAAATGGGTTGGTGATATGAACTGGGTTCAATATCTTTTGTAGAGATTATTTTGCTGTGTGGTCTTCCTGTTGATGTTGGTTAAAGTTTATTTATTTTGTTGATTGTATTTAACTTTTGAGTAATAATTATGACTTCTTGACAGTTCATTGTGATTTTAAATGTTAATCATTGGTTTGAGTTTTGAATAGGTGTTTCATTCAGCTTTGTGATGGCTTCTTGGGCGCTAATGCTTTAAATGGTTTTGCTGATTTCGTGCATGCAGACAATGAAATCTTTGGTTTTGGTTACATGGACTGCTGTAATTTGTTGCTGCTTCACTACCTCTGCATCTATTTGTCATGGTTCCATTTGTGATAGCTCTTAGTGAAAGCTTACATAACTTGGCATAGTTTTTTAATGTAGTACTTATGTGGAATTTCTGTAGAACTTTTTATTTTAAGTTTTTTTCCCCTTCTTTCTGAATTAGGTTCCTAAGCTATTGAGGAAAATGCCAGGGTGGTTACATTAAATTTCAAATGTGACATATTGTTGTCTATGCTTCTATGTGCATATATGTACTTTATGTGGTTGTTGTGGTGACCTCAATTCATTTTAAATGTTTTATCTTTTTACTTCCGTTCATTGCTAATATTTGTTTTATATGGTGGGACTTGTGATATATTTGACTATCTTTTGAAATATCCTTTTGGTTGTTAACTAAATTCATAATCAAATGGTAAACCAGTTCAAGTCTTTAGAGGTTTATATGTTAATGAGATTTGCTATTGATTTGGCCATGAAATGGACGCTTGTATTCACCTCCTTTGAAAGTTGCCAACCTTGAGATTGTCTGTCTTGTTAATTGTGGAAATCAAAGCTCCAATTTGATGTGGCGATTGAAATGTCATTTCTTTTTTTTTTTTTCCCCGTGTAAAACCTTACTTCCTATATTACATTTATGAGGTTTTGTAAAACAGACTTTACTATACCTGTA
Source organism: Sesbania bispinosa (assembly GCA_026901365.1). NCBI lineage: Eukaryota > Viridiplantae > Streptophyta > Magnoliopsida > Fabales > Fabaceae > Sesbania > Sesbania bispinosa. Next base: position 309,670 of record QLOH01000376.1, read on the forward strand.
AAGCAGTTATTTTTAAATATATGAAAAATAAAGACCTTACTTCCTATATTACATTTATGAGGTTTTGTAAAACAGACTTTACTATACCTGTAAAGCAGTTATTTTTAAATATATGAAAAATAAAGGGCACGCAATCTTATAGTTTCCACATGTCATGATTCTTATAATTTGGATTCAACTTGATTATTATTCAATTGAGCTTAGTGAAGTTCCACCAAGTGGTTTTTATCAAGCCATTAATATAACAAGTAAAGGATTTATTGTGCATGACTGATGCTGAAACTTCAATACACTAGGTGTTTGTAAATATTAAATTCTCCCCCTTCGTGTTAACCCACCATCTGAATAAGGAAAGGAGCGCAAGATAAGGGAAAAAAAGTAACAATTATTATTTCTATCTATCTCTCTTGAGCTAAAAGTAGGATATATGAAAATAAAAAACAAAATAGGATTTGTTGGTTGTTTGCCTCGTCTTGCACTGTGCTGCTCTTGAATATGTGGTAACATTTGTTTGAGTTGTAGAAGATATAAATGTTTCCTGTGAATAAACAACTTCCTATGCTATAATTTGGTTTTTTTTTTTTTTGCCATTAGTCATCCTTTTGGGCTAAATAAATTATTGTTTGTCATTCTGTTCTGGACGGTTTTTAATCGTTTTCTACTCTTGATGACTTGTGTATCAAAACATGTGAATGTCCATACTTGCTGCTATTTCTAATGATTTTTGAGTTGGTTTTCTTGTTCATTTTTTATTTGAAGTAGCTTGGTTAACATCACATTGCTGTATTCCTTTGAGGTTAGGACGTAGTATTTTTAAATGTCATTTTGGTCTCCAAATGTCCGTTGAAGGAGCCAAATTATTTTTTTGTACCATTCTCTAAAGTGAGACAATTTCTTTGTAATAATTTGATATGAAATACAAATGCTATTCGTAGGAGATTTGTACGGGACAAATGTTTTTGATATGTTGTGCCTGATTTACTTTTAAAAGGTTTCACATATGCACATAACATTTTTTATTTGTGTCTTCCTCGTCGTTTCAAATAGACTGGATACTGTTACGAATTTGAGTGCTAAACAAAATCAATAGTTGTGAACATGAAGTCTCGATATTACATATCATGGTGATTTACATATCATAGCAGTTGGAATTAGAATAAACACTCGAACATGATGCCATCAGCTCATTTGGCATGCTCAAAATTGAGGCAAGTGTCAGGGATCTGTTGGATGGAACCCATGTAAGGTGTGACTGAGTGGAGGGAATGAGCGATATAATTGGGAATTTGATTCCGTTCCATTTGGCGTCATATGGTGGGTGGGTACTTTGGGACGGAGAAATTCCTCTACAAGTTTGTTGCCAGCTGTTGCAAGTAGCCTCTTTGTCAATCAGAATGAAAATGATACTGTATTGCGCTAGTTTAAGAAGGATACAATTATCATTTCCAGAAAGATTAGGATTTTTTTGTGACTGATGAAGAAATCTTGAATGCTAACTGCACTAAAATTATTATTCTAAGTTCTAATCAAGGGTAATTTGGATGCACTGCAGTAATAGAACTTCTACTTCAAAAAAAATATAATGAAATAAAGATGTCAAATGAATTTAATTTCTTTATAAGTTGAAATTAGTTTTTGTAATTCTCCGCCAAAAATTCTCCCATTTAACTTTTCCATAAGTAATTAATTTTAATTTATGGAGAAGTTAAATTTATTTGATCTCTTTGATTAATTCTTTTTACTAAAAATTTTTCTGCAGAAGTGCATTTAAACTTGGCTTAAATAATATTTTAGAAGTTGTTTCCAGTAGGATTATAAAAATATTAGGAAGGTAGAATTTGTCTCAATAAATTGCGTGTTACTGACTCTTAAAAATGGATTGGTTTTCATCACTTTATTCAATTACTGTTGAAACTTTAAATTATTTTGAATAAACTGTTTAATTCTATGGTCGCAAGGCATTCTTTTTAAAGGTGAGTTTTAAGCTGAAGTACTTGGGGGGAAAAAGTTCCTGAAGGTGTGGCATGCATTGAAAGTCGTTAGACATTAACTTGTTTGGACCCACGATTTTATAGTGCATAATGTGGTTTTAAATAATTAAAATGAAATCATTTTTATTAAATCAAATCATTGATTTCAAAATTAATTTCATTTAATTATAAATCAAATGCATATTACGTTGAGTTATCCACAACTGGATCCTTGTGTATATAGTCTGAATTTTCAAAACAATTACTAAGAGATTTTTGCTTGCAGTTAACCATTTCTTGCTCTATCATAGGTTTTATTGTTAGTTCGAAGAATGACCATGTAAAAAGGAAGGACGAGTGAAGCATGTGAGACTCTATTTGTAGTTAGTGTTGGAGTAACAAATTCCTTGATGCATGGTTTGATTAGTGAAATCATCGTTAATGTGAAGAACATGGAGTTGGTTTGAAGGCGTCCCCTTTCCCCACATCGTACGAAAATTGTTTGTTGTATAGCATATGCAACACCAACTACTAACATTATTGTTATTGATGAGGCCATTGTAGGAAATGAAGGTGCAAACATGTATTAACAAACTACACAACCAATGTTTTAGTCTTGCTGAAGGTTTCCTAGTGATGCAAACGTAGTCAATTTACATGGCAAGCTTCATTTAGGAAGTCTTAGTACATACTATTTTGAGAAATTTGTTGAACCAATATATGTAGCATGTGATTGCCTGTGATAGAGTTTATCAACTATTTTTGGTGTTGGGTTGAGTGGGAATTTAGCTTTTCCAGGTATATTCAAAATGAAATTGAGAAAAAGAACTTATTGTGTGCATTTTATGAAATGGTAAAGATGGTGAAAGTCCATTTGAAAAACTTTAAGGTTCGACATTGTCAATGTGCAGTAGACATGAATAGGTTAGTTACTGATATTGGGATTGTGGGTGTTAATAACGCAATTTTCGTTAGAATTTAAACTGTATGTGGTTAATATCAGTTGTATCGTGGATTGGATAATCATTGAAGCCTTTTGAAGGGTAGATTGACCCGTTTGGATTAAATTTTCTAGAATACTTATTAGGGAAGAAAATAAAATGATCAAAACAGTTAATATGAATTTAACTTCTTTTCTGAATTGAAATTTTATTTATTAATCGAGTGTTAACAGTGACCTATAACCAAATGAAAAATCATGATGTTTAATTTTTAAAACAATATATCCTACCACAGTAAATCTAATGAGCAACTTACATATTTTTCTGTATGGACTATGGTGTACATATCTTCAGTATTCTATACTCAATTTTATTATACTTTCTTTCACTCACTTTTTCTTTCTATTTCTCTCTTTCTTTCACATCACATTAATTATCACATCTCTCACATTTTTCTTTCTTTATTTTATTTTTTATTTTATTTCCCTCTTTCCCACATTTCTACACTTAATTTTTTAGTGTGGTTCAAATTTTTCTTAGATACAAATGCTGTAGCGGGGAAATGCGTGTTTCTTTCATAACATTCTATCCTTTTTTGTCTGATAAAATGACACCATCATTGGCTACATTGGTAAATAGAGTGAACTTCAAATTATAGAAGCAGGGGGAATGAAAAAACCCTTCTAATGAGGCAAACTCTTGGAACTTGTGCTGACAAATAAGGACTTCAGCTTAGAAGAATCCACAGCTGCATTTGCCCTTTGAGTTATTTTTTCCATATTCCTATGCAAACTTTCTTTCACCAAATTCTTCATCATTCTCTTCCCTTCTTTTGTCTCTCTATGATTTACAGGTGAACCCATTGCAGTTCTTGGAGTTTGTGGGCCAGAATATGACCCCATCTTTATTTGCCTTTTATCCTTAAACCATTGCAACAATTTCAATGCTCTCTTCTGAGCTAAAGGGCTCCCTAATAGAGCCACTTCAAGAAGTAAAGGGATAATCTCTGACTGTGCTATTTTATCTCTTTGTGATGAGCTTTGATGAGCTAGAATCATTAAAATATAAACTGACAATTCTTGGCATTTGGGTCTATCTTCCCAAGATAAGATCTCAATCAAGCATTCTGGCACGATTGAGCAATTCTCTATTGCTTTCTTTCCCATATTAGTCACTACCAAGTTGCCAAGAGTGGAAAGTGCTTTCTCTGAAATTTCTTTCATCAAGGACAGTTCTAAGAGGATAGGCACAACCCCATTAGAAACCAAAGGCCCTGCATTCTCTAACACAGTGGAGACGTTGTACAGGGCCCCCAAACATGATCTTTTGATATCAAATCTTGAGCATGATTTAAGAATGTCTATAAGAAATGGGAGAAAGTGTAATGAAGCATGAGGGAATTCAGAACTTGCTAGAGATGACAATGAAGAAAACAAGTCTGCAAATTCACTTATAGTTGATTCATCTTCAAGGTCAATTCTTTTAGGCAGCTTGGATAATATTCCTGCCTCCAATATCAAAGCCTTGTTCCTGAAAAGAAGAACAAACATATTTCAACTCAGTCAAAGTTTGGTTAAAACAAATACTTGATGCATTGTTAAAGTCAGCACAAACTAGTCAATAAATCAACTCTCTACTAGCACCATCCCACATTCTTCAATCTCTCTCATTTTGATAGGAATGGTGAGAATTATGTGTAACTATATATTTATTACTAAGAGGTCCAAAGTTCTAAACCAATCAAATTAAGTATATCATCTATATGATTATGTTCTTGTCAAATTATACGGATGCCCATAGTGGTTCCACTTCTCCAATTTCTTGTACTCCTATAAAATATGATTATGTTCTTGTCCATATCAAACAAATTAATGGGAAAAGAAAAGCTCAATAAAAGTATAAGAACAGAACATTTAGTATCAAATGAAATCATCAGCCTTGTGCATACTTTCAAAAAATGAATTTGTAGTGTAGCTCAAGCCATATTGACAATCCAATATATAATTTATAATTCAGATTCCTTTGTAACAACCGATATATCTAAAGAATTAAAGACTCAATTTGAATTGAATTGAAAGTTGCACATTAAGCTTATAACATAGTTTGTATGTTATTGAGTTGCATATAGCAGAAGGAACACAAGGAACACAGAACATAAAAATTCTGAAACTTACATGAATGTTCCATTAGCTAGCTGGTTCAATGCCTTAACTCCTACTAGCCGCCGGCTAGCCACATCTGATGCTGCCATAGATACCAGCACAGGCACCACCCCAAGTTCAGTCATCAACTTTCTGGCCTTGACATCTTCTTTAGCTAACATGTCAATCTCCTTTGCTGCAACCTCTTTCTCTTCCCAGCTCCCAAAGTGAAGCCTTTTCACACAGCTCTGCAACAGGATCACTGGCTCCTCCTTATTAATGTTATGATTCTCCATCACCTTGCACTATTTCAAGATGTTCAACCTTGTTTTGTTCAGCTTTGCTTTTTGATATGTGAAATTGATGGGGGGAGTGGCAGTGGTTTGTGGTGAAGAAGAAGAAGACATATTGAGTTTTGAGAAGGAGACACATTAGGAGAGAGATTGTTTCTTTTTGTAGTTTTGTTTGTGTTTGTGAATTGTTACAGACACAGAGAGAGAGAGAGGGAATAGAGGGAGAGAAAGTTAAGTAATGAGACAATAAGAAGAGAAGAACCCTGTAAGCTAATAAAACAGGGGAAGCATGGAGCACATACAGAGGAACAGTGTTGTTCCATTTTAATCTTATGGTATATATTTATTTAAGCTGTAAAATCTCAAACTATGAATTTAATAAGTAATTATTTATACTGCATTTAAGATAAACTATCTTATGTTTGAGGTAGGACAATTTTCATCAGTTTAATCACATTTAAGACTCATAATCCCTTATTAAAAATATATTTAGTAAGGATCAAATCTTCCCACAATTTTGGCATGCGTTCTCAACTTAATCACAACCATTTTATTAAGATAAAGTATGATTGAATTTGTGTGAGTTGGTTTATTTACTATTTTTTGTATATATTAAAACTGTATGTTTTGGGGGCTTCTACTGTACAGGTTATAGATTTGTCTTTATAGAAGAGACCAATTTAAAGGAATGGAGAGATTTAGCTCCCTTCTATAACCAAATAAAATAAGAAAAAATCATAGCTTAGACACTCAAAAGATTAGGCGTGGTAAGTGTATGAAGAGAGATAATTAATGGAAAAATAGGAGAGATAAAAAAATGGGTGTAAAAGAAATTAAGTTAGCTGGTAATTGATAAACTAGTTGTTAATTGATAAGCTCCTATCTGATAAGCTAACTTATGAATTTAAGGGGGGTGTATTAGTTTAGGATTTTTTAGGATTTTAAAAGACTTTTCTGGGTAAAAAAGTTCGTTGGTAGTCAATCAGATTTTCTATCACTTAAAAATAATCCATTGGTATTCAATCTAGATTTTCAAGACTTTAAAAAGAGTCTGTTAAAATCCATTGGTATTTGTTTGAGATTCCATAGAACTTAAAAACAATCCATATGTATTAGAAAATATAAGGATTTTAATGGATTCTTTTATTAGATGGATTTTGAGTGACTTTTTAGTAGTATCTATATATACCAAAACCATCAAACAATCCCACCCAAATTGAAAGGATTTCTGAACATGACTTTTCAAGTGTTTCATTCTCCAACAAGCACAGAGTCACGTAACCTTTTTTTCTCTCTCTCACCTCTTCCCACAAGAAATGTCGTGCACAAAGTCCCGCAGAGTCTATGATACAAATCCATTAAAATCCTGACTTAAAAATTCTTGAAATTCTTGCAGAATCCTTAAAGTCATGAAAATCCTATAAAATCTTTTAAAAATCTGCAGACTTTTTTCAGCTAAAAAAGTCTTTTAAAATCCTAAACCAATACACCCCCCCTAAAAGTGTTTGGTAAAACTAGCTGATAAACTAGGTAATAAATGAAAATAACATAAAAAGACGTAAAAAGGAGACAAATAGGAAAATGTATTAAAATATGAGGGATAAAAATAGAAGATAAATAAATAAACTAGAAGGTACAAGCTAGCTAAAGTAACTTGTAACTTATAGGCTAGAAGCTCCTAAATTAAGTTAGAACTTGTGTCTTGTCAAACACTTTTATATTGGTCAAACTATCTTATAAGCTAGTCAAATAAGCTAGATGTTAGTTTATTGACCTTACCAAACACAACCATAGACCGATGCAAGGCACGGGTTGGATAAACTTGTAAATTCACCTTTTTATAAAGTAAATAAAACATATATGAGAGGTGATTTAAAGGCAAGGAGTGATTTGTAAAATTCGTGTACTAATACGTACATTTTTTTTTGCTACATGGAAGTAAGAGAAGGGAAGTTTTGGTCTTTGATCGGGAATCCTCACAATTATAATTGTGGGTTTAACCTTTAGACCGGGGTGATGGTTAAGTAAAACCCTTCGAAGACGGACACCTTCAGGATTCGAACCCTGACCTTGCAGGTAAAGTCTACCTATGTCAAAGTCCAATTTTATTGTGACCAACCACATTTTGGTAGAAAAGGGAATTTAAACCAACGGAATTGATATAAAGCAAATTTTATTTCATTTGGAAACTAGTTTGCATATTTTTCTTATTAAGTTATACTAACCATTGTTGCTCAAAATTTTGGAATCAAGAAAATATAAAATGACTTTCAATATGTACAAAGTGATAAAAGATAAAGAGATTGGAAATTTGTGCGTTAGTCAAGATTTAGATCATATGTTAAATGTTTAAACTCCTAACAATTATATCTTAGCTTATCCCACTATGGTATTTTCAACTTATTTATAATTTATTTTAGGTTTTTAATCAAGTAATAGTAATGACATATATAAAGGGATTGAAACATTGATGAGGTGAAAACTCAAAAGATACTCAATAATCATAACGCAAGAATGTTATATATTTACCACCGAGCATGTGGATCAACTATAGTAAGAGGTTGTTCCAGCTTAATCAATGGCTTGAGTTCGAGGTCTAGGTATACAGTTGTGTTAAATACTCGGATGGAGAACTTCGTTGTCCATAAAAGTTCTACCCTCATACCTAACTCAAGTAGGATTGACTCCCAGAAGGATACATGTATTCTTAATCTATATGCCATATATTCAATATATCTTTTAAAATTCAATTAAAGAAATTGAAGGTGTAAGTTCATGTAAGGAATTAGTATTTCATGGATTTTCCTAATAATATTTTTTCTTATATATACCTAAATCTTGAAATTAAAGTGAATCTAGTAAAGGGTTGCTCACCTACCTACCTACCATAATCAGTTACATCCCAATAGTTAGCTAGCTTGATTCATATTTATGAGGAAGTTAATAGATGTTCAAATCATTTAATAAGCCTAGGACATAACAGTTTCTTTTCTTGTCATTTCTTTGATATTTCACACGTTTCTCTTGTATAATTTCTTAGGAATGAATTTTCTAGTAACGTATACTTCTTATATGACTGTAAATTTTTTGTTGGACTTTAGACCCATGTAATATTAAAAAAAATATGCTAAAACCTCTATAAATTAATAATATTATTTAGAGATAAAGAGGTATTAATTAAATCAATAAATTAATAATTTATCACTTTAAAGAGTGATTTTCAATTCAACGAATATAAATTAAATTATATAAAATGTATTGTATATCACTAATATATGTATCATATTCCATAAATTAATTTAAAAAAGAAAATCCATTTCCCATATATATATTTATGAAAATAAATATGATGTTATTTATTATTTTTTATTAATACTCAAAAAATTCATCGTAGACTAATTAAATAAAGTTTAATACAAGACAATTGCAACTATAGTTTCACTGTATTATGACTCAATATATTTAACTATGATGATTAAGGTAACTGCTATATAAATAACATAGAAAATTTTCTTAAAATCATACCCAACAATGACTTCTCATCTAAATGGAGTTTAGAAATGAACCATGACCGATCAAATAAGTAAAGTATTATGTTAGTATAAGAGAGATTATCCTGCATGCACTTTAAAAGATTAATAGCAATGACTTGATGAAAAATATCATTTGAATGTTAATCAAGGTATAATATCAAATACTCTTAAGTGATCATTTGAGTACCTTTTGACTTACATAGAAAAAAGGAGGGAATACTAAGCAACAGAATAGATATCTATCAAAGTTTTCTAACATGAAGAAGGTTGTTTATGAGTGGTTTCTTCAATACCAAGATCATGTGAATATAAATTGAGAGCTAATTTTAGAGAAGGTAAGGAGACGATAAAACTTTTATACCCTCAATAGCCTTCTGAGTACTACCTTTCTCAAGGTTGTCTTGAAAAGTTTAAGCTAAGACATTGTATCAAGTCATTTCACCATTTCAGAGAGAGTGGTTCAATTGACACACAAGACATGGAGAAGAAATTACAGTCCATGAAGGAAAATATGGACAGTTCATTGTGAAATATATATGTTTCAAAAATGGATAAAACTAGTTTATTTTATAGGTTAAAAGTTAATCATTCTCTTACCGCAACATCCCAAATTATATATAATTAAAATAAATAGAGTAAATTAATTAATTATGATAAATAAAAAGTAAAAACATAGAGTAATTAAAAAGAGAGGAAAATTAATGTTATACCGCCTGGGTGTGAAAGCTTGAGCGTTGCGACACAACCTACAAAAATTAAAAAGGGACTTTTAACCCCTCCCCCAATTAAGAAATATGGTTTCATCACTTTTCACATTTAATAGCCATCCTAGAGAGACAAAGAAGAGAGAGACAAAGGAGAAAGCTAGCTTGTCAAATTAGGATTGGGGTAGAGGAAGAAAATGAGTCATTCACGAAGAGTTTCTAAGGTCAACGATTCAAGTCACAGTCATTCTCTAGGTGAGTGTAATATCCACACACCTCATCTCCATCTCTTTTGAATCCCATAATTTATCTCCTCTTCTCTCTTTCCTATGCTTTTTCGTATGTCTGTGCCTTGATTGGTTTTTTATACATGAATTTATGATTACCCTATGAGATTAGATGATGATTATATGAAAGATGTAATTTTTGATTGATTGAAACAATGCGATCTCTATGTTTCGATGTTTGAGATATTGCATGAGAATGGATGGTTTATTATCTGAATGATGAACCTTAAATGTGAATGGTTGAGATTTGGGGATTGGAACCCCGAATGAATAGGTTGGGCTACAACATAGCCAACACTCAAGCATTTCACAGTGAACGATCAAGTGTTGGAAACATTTTTCAAAATTGCACATCAACGCTTAAGCATTCTATTGTGAACGCTCAAGTGCTAGCACTCTAACCGGATGCTTATGTTTTATATTTTAATGCTCATGTCATATTCTATTATTGTTTATGAATTCCATTTTTATGAGAAAGAGAGCAGAATGCCAATCTATATTTGAATGAGTTATTTGATAAGGATCTGGATTATGTGACTTTTGGCTATTGAAAGTCACGGTGACTTTCATCTTTTGTAAACCATTGGATTAATCTGATGTATCACATTTTGCCACGTAATTGTAAAAAAAATTTCACACTAACCCCACAATGAAATAAGAGGAATCAATCAAAACAGGTTCACACCAACCCCAAACAGTGTCGCACTTTTCTTCCCTCCGTTGTCACCTCCCCACCATTATTTCGGGTTTGAAAAAACAGGTTCAAACATTATTGCTCCAGGCCACCTTCAAACATCGCTTGCCATTGCTCCATTGCGGGTCCTGCTTGACAAAACAGGTTCATGATGAAGTCATATTTGAAGGACCAATTGAGTCAGCTGAGATTGAAAATTCCATACTTGTTGATTGGAGCAATGTGTTGGAGCGATGATTTCAAATTCAAAGAGCTTGGAGCAGTGTGTTGGAGCGATGATTTACCTCCGTTCTTTCTCTCTGTTTCAAACGCGCGACGGGGGAGGAAGAATGAAATTGTTGTTCAACATAATGGAAAAAATTCATATTTTCTTGAGTTTCTGCTGTTAGTAACTGATACTGATGCAATGGAAAAATAAAATTGTTGAACTATTGTAAAACTGTTTATTTTTTCAATTGAGCTTACTGTCACAATGGAAAAAGGAAATTGTTTTGATTATTTCAACTCCCCTTTTGAATTGGTTATGAATCACTATGTAGTATATTAAAAAAGCAAAGCAAATTGGGTACACTACATCAACTTAAGAAAAGTTTGGTTTTGCCTTTGAGTAGCTGGTTCTGCCTTATAAGAAAAGCAAATTGGGTACACTACATCAACTTAAAAAAGCAAAGCAAATTAGGTACATTATGTAGTTATCTCAAATCCCCCTCTGATTAAAAATAGAAGAATTGCATCAACTTAAAAAAACAAAGCAAATTGCATCACATAACACCATTTATAAATAAAAGAATTGGTAAAAAGTGAAAATGAATGCAAATTGGGCAAATTCTGCTACTTACTCACAAACAGAAATGACCATGACAACAAATTAACTTAAGTTGTGTCTAACACAATTGCTAAAAAGTGAAAATGAATGCAAACAGAGAAAATTCTGCTACTTACTCACAAGCAGAAATGGCCATGACAGAAATTATCAAGTCTTAATGCTGGATGTTTTTTCTATTAGCTTTTCCTTTATTTTTTATATTGTATCAATTATCAATTACCTAGTTTGCTGGAGGGATTAAGCTGTGTCTAGCAAAGTTGTTAAAAAATGAAAATGAATGCAAACAGAAATGGTTATGATAGCAAAATGGATTTTGTTGTCTTTAAAATGGAGCCAAGAGTTTAACTCACAAATTTTCTAACTTAGTACAAATACTGACTTTGCTCTTTGTACAAAACTATATATGCCAAATGTCTCAAACTTTCTACAACTACAAGATACGGAGGTTGAAGCATGATCAAATGATACTCTCCAAGATCCCTCATGATTGACCCTAGTGATAACATATTGGCAAAAAGATTGAGACTCCTTCCTCTCAGATATACATGAAGCTAAGAAAAGCTTAAACTCATTCTGGAACAAGTCAAATACAGTGTGTGTATTCTTTTGCCATTTGTATTAGTATTGGTGACAGCTCATATCTTAACATTGCAAGCTTATGACAGGACTCATACTCACAAGTCAATTCATTGCATCTCTTCTCCTCAATAACTCGTTCAAAGTGTTTGAAGAATTGCATGATGTCCACTTTTAGTTTCATACAAGATTTGAAATGAGAATTCAAGTTGTCACTTAGTTGGGTACTCCTCATCCCAAGTGTGAATGCCTCCTTCATGTAACATGATGCCCATTTTTCTTTTATGGCATAAATCGATTTGATCCAATTATTTTCACGAACATTATAATCCAAGATCAACTGGGTCCAAGTTGTCTCAAACTCTGCTTCAGTGTCAAAGTCATACATGCATTTTTTGAAATCTCTTAAAAAATAACTTCCTCCTTTCATCAAGTTGCCAAGGTGTTTAATACCATTATGCAACAAGTTCCATGTACATAACCCATGCCGAACCTCAGGCATCACCTCAACAAGCGCCTTAGCCATTGCCTAGTCTTGGTTAGTAAAGATGGTTTGAGGTTTTTTTCTGGTTGTGTGCTTGTAAGAATGTCTCAAACAACCATTTAAATGATTCAATTGTTTCATCATACAATAATGCTGCCCCAAAAATGACTGAACCCCTATAATGGTTGAAACCAGAAAACAGAGCAAGTGGTCTATTTGCACGATTGGTACACTATGTAGTATCCAATGACATAACATCACTGAAATACCCATAATCCAACACCATATTTGCATCAACCCAGAATACATTTGTGATTTGTTCATTCATATCCATTTGGAATGCATGGAAGAAAGATGGGTTTTCCTTTAATTGTCGTTGAAAATATTGCAAAAGACATCCAACTTCACCATACACTATGCTTCTTTGTCTTCTTGCATTGAGGTAATTTTTTAAATCCAAACGTGTATATCCAAGATTAGATCTATGCCCTGCATGTGTGCTCATATGCTGAAATGCTGACTTTTGCTTTAATCCAGAGTCATCCGCTAGATCAATCTCATATGTTTGGACTTCTCTTATTTTTATGTGTGATGCAAGCATGTGTGTTGTCTCTGGAAGTTGTAGAGGGTGGTTATGGTCCTCTACAAACTCATGTGGGACAAGCTTTTCATCATTCTTCAATATAAGTGACATCCTTGCTTTGCAACCAGTTCTAGTCGCAGCTCTATGGTTGCTAACTAAAGCACTGTTTGTTGTTCGCACCCCCTCCTTGCAACAAACAAATCTACATGAAGTAATAGCACCATCTTGCTTTCTTTTGTTTGTGTATCGTAATCGAACTCCAAAGCCAGTTTGTGCCCCATATCTAAGCCAAAATTGCCAAGTTGTCTCTACACTATCAAATTCCATACCGACTCTTGGCTTGCAATCAACATCTAAAGATGACATGATATGCTTCCTGCTAAAGCAATGATAGAAGTAAATAAATACATTATAGGAGAAAAAACAAAGCAAAATACATTATAGGAGAAAAAAACAAAGCAAAATAAAATTACACAACTCATTAGCACAAATTCTTATTATTTTCAAATTTTGATCCAAAAAAGAGCAAAAGTATAAATATAGCAAACTAACATGTGCAAACCGCTTCTTGGTATAGAAAAAATAGCAAGCATAACATGGTATTTGAATCAAAGAGAGGAAAATACGAAATTCAAGATAAACATATATTGCATAGGAAAAATTGTAGACTTGGACTAGTTATTTTCTATCTGTTTGTGGTAGATTTGATATTCATTAGAGCTACAAAAGGGGCTTATTTTGTATGTTTTTCATAGACGTTAATTAAGGTGGAAAAGAAACAATCGTAAATCAAGAGGGCTGAAAAAGGATCTAGTAAGCATTACATGCATATCAAACCCATACTGGACTGAATATCAAGTCACTCAAGTTGCAAGTCACTCAAAGCTTTTTCTCACTAGACAAATCGGCTACGTAAATCAAACGATATTGTAATGGGGTTTCAATGAAAAAAAAAACAGCAAGCATAACAAGAAAGGGGTTTCAATGGAAAAAATGATTAAGAAATTTACCCTTAAAGTTTTCAACATAAAAACCTCCCTTCTCTTCTACAGCTCTTGTTTGCTCTCCATAATCAGATCAAGGAATGGATATTAAGTGAAGTACGAACAGGGGGTTGCGAAACGGCACTACAGAGCGCGACAAATCTTCTTTGTTTTATAACTTGTTACATACGTAAAATGTTTACAACTTTCAAGAAATTTTTTCCTAAAATAAAAACTTAACACGTGGCAGCATATATCGAATGGATATCAATTGTGAAAAGTTATTGTGACGTTCCCTCCAAAAGTCACACAATCCGCTCCCATTTGATAACTAGAGAATTACGACACCACAAGTTTTGGACCATAAAATTTTAGGCAAGTTCTTGGGGAACATGACCTCAATGGAAAATGACCTGCAAAAGAGACACTTCTTGCTTGGTGATGATCCCTAGTCGACCTATAGAATAAAAGTGAAAAGGCTCATATGTTTACAATTGCATGAGAATAACAGAAAAAGTAATGGAATAATAAAGATATTATGAATGGTTTACTGTATGTGTATGTGCATTAGATATGTATGTATTTCCTACCATGCATGTATTATTATACTCATTAGTACTTTAGTCTCATTATATGGTTTATAATCTATACTTACAAGAATAAAAATGAGAACCTTACCATGACTAGGAGACTGTGTTGACTAAGTTAGTTGAAGTTAGGAGATTTTATTATTATTTTTTTAAGTATTACACTATGATTAGTTTGCTTAATGTAAATCCAAGTATTTATTGGCTTAGATTTTCCACATAGATTCTTTTAAATTTTGTCCCAATATTGAAATTTCAATTTGCCATGTAAACTTTGGATCTTTACATAGGTTTTATGTTAAATTTTCTTTTGATTTTTATTGTATATTTATTTTATGGGATGTTTGATATGCATAATTCCATATATTTTAATTTGGGTATTTTAGGAAGATGCTTCCAGTGAATTTTTTTTTTCTATTATAAGAATTGGGACATTAAACTTACATTATAGCAACTTGAAGGAAGAAAACGAGACAAAGAAAGACTTACAATTGTTTTTGGTTGCAATGAGGATCACTCAGAAAAAGTTCCCTTATGGATTATTGAAAAGTATGTCAAGTAATATTGCTTCAAGAATGTCAACATGAACAACTTGAATTGTTAATATTGTGCCAACATAAGAGCAAGGATGACTAGCGTGCTTTTTTATGAATACGTTCATTGGCTAAACAAAAAAAATGCATAGTAGAAGAATTTTTTTGATAATAGATTATAGTCTAGCCTATCAAAGAAATATTTAAGGGCTATGAAATTTTATGTTTTTTTTTGTGCCACCTAACATGACATAAAAAAATCCAACCATGTGATGCTAGGATAATAAGAACTTTCAAGATGTACTACATCATGATATTTTACCCTAAGATGTTGGAAGGCTATGAGTTGGGACAATCTGATCCATAAAAGATTAATGTTTTAGCAACTTAATTATTAACAATAAAACAATTACCAATGAGAGATAGATTAAAGGAAGAGTGGTAAATGGAGGAGTGCATGACAACTCAGTAAAAACATTGATGTAGCGAAATAAAAATCATGAGAAATTGTTGAGGTGGTAGGGTAATTACTCGTGTCTCAAAAATTATATATTATAAATAAATACTAATAGAAGGGTTTTTATACAATGCATTATCAAATCAAGTGGTTCACATTGCACCGTCAAATTCATAATAAATCTATAAAATTCATAGCAAATACATAATTAAGGATTAGCTATAAATTTGCTATGAATTCTTATGGTGCACCATGCACAACCTGGTTTGAGGGTGAAAGTTAAAAGGTTGTGGGTGAGTTTTGAATAGAAAACAAATAAGTGTTAAGTAATATGGTAGTAGTTAGACTATTTCTTTCATATAAGTATACCCATCACATTATATGTAAAGTATTTCCTTTTATTTCTTAGTTATGGAAACATTATAAACAAAATATCACATACTTTCAAGAAGATCATTTCTAACTTCTTCAACCGATTAGTTCACACCAGCTTATCATATTCTATCAAGAAGAATTCCAAGACTATTGTTGTGGATTGGTTTTCAAAACCTCAACAAAGAGAAAAGGGTTGACGTGGAAGAGGAAAAAAAGGAGGTTGAGCTACAATAGAGGCGTGCTGACCAAGGAAGGGCGTGTCAGAAGGAAAGGTCTGGACAACATGCAGTAGGATAGTATGACAGTGCAGCAAAACCTTTCACCAAAACGGAGGCACCACCTTTAGCTTTTAATAAATCATGTAAAAGAAACATAAAAAGGAAGTGATATAGCTGTTACAGAGAGAAGGCGTATTTTTGGGATGATGGCATAATATAGCTAGTAAATGATATGTATCCAATGTAAGCCTTGGGCTCCAAGTCTGGTGCAACTATATATAGTGCCAAGGGGCAACCGAGCCAGAGGAACCAACATGAATAAGAAAATCCCACTTCTTGCAACTATGTTTCTCTAGAAATTGAACCCTTAATCTCAAATCTCCATTTTCCCATTTTTGATCTGAAACATTTGGCGAATCCACTGGGGAAACATGGTTGCAAAGATAGAGGAATCAATAAAAAAATATGCGTTCAGATATGTGGAAGATCCACTCAAGTGGCAAAAAAAAATCAAGTCAATCAATAGGAACGCCCTCATGCTGGGAAAGTCTTGTCCATCACACCCAAGAAAGGCACACTCCAAAAAACAGAATGAGGAGAAACTCCTTACAAAAAAGGAAGATGTTAAGACGCAAAGCCCCACAACAACGAAGGAGGCTATCTCTTGCAAAAAAGGGGGCGAAGACAAAGTGTGATGGCACGAACGACACGCTATAGACCCAAAAATAGATGCTTCACATAGTTGATGAGGCAGAAGAAAGTTTAGCGTATAACTTCACGAAATAGAAGACGCCTCATGTCGCAGTAACGTGTACAACCTAAGCCACTTAACAATCGGAACCTGCTAAGACTACGGGTAGATTTAACAACATTGGACACATAGTGTGCTTTTGAGCCCAAATAAAAAAAAATTTCCTAAAGGAAAAAGGAAATGGTGCTATAAAGACGCCCCACGCGATAATACTTGAAGATCTGATAAAGAGAATAAGACTCGGCATAACAATGAATCAGACGACAGAACGACACAGACGTGGGCCCCTAGGCATTCATGTAGGAAAGAGAATATTCTGGGTTAGCAAAAGTTAAATCCTTTTAATCCAAAATTACGGAAATGGATATATGTATAGGATAAATAGAATAATATGCATATACTTGCTTGAACTGGATTGTATGAATAAGGGTTGTTAGTTGAGCCATCTAGTCATATATGATATAAAAAAATTATAATAATAAAAAATAAATAAATAAATAAATAATACGCGCCAGAGAAAAACAATATGCAAAAGGCGTTTTGATAGCTGTGAAAAGAGGACACCCTATATATTACACGCTTTGTGATTAAATGCACCTTACCGTCAGTAAATATTTACACTTTAGGACACACATATCTCGTTATAATTAACACAAGTATGCAAATTCAAACAAATATCATGAGAAACTTACGATGAAGAACTCACTCAAAGATCCCGATACAAAGATTTATTCTTAATATTGCGGGTCTAGGCGAATAACTTAGGAATGAATTGCGGGCGTACTCTTCTAAAAAACGCTTAGAACCTAGCACGCCTAGAACCTAGCACGCCTAGTTACAATGCGGGTCTAAGAGAATAACTCAAGAGAGAATTGCGGGCGTACTCTCCTCAAGAACGCTTAGAACCTAGAATGCCTGGCCACAATGCGAGTTTAAGTGAATAACTTAGAAGGGGTTACAGGCGTACCCTCCTCAAGGACATTTAGAACCTAGAACACCTAAAAGATATATGTATAAATTGTATAACACACAATGACATTTACTGCTGCAGTCAACAAAAAACGCCTAGCAAAGCGAAATATGAAAGGAGTAAAGGATTAAAAGCTTTATACAAACAAAAGGATATATACACAAAGTCAAGTCTAATGAGCAAAATATACAAAATACATAGAAATTGGTCCATCATGAGGACTCAGAAAGAAAATATCATATTTAATCCTGTTTGAGCATTCTTGATTTCCTTTTTTTAATTAACAACTGTGATAATTCTAATTCATGGAGAGAAAGTTCAGCCTTCTCCAGATCAATTTTAGATTGCAGAATTTTTACAACTTCAGTTATTTTGCCCAAATCTTCAAAGGCGACAGAAGGGATATTTTGGTTGAAAGACCTCATCAACTCATCAAACCATTCTCCTTTAAAGCCAAGACAGGAGAGCATCTTCAATTTATCTGAGATTTTAGGCCTAAGAGGACCAAGAAGAGTCAAGATAGGATTTACTCAGAAACGCGTCAACAAATCCAGAAACTGCTCATATGCAAGACGCTGATAGGCACGCAGAAGGATCTCGCTCAAAAGAAACCCAGCGTGACGAGAAGAAAAATTACAAAGCAACTTCGCGTCCCCTTCCGAGAACATTTGTGAGAAAAATATCAAGCCTGATGTCACTCAAAAAGAATGGGGCAAGAAGAAACATGTCAAAAACAAAGAGAGGGGGAATAGAGAAGGACAATAAAAAATAGTGAAAAATATACCTGACTTCTCTTGGTCAATGGCAACAGAAGTCACGTAATAGGGGTATTTATACATGATAAGAATTTTGTGAGGTGGAGAAGCAGATTTTACGCCTTCATAATAGACCACTGAAGCCTTAAGGCATCACTAGTAAACAACCCATTCGTCAAGAACACGCCCCACATGATCAACTTGAATAAACAACGAAGAATCAAACAAGGGAAGATATGGTCGCTCCACAAAAAAAAAAAAAAATAGCCTTCATGGCCTCATGCAGTGGTAATGGGTCTAACTCCAACGAAAGTGGTGGTTGATCCAAGCCAAACGTGATTAGGGCGATAAGAAAAAGGGAATGAAGCACCCCCAATGATGCCCACAACATCTGTCACAATGAAGCCTGGAAGAACACGCGGATGAATACATAACAACCAAAATTAAAAAACGCCCTCCATTTTGGAGCCTTTGTTGTTTCGAGTAGAAAATGCAGGTTCCAGATATATCCTTTCCATCCCTTCAACACCAGGAAAGAATGAAGAAGTGTAAGGATGAAAGACGAAAAACCCTTCATCATCAATCAAACTAACCAAAGGTTGGCAAGGACGTCTTAGGGACCAGCCTTGCACACGATACTCAAAAGGGGAATTATCTCCAGGAGGAGGTTTTGGAATGCGCCTTACCGGGCCATAATTGGGAAACCTCTAATATAGAAACATTTGGATAAAAGTAACATCTATGAAAGAATTAACAGAAAAACACCCATAGGAAGAATACATTTGTTCTTGAATCTGATCCAAACGGCGGTAGAGACAACCCAAGTAAAATGAAGCTAAAGGAATTCGTACGCCTTCAACTAACAGAGACGCCAAAGTGAAAACAGCTGGACGCATAAACTCCCAAGGGGGACCATGAAAAACATACTTAGACAACCAAAAAGAAATAAAATCAGCTCGTTATATTTCTCTAGAAATTGAACCCTTAATCTCAAATCTCCATTTTTCCATTTTCGATCTGAAACAACTATCATTACTAAGATACACATCATAGATCCTGATCACTAGTTCAAAACAAGAAGAGCTATGGTTGATTAGGATGGATGTGTCAATGATAAGCTCATCTTATATATGATTTATCCTAAGTTCAAAAGAATCAAAGAAGTTAGAAAAGGTTGAGAACTTGAACTCCCTTGAGAGTTAATCAAGCTTTAAACTGCAAATAGTTTGCAATTTTAAAGGCAAAACAACTGATACACTATAAAAGGTAAAATGTGAATTGTATTAATTAATTAAATATTAAAAAGTTAAAATTGTAATAAAAGGCACATGCCTAGTTTGAATTAGCTTCTGGCTTATATGATTTTTTAAGAGAGATAAGTAACTTATAAAAACACCTTATAAGTCTAAAGACGTTTATAAAAAAATTAAAGGATTAAATATGTTTTAGTCCCTGAAATACACTCAAGATTTTGTTTTAGTTCCTATAATTTAAAATCGGTGGTTTTGGTCATTCAAAAACTGAAAATACACCAATTTAGTCCTTATTACACAGTTTTGCTATAAATTTTGCTATGGATTTGCTATGAATTTTTATTAATAACGACTGAAAAGTGATATTTTCAATTTTTGAGCATCCAAATCCACTGGTTTTGAATTATATTGACTAAAATCAAATCTCGACTATATTTTAAAAATTAAGAACATATTTAACCAAAATTAAATGAGAGAACTTCTTGAAAAATTAAGTTGTAACTACTTTAACTTATGATTATCTTCTTGATGTAGCTTTTTTTTTCTGTTATAAGTGTTTGGCAAAAAATTAGCCATTGGATCATAGACAATTTTCTTCTTTTTTTTTTTGGCCTACAAGGAATGTAATAATATTTGAACTTAATACCTCATGATAAACTACCTGAACCTGGACGAATGGGTTAGACATTTTTCTTTGTGAGAATAATAGACACAGACATTTATAACATACTATGAAATTATTGACATCTACACACCCCCGCATTTTAGTATTTGACCCTCTAACACGACCCATTCAAATTCTCTCACAATTAATCTTCCCAATATGCCAATAGTTATATGCTATTGGATTACACTTCACCGACACCCACTGTATCCAACACACGGGAAACGCGAGACTTGTGTTCATATTCAAATCTCCAACTGTTTCCACACACATACAGTAATAACAGTTTCAAGCCTTAGACATAACCCTTTTATGAAGTTCAATAACATAATAATTTGCCTCTAGAAAAAAAAAAAAAAAAAAAAAAACTCCAGCTTTGTAGAAATATATAACATAACACAATATAACACAGCACATGGGTGCCATCAGAATGAACAAGATTCATGGTTGAATGAGGAAGTAGATGTTTCAAAAAAGCATAGCCTTCTCCGCTTGCTTGCATGAGACGTTCTGAGTGAGAACTCCATTGAGTTAGAAGCCTTTTCCAGCACAGAATCTAGTGCCTGGTGAACATTACTTGCAAGAGCTTGACATGCCTCAATATTAACATTTTCCTTTTTGCAACATGTAAAGACAAACACATTCTTCATTCTACCTTCCAATGTTGATATCTCTGCCTTTACCAATTGTAATTGAAGGGCATTGAGTGTCTGTCTTATGTCTGATAGTATCTCAGGTCTGTAATCACAGCAGATAGTTGCCATATAAGACATGGGTCCATCTCCTCCTTCATCATCATATGGTTCAACTTTCACTTCATCAGCATCCATTGGGATGAGATAACCTTTGCTTGCTTCCATTGCATTCTTCTTCAATTCCTTCACTTGTCTAATTACTTCAGCCAGTAATGTGGCTTTATCCATCTAAAGAGAAACAATTGACCCCAGAAATCAAAGTCAACACATTTTAGCATATGTTGCATCGCAAGAAATTAAAGGAAGGACAATCATAAATAAAAAGTAACATCAATTTTTTAATGACTAAACCCTCATTTTGGTAAAAGATGTGGAGTCTGTCATATTAGTCATTGAAAGATCAAAAATGCATTTTTTGTCCTGAAAGATAAAAGTTGTTCAATTTAGTCCTTGAAAGATGAAAAGTTCTTTAAACGTATAGACTTTTCCATATTTCAGAGACTAATATGATCGATCCCAAATCTTTTCAGGACTAAAATCAGGATTTATCATTTTATAATATATACTTTTAAACTGCTTGAAATAGATATAAATAATTTTTTTATATATATAGCAAGGACAGTTACTTTATGAATTGATTACTACTATACTATTAGTGTTTCAATTATCCCCTCATCTAGGTATCAACTTAATTTCAACCTAAACCTTGTCAGGGTGATTACTCAAGTTGATTGATCCTTTTTGATAATGTTGACCTGAATCATTTTAATAAGCAGAGGCCAACCCCTGCAACTGAGTTATAATTTATTAAGGTAGTTGAGGAATAAGGAAGACAACACATAGAATTGAAGTCTAACTAGTTTTGATTATCCAATGCTTAAAAATAATGGTATTCCTTGTCACACATCATTATGAGTTAGCCAACAAACAGTAGATGGCGGTGCAAAAAACAAAAAAACAATACAAAACATGCAAGCCACATACTATCACATAATACCTCAAGAAGCTGACTCTGTCATGCCATCCAAAAGAACAGCTGGCACATCTACAGCAACACTTGATTGCAATATCATCTTTATTTTTATCTTTAGATAAAGATCACCAGATTAAAATACCTTGTCAAAATTGACATTCTACAGTGCTTTTTTTAGGTTTTATAATTTGGTCCATATGACCTAATCAAGGAAAAACCAAAAAACTCATTGTTTGCTTCCTTTTCCTTTTTAGTAAAAGTGTTTCCTAGAAATCATTCCAATCAAAACTAGTATCCTTTCAAGAAATGAATAAATTAATAATGACAGAAGTTATTTGGACACACTGCACAATTAAATGAACACTGAACACAACCAGAATAGTCTATGGCCAGTAATATTCAGCTATTTGAGGGAAAAAGGAAGAAACATTTGATTGACACGTATGTAACCTATTGAATAATTAATGAAGGATTTCTAGTTTGGGATAATAGAATATGCAACCATAAAAAATTATTGTGATCATGAACTATATAATCTGTGAGGTTGTAAGTCATACATAATAAATAATTCCACATTACAATAATAAAGTGATGCATCTTGGTAGTTGACTCTAGCAAGTAGCAACTCCTATACCCAGTTGACTATACAATGACAACAATGATGCAATCAAAAGCCCTTAATTTAATTACAATAATTACAATAATGTGCTTTAAATCTCAAAACTTGGTGTATATAGCATACAACAGACCATGAGATCCATTTTTATTTCAAAATCAGCAAACAGGATGAAAGGGAAATATAAGCCATAAACATTAAGAAATAACAGAAAATAAATCATGGAGGTATAAGTTCCATTAAACATTGTGCATAAAACTAGAACTCTGTCAAAAGTCAGAATTTTTTATTGTCAAGCTGCATTGGTTGATAATGTATTTTTTTTCCTTACCCCAAATCTTTTTCATTTTCAGCTCTCCCTGATAGCTTGTATTGCTATCTTTCTTCAAACTTAAACTGTTTTCACCCAAAAATGAAGACTATAATTGTTCCTATGCAAGAACTGGCTAGCTTACAAAATTTATAAATGTTATGTCAGTAAATTCATTTTGATCCTAATCTTTCAGTTAGAACTTACAACATATTACACAAAATTCATATTTTGATGAACATGCTACAGATTATACAATTAAGTGAAATCATAAAACCAAAAATTCAAAAAGATTGAATACCCTTAGTCTCTTACAAATTACAAAAGTACAATTTTCCAATTAAGGGAAGGAATAAAAAGTAAAAACACACCTTTTCAGTGGAGGGCACAAGACCACGTAGTGTTGCAAGATGACCATTTATTCTCTCCCTCCTCCTCCTCTCTGCTTCACTATGGCTCTTCAAAGCAGCTAAAGCTTTGGCCTCAGAGATCTCATTCTTTCCTACCTTTGCAGTTGAAGGGCACTTCACCAACTCTCCCTTTTCACTCTCAAAAACCAATGAATGAGATGATGACAACCCACCTCTCAAAACACCATTGGAAGTTCCAAGGTTATGCAAAGTGGTATTGAAACCATCATAGCCAGATAAAGAGCTTTTATCACAAAGGAGTAAACCATGATAGTCCTGAACCTTATAGTGGGGTGGTGCTATTATAAAAACAGAAGAAGAAAACCAGGTGGACGAGTAGTGGGGGGCGAACCAAAAAGAAAGCTTTTGGAGATGGATGATGTTCTGTGAACCTGCTACTTTGCTTTTTTTGTTGAAGGTGTTGGTCATAACTTCCATTACGCAAAGGAACAACCTAAAGGGGCTTAAAGGGGAAGATCAATGTGAAAACATCCACATTTTCTTCTTGATGATTTTGAACTCTAGCATTTCTAGGTGGGAAAAGGCCAAAAAGGTAAAAGAATTTTGGGATTTGAGAGTTCAGTGAGACCTGACTCTGTATCTAAGATTTCAATAATGAAGGGACAAGGCTATGGGATGATATGGTTAAAGGTGCTGATGGAATTCAGAGAGATAGCTAGACTGGCCACTGTTCTTGAGCTGAAATGCACTGTTATTGGTGTCATGTTGACTATAATATATATAGTGGTGTAATAGTAATGCTCCTATGCTAATACTGTTACCACAGAATTCATAGAAGTGGAAACCAACCACAAGATTTGATATTATATTTTTTTAAGAGTATTTAATTTCTTTAATACACTCATTTTAACATACTCTTATTGTTTGAAATTCACGTATTATATGTGATGGGTTAAAATTTACAAATGTGTTATCAAATTATTTGGGTCTCATTCTTAATGTCATGAGATTTATATGACTTTTAACCAATAAAAAATGTGTTAAAAACATTTAAAAAACATGTTAGAGAAGAGTCTGGATCCTCTGCAGTGCGATTCTGCAATTTAAATCCGATGATCATAAATTAATGTGTTAATTTTTTAATTTTTTATTTGATATATTTATAAAATGAACAGCTGAAATACTCTCCAGTTTTTACTCAACTGGAGAGGATGCGGATCTGAGAAGAGAGGTGTTATAGCCACTTTTCTATTTTATTTTTCTCTTTTTCTTGTTGGCTTTGGTTTTAGAGGCGTGCAAGGTTTAAATTAACACTCTTGTTAGTAGGATATTATAATAAATAAATGAAGTTATTGGACCACTGATTGAAAATAATTATGTTAATTTTTTTTTTTCTTAAGCATTGTTGTGATTGGATGGTTGAAGTGCTGCTGCACCTTCGCCGCACCTTCCTTTCGGGCGTGTAAGTATATATTAATCTTAAGAACTCATGTCATGATCAATTGTTAAGTATTAAAAAATGAAAAAAAAATATTGAAAATATTTAATGTTTCTAATTTTTAATATGTCCAATTTAGACTTTCCATAAAATATTTATATTTTTTATTTCTTAAATAGCCTCTTTTTAAGTTAATACACTCTAGACCCATTCCATACATACAATATTTATTAAACTCTTGATAAGGTTGGATAGGCAGAGGATTTCATTTCAATAGCAAGCTAGCTGTAGCACATAAAGGTGAGCAAAAAGTTTCCCGACAAAATGCATTTTAGGAGCGTTTGGTAAAAATAAAAAAAATAAAAAAGAAAGAAAGAAGTGTACAACACAATTTTTTTGCCTTCTTTCTTTCTTTGACTTTAATAATTATGAAAAAACAAAATATTAAATAAAAACATAACTAAACTATTAATTTGGTCCAGAAAGATTGGAGGACCTATGACCTATATTTTAATCTTCGAAAAAAAAAAACTGTCAATTTAGTCCCTGAATGTACTTTTCGTTTTTTCAATTTAGTCCCTCTGTCACAATTCGTCAGTTAACCTTAACGGAGATGCTGACGTGGCATGTTAAGTGCCACATGTACACAATGATGTGTCAATAAAATTTTCATTTTAGTCCCTCATTAATAAAATAATTCATTTAGTCCCTTATGATTAGATTAGTTTATTTTAGTCCCTTATTAATGTTAATGATTTCATTTTCATCTCTCCTGCTACATTGGTCTTTAACAACATATATTATTCCTCCCAACTTTAAACAGAAGAAACCCTAACCCCAAATTGACAATAAGATTTTTTAGACCAAAACGAAGAATTTAAAATGCAATTTTTGAAACTAACCTCTTATTTTGGTACCCTGAAAGATTTGGAGTCAGTCATATTAGTCCCCTGAAAAAAGGAAATTGCATTTTTCGCCCCTGAAAGATAAAAAGTTATTCAATTTAGTCCTTGAAAATTAAAAATGTATTCACTTTAGTCCTTAAAAGATAATTTTTAAAGTCAATTGAGTCCCCGAAAATGACTAAATTGTTCAATAAGAACCATGTGAAGCAAGTGTGACAGCGTTGGAGCATCTGGTTCTTGTGAATAAATAATGATAAAAATTAACTAAATAGTGCGGGTGTACTAATTATTAAAAAATTACAAATAAAGTTATTGAAATGTAAAAAATAGAAGTAAAATTACATATGCAAATAAAATGGTGGAAAATGTAAAAAATTAAATAAAATTACAGAAAAATAGAAAAAAAATATAGTGACACAAATTGACCAGAATAGAAATAAAATCAACTGTGAATCTTGCAAGGCTTGCAAATCAGACCACCAAATCTGAAGAGAGATCCATATCTAAAGAAACATAGAGAAAACCAGTTTCTACCAGAAGAATCAGAAGGATAGATCACAAATCACAACAGAGAAAAAAGGGTGAGGGAGAACTCACAGATTTCTACAAAAAAACAGCGGATCACCACTAGAAACAACAGATCACATGACCAAGGAAGAAAGGTTGGGTTGGATAAAGGAATAAAGGATGAAAAAATTAGAGGGGATGACAGAGGAACCCTCGCAATGACGGAGACGTGACAAAAGACATGACAGAGACGCACTGAAATAACAAGTAAAACATAAGGAGAAGGGTTGAATTGTGTTTTCTTTAAAAGCTTTCAAGAGTTTTACGCACAAGTTCACAAATGATTTTAGCAATCTTCAGACTGAGTATAAAGTAGTTTATCAGTCTAAAATTTTCATACTCACAGAAAATGATTTTTGAAAACATATTTTTAACAGAAGCTTGACAGATAACACAAATTTAACACCTTGTTTAGATAAAATATGCAAAAGCAAGAGTAAGGAATCAACAGATCATGCAGGTGCTATGGTCCAGTCCCCTAACATAGTTAGGAATTTCACTATATCAAGGTACCTTTACAAGTATTCAACATTTTCCTTTCAAGATTTACAAGATATTCTTCAACAGCCTTCCTAGGCCTTATAAGGTATTCTTTTCATAGAAAAGCCTCCTCAGGCTCAAAAAATAAAGAATGATAAAAAAAGAGAAATAAAAACTTTGATTTTAAACACATTGAGTGTGAATACTGTAAGATGGAGTGCAAAGTATTTATACGAGAAGATTCAAACCAAAACTTGTTTGATATGAATAATTTATAAAATTAAAAGAATGAAAGAATCAGATTAAATACATTGGCAGCATGAAGGCTCTTTCCAATGTTCTCTCTTTCTTTCAATCTCCATTCTTCTAATTATAGACTCCAAAGACGTGGCTGTGGTGAGGGGGTAGGCTTACGTTATCTCTTAGCATTTTATGCCTGGAGTCGTTGATTGTCCTTTTATGCAGTTGCAACAGTGTACATGGACAAATCAACTAGCTTTTGTGAAAAGCATGTGGTCCTTTTTCTGACATTCTTCCTGCTTTGGTGTTGTTATGCTTTCTGCTTCAGAAATATTTTTGCTTTAATTCTTCAAATAGAAGGCTTGCATCCTGAGTCCTAGGTAAGAAGATAATTTGAATTTTAAAACTTGAAGAGACTTATTCTAGTGAAGGAAAGTCTTTAGCAAAGCCTTCATAATTATCTATGTGCAAAGTCTGAACTTCTGGATGTAGAGTCTGATGAAGAATTAGTCTTCAAACTTTGAATTGCTTCAGACTCAGGATACTTTAGACTAAAAATGGCTTCAGACTGAGACAACATAAGACCATTAGAGTACCTTACCCTGACGTCAGACTTTCTTAAGACTTACAATTATGCCACGTCAGACTTTGTTAAATTCTAAGACTTATAAAAATTCTTCAAGTTGGTATTCATCAAAATTTTTAAGATTTCAGACTATAATTAATCTTATTCCAACAATTCTATGACGAAGACACATCGGCACAATGAAAGGACAAAATAGGAAGCCTTGGTGGTCGCGCGATAGACAATGGAAAAGACGATGGTGATTGGGTGTCGGTGGAGGTGAAAAGACAGAAACCTCTTTGGGGCATGGAAATGATGGATAAATTGGGGCTTGGGGCGTGGGAGAGATGAGGGAAATTTGAGGGAGTGGGAAAGTAGAGAGAGCTAGTTAGGTGTGGGAGATGAGATGAGGAAGTGAGGAACAAAGAGTCCTTAAGGTGGGAGATGAGGAAATGTTGGGGAATGAGAGAGGAGTGAGAGGTTGGACGTGGGTTGGAAAATTCTGGAAAGAGGTCTGAAATTGATTAATTTGTCAAAAGTACTCAAACTAAGTTTTATGGTTTGAAAAAAATATCAGTGTGTCTAAACGGTTTAATTTTTAACCATTGGAATGCTAACGTTGGATCATAACGTAAATAATCTTGACACTATATAATTTTAACTTGAGCAAATTGTAAGTTACAAGTTTGTCTCAAATTCCTTCTCCTGAAAGTTGGCCAGTTTTCCTTCTCCAAATATTTTTTGCATGTCAAATCCACAAGTCCTGTGATGCCACTGCATTGAGCATAATGGTAGGTTTAGCATGATCGCCTCAATGAAATTTCCCTTGCATACAATCAATGCTTCCTAACATATCTAAGTTTAGTACAATGCCATTTTTGTTTGGCTTCCTCAAGTATTCAGGCCCAAAAATGTCATTCAACGTCTACTACAAATAAGTGAGGCAAACAACAACGACTTTCAATGTCTACTACAAATAGGAGAGGCACGTGGTCTTCACAAATGTAGCCCATTCTGGATAAATACCATTGGCTAATAGTACCCCATGTTATATATTGGGTTCTTTGTCAAGGGTGTCAATTACAGTCCATAGAACCCATATTAACATGGAGGTACTATTAGTTTATGGTATTTATCCAAAATGGGATACATGGTGAAGACCATATATGCCAATGCCACAAGGAAAAGAAAAATTTATTTTCCAACATCAGATGTAGCAAGAAGGAGTGGAACAAGCGCTTGGGGTGCTTCAATCTCGATTCACAATTATATGTGACCATGGACGTGCTTGGCATATGGATACAAGTATATGCATATGCATTATATTACATTATAAGATTGTCGAAGATGAATGACATACATATGCTAATTTTGATTTTTCCAATGATTATTCGGGCAACGACATGTCAACTTCTAAAATATCAAGTTGTCTTGGCCTTATCCCGATTTTCAAACATATTTACAAAAAGTTGATGTTCGTCATAGGCAAATTCATCACAACTTCAAACAGATTTGGTGGAACGCATTTGGGAACATTTTGAACATTAGTATAATGAAGATTGAATGTTGTGCAATTCATAGATTGTTAAGTATTATGTTAGTATTTGGGTGAATTTTATCTCCAATTTTAATTATAGAAATATTAATAGAAATTATTATATATAATTAAAAGAGAAAAATATGTTTTTCGTCCCTATAGTTTCAGTCAACTTTAGTCTTCGTCCCTGTACTTTAAATCCCGTGTTTTTTTGTCCCTAAACTTTCTAACCCCCAAACTGTGGTCCCTACCGTTAGTGAGATATGTTAACAAGATAAGTTGGCTAACAGAAGTTACATGTCAGCCTCAATAGTGAGTCCCAAATAACTTACTTATCTAATTAACTCTTTTTTTATTAAGGTTTCATTATTAAAAATAACCTTTATTACTAAATTAGGGTTTTCACTTCAGCAATTTTACCTGATAAAAACCTAATTAGTAATTAGAGTTATTTTAATAATTAAAAATAATAAAAAAATGATTAATTAGATGAGTCAACTATTTGGGACCCACTATTGAGGTTGACACGTAACTTCTATTAGCCAGTTCATCTGGTTAACATATTTCACTAACGGTCACGGACCACGAATTGGGAGTTTAAAAGGTTCAGGGATAAAAAACAAAGGATTTAAAGTACACGGTTTTCCCTAATTAAAATATATTTAATATTTGTGTTAACTGACATGTTTATTACATTTTACATTTTTATTGTTATTTACATTAAATTTTATCTAAATTAATATATATTTATAATCAATTAATTTAATTATAAAATAAAAATTTCATATTATTTTTGTGCATATTTCTTGTTTAAAATTAGAAATAAATTAGTATTTAAGTTAAACTAAAAATTAAAATGTGGGGTAACTTGTGGGACACACATAGAAATTCTTGTAGAATTTGCTATGTTAAAGTGTAATTATTTAAATTGTAAAAGTTGTCTAAAAAGTAAAAATAAATTATATGTACAATTAGCACTCATATAAAAATTAATAAAATAGTTCATAAGCAACTTGGATGGGATGTGCAACCAACGGGGTTGGTTCAAGTGGTACATGCTTGATTCCCCTTAAACAAGGTCTCGAGTTCGAGTCTTGTGGGTGGAAAAAATCCTCGTTGGAGAGCTAGCCCCACCATGATGTGGATCAGCAGGGCCGTATCTAGGAATGTCAGGGCCATAGGTAAAAATTAAAACAAGGGCTCATGTTAATATAGAATAATAATTTTTACGTTATTTTTATGACTTTTTGAGCTGCAAAATTATTTATTAATATTTTATAATCAAGTAATTCTAACATCTCATTCTCAATAAATAATATAGCTAACTCATTCAATCTATCTGTAGCATAGTTGATCTTAAATATGATTAATCAATTTTAATTTTGAAAGCTTCTTTCAGCGATCGCGACAGTTACAGATAATGTTAACAATATTCTATACGCAATGTATGTATTTGGAAAAGAACCTAATCTTTTATATAATTCAATCTTTTTAATGGTGTGTTAATTTCATTTGTTAGAATTTCTTTTAATAATATCAAAATGGTCCTCAAAACTCAAATCTTTCAAGATTGATACAATATTTTTTCAATTCATCTTCCCCTAAAGTTTTAAATTTATTTGAATCAAATAAAAACCAAACATTCACATTCTAAAATTGTTTAAATCGACTCTCAATAGAAGAAATAGACTAATCTAATATACAAAAAATAATCAATGTCAAACGATGAGCTACTCATCACTAACAGTGTCATCAAAATTTTTTCCTATGAATCTTACGTTTTTCATGAACTTGGGCTCTATCCATTTCAATAATAGTACAAGTAGCCAATAGATCATAGGTTCAACAATACTACCGATACAAGGAAATTCACTGTTGATGTTGAGTAACTTTTCATTTGCAAAACTAATAAATGAGATGTGGACTTTAAGTAATTTAAATGATAAAAAAAAGATATAAAAAATGTAAAATATGGGCTTTATAAAATATTGGGTCATATCTCGAACATTATTAAGTTTTTAAAAAATAATTATATCAATAATATTACTATTAAAAAAATTAGGGGCCTTATAAATTTGGGGCTCAAGGCAATGACCTTAATTGCCTTATCAAATATCCAGTCCTGTTGGATGTTCCTGGCTCAAACATGATTGCCTTCCCGTGGAGGATACCTGTGGTTAAACAAAAAACTTGGACGGTATGTGCCCAAAGTGGGTTGCTAAAATGTTACCCACTTACATTGGAGATGGCGGCCTCGTGCCATCGTTCATGTTATGAAGCCATTTTGTTGCTTGACTCTATGACTGTTTTCTTTTTTTTTTCTTGAATATTTTATTTTTTATATCAAATTATATCATTTAAAAGTAATTAATGTGTCAATGCCTCAATGGCATCCGCGTATGTGTTGGTAGTTAGGATAAAAAAATAAGTTTATAAATTAAAAATGGAAAGAAATATTAAATAATGACATTTATTTTTGTTTTACTCAATAAAGTCTTTCAAATAATAAAAATGACAATATTTAAAATAAGAAATAATTTAAAGTATCACATAGTTAAGGTCTCATTCTCTTTTTCTCAGTTTAGTAAAATATTGAACAAGATTCTGTCGTTTAGTTTAATTTTGATGCACAATTTTTATAAGGATTTTTTTTAATTCAATTTCGTATTGCTATATTATTAAGAGTTTGACTATTTACCTTCTGTATAAAAAAAGTGTTTGGACTATATTAAATTATTAATAACATCATAAAATTTCAAATTCGTGTGTGTGTGTGTGTGTGTGTGGGGGGGGGGGGGGGGGGGGGGGGGGTGGGTAAGTCATTTCATTCTATATCTGTGGTGTGTGGAGAGAGTGTGTGAGAGACATCAATCTAGCTAGTCCATAATTATGAATTCGAAAAAGCGAAAGTTAAAAGCATTTTTAAGTACAAACTGTCATGTTAAATAATTGAAGTAATGTTCTTTTGTTATTAACTAAATTAATCAATTTTCAATTATTAATAATGGCTATGCAAATTGATGTCAGTTTTTCTTAAAGCTAAACACCCTAAACCGATATCACTTTCTATTTTTAAAAGCATTAAAATTATATTATATGATATTAAATTATCAATCATTCAGAGATTAGAATAATAGTTTATTCATCATTGAATGACATAACATACTATCTCCCTCCATTTCATATTGATAGTCGTTTTATGGAAAATAATTTCTTTTCATAAATGAGTCGTTCTCTAGTTTCTATGTGAGTATTAATATTAGTTTTCCATTTTTACCCTCCCACTTTTATGGGGAAAAAACTTAAAAACTGTGCACCACACTACTCATTAATATATTTAGGTAAAATGAAAAAAGTGTGTAGTAAATTAATAAGGGTAATTTAGTAAGATTACTATGTCTTTTAAGTCATTTATTATTGTTCTTAATTTGTGTGTAAAAACCTTAAACGACTGTCAAAATGGAATGGAGGGAGTATCATTTAATATAATTAAGTTTAATTTTTTTCACTAATAAAGCAGTTTTTTTTTTTTTGTAAAAAGTTTAAAATGATCTTAACATTTTATCTTCATTTTCCCCTTCTTTATCAAATCTTGAAGTAGTAGAATAAAACAAATTAAGTAGAAAGGACTTATTGTTTGCACGTCTTGTAATTTTTTCTCACTAAATTTCTTTCAGTAAATAAATTGAAATGGTGGAAAGATAAAAATATGATTTCTTCCATGCATAATATATATTAATGGCAGTGAGCAAATTTGAATCGTTTAAAAATGTGAGGAGTAAAGAAAAAAATAGAAAGCATGAAATTAGAAAATATTATAATAGAGTAAATACACATTCCTTTTCACTAAAAGATGCTTGAATTATTTTTTTTATTTTAAAAATTAACTCTCACCTTTTCTCCAAGAGATGTAATATATTATATTTTAATTCATTTTAATCTAAAGAAATTTCTTAACTATGGTGAGAAAATATGAATCTTTCAATGAAATTGACACGTTTCCTTCAGCTTGATTTTCAAAATAATCTATATATGTCTAATTTTTAATTAATGGTCTATTATTGATATAGAATTTAGAAGATGAACTAAAGTTTTAAATACCTTTACTATTGGTTTTAGAATATAATCTAAAAGCTTTATTTTATTTTCTGAAGTCTAAAGTTGATAACATCAGCTTCAAACTAGTTAGTTACAAATAATGTTGAGGATCTCTTTCAGAAGATGGATTAAAGTGTGACATTATATTTGTCTATCAGATTGAGGGTATAAATTTTAAAATGAGGAAACCACTAATTTCGTATCCAACGTATTCCACCGATTTTAAATTCATCTTTAACGTTATAGTAATTCATTAATAATCCCTAAACTGTGTAAAAAATATCAATGTTCATATACTTTATATTAATCCAACAATTTAGTCCATATAAGGACTAAATTGATGATTTTTTACATAATTTATGGACTATTTAATGATTATTGTAACATTAAGAACCAATTTAAAAGTAGGTGGAAAACGTTGGGGAAGAAATTGATGATTTATTATTTTAAAATCAAAGTAGAGTTAACCTAACGTATATTAATTTAGACCAAAATAAAATTAACTATTAAAATTATTATAATTTCATATTAAGTTTATCTTTCAACTTTTTAAATGTAAAATTAATTATTAAATTATAACAATAATAATTACCCATTTACGATAGTCATATATTTAGTGGCTTTGAGATATAATCCAGTATTTGAAATATTAAATGATGAAAAAAATATTTTAATTAAATTAATAAGATATTTATTAATTAAATAAAATAAGTCCTAATCAGACTTTTAGACCTATTTTTGAAGGGAAAATATGGTACCTTTAGGAAAAAATATTAGGATTGAAAAATATTTCTAGGGATTTATTGTGCGTGTGTGTGTATATATATATATTTCATATAATTAATTAATTAACCTAGCTAATTATAAAATTATGAAACTTATAAATAATGAAGACCTAAAACAAAGACTTTTATGCCTTGCCCTAGGGCCCGCACCTGAATTTAAGGAGAGTATAATATAAGCATGTACGTATCGGGTGAAAGGAGTATATTTTACCGATAATAATAATGTAAAGTTTGTGAGTCATGTGAGATTTAAAAATGTTACCTAAAAGTAACATTTTTCCTTTACATACATTGCATCTGGGTTTTGCATACTCTTCCATGTTTCTAGTCATTGTACTTTTTAACATTAGAAAAAAATAAAAATAAGGAGGAGACCAGGACGAAGTAATCCATATCATCAAACTTAACTTTCATAATAATTTAATTAAAAGAGGAGGGAAATGAAACAACTATATATGCAAGAAGCCCTATTCCGACAATTACCTAATCTCATGTCGGGGTGACTTTCTTCTAATGGTTATGTTGATTTTGATTTGGTTATATGCACACTCCAAATGGTCCTTACTTTCTAAATTCGCCAAACGCATGGAAATGCTCACTTCCTTTATTATATGAAGGTGTATGGCGTCAAGATTCAACGTACCGGCAGCATTGTTATTTACTTGTTTTGATTTGACATTCATATATAAAGAGAGTGATAATTTATGATTTTGCTCATAAATATTTATATTCAGTTAAGAGATGTCAATGAATCATGCAATAGATAATAGCATCGTGGTTAAGTTGCTCTTTAGTTTAGGAATCTTAGGAGCCTATGAAAGATATGCTAGTCATGTCAAATAAGGAATTTGGTAGAGAAAAGAAATCACTCCAATAAGCATGCTTCTTGTCATAACAAAGAAATTATATTCTCCATTTTTAATCACTTTGCCATGTGCAGTTTTGGAAATACATATCATATTCATATTTTTCAAAATGTTAATTAAGAATTAAGTTTCATATTACATTATGTAGAAAGTGTGATGCGTGAATCGGGAGATATTTTATCTTAGAACCTACAACAAAGTAGGTATAACATTTTTTTTAATAGTTGAGTAGAATTGATTTTAAAAATTAATGGTTGAGATGAGTGATACACATCTTACGAAATACGTTTGAAGTGATTCAAAATTAATTCCATGAAACCATCAATGGTTCCCATTGTTCAAACGCGGAAACAAACGGTCTAATAATGTTCAAAAATTACAAATCACAATTAAGAAATTTTAAACCATTTGATTAGAGAATCAAAAACCAATGTAGGTATAAGAAACTCAGACAAAATTATTAGGAAAGATAAGATGAGTCATTGCTTAAAAAGCAAAACCTTGATATAAGGAATATAATGAATGATAAAGTATTATACTATAACTAAATATTTTGTTGTTAATTCGGATCAATATCACCAAAGCAAATAAGTTTACAATTT
The DNA here is from genome assembly GCA_026901365.1 of Sesbania bispinosa. Taxonomy (NCBI): domain Eukaryota; kingdom Viridiplantae; phylum Streptophyta; class Magnoliopsida; order Fabales; family Fabaceae; genus Sesbania; species Sesbania bispinosa. The sequence goes on from QLOH01000376.1 coordinate 345,296, forward strand.
TAAAAGAATCAAAGAGAATTCAAATCTTATAAACTTTTTTTTGTTGAATTTTGAATTGTCTCAGAAATAGTCTTATGACACTAATATTAGAAAATTAAATAAATAAAGGAAAACTTAATTACAAAAGAAATTATAAATAAAAATTAAATCTAAATAATACAGCTCCAAAGCAATGGGGTTGGTTTTGATTCCTCTTAAGCAAAACAAAAAAAAAAATACATACAAACAGTCCTAAATAAGAGATATAACCCTAATTAATGGTAAAATAAAAATTAATGTGGACTTTTATCCTCTAAGACTCAAAACTATGATCCTCTTTTAATGTCTCAAGTTTATAATTTTTTGTCGAGTTATATTGCTTGATTATATCCCAAAGCTCTCACACAAACCTCTGATATTTTCTTTATTCCTTTTGTAATCTAACCCGATGGACAATATCAATGACTTGTGGATGTTCTATTGGAGCTTGGGATTGGGATGCATATGCAGTAGCTATAGTTAGAGATTTTGAGTAGTTAATTCCCTCAAGTTTATACCCTCGACGCTTCCTAAAATAGTAAAATTTTCTTTTAGAAAAGTATCAATTTTTAAATGGAGAGATTGATAGTTATTGAAGATGTTCTTATATTGTTGAATCTTGCTGGAAAGAAAGAATATGTCATCCAAAAACATATATATATATATATATATATATATATATAATTAACAACGGCAACGGTTTTAATTAGTTTCTTGTGGTTTGCAATGTCGATCGATTGGGATTTTCAACAGTACACAAATTTATTTAACCCTGCAGGTTACAGCACAGATTGATTTGGACGTCCCACCAAAACGTTTTTTATTTGGGTTCAAGACTAACTAACCGAAATTGAATTGACAAATAAAACACCTGTGATACTTGACATTGCAGCTTAATTCAAAGTCCAAATATAATAAATGCTAAAAAATTGCTACATTTTGTAAACTAGTGTATGCATTTCCATGCGTTGTTGTACCAGTTCTATTTCAGTTTCATGCTGATATTGAAGATCATATACGCATTAATTTCTCAGGCTGAATTCCAACTTTCAACAGCATGTACGTTAGAAGCCCATTTTTAAACATATGTTTAATTTATATATAGTTGAGTATAATTGATTTTAATTGATAAATTTATAGAATTAATGACTAAAAAGTATTAATATATAATTTACGAAGCACGTTAGATAAAAATAATTTAAAATCTACCAATTTATTAATGGGCCGGGTACGAGTATTGAGGTACCTGTGCTCGTGGGTACCCGCAACATATATAAATGGCTTTATTTTTATTTCATAGTTACTACTCACTCTCTTCGATCCTATTTATAAGAACTTCTTAACTACTTCACATAAATTAAGAAAGTTGGTTAATTTAGTTGATTGCAATAAATTTATCATGCAATGTGTATCATATTTCCTAAATTACCCTTGAATTTTTTGAGACTCATTATTTTTCTCTTTCTACTTAATACTCAATTGTGTCATAATCTCTCTACTAATTAATTACTCACCTACCTCCATTAACGGGGTATTTTCGTCAAAGAATAATTATGCACGAGACAATCTAAAAGGTTCTTATAAAAAGGACCAAGACCCACCTTAAAAATGTTCTTATAAATAGGACTGAATGAAGTATATTTGATTAATTATCTTTAAAATTGTAGTGCCACTCAATTTTAAGTGTTTTATTTTAAAAAATTATAATTCTAACTAAAATATATTTTAAATTGGGTTTGTTTTTTAAGTTTTTATTTATTTTTATTTTCTAATTGATACCCGCGGATACTCATGGATATCCATATACCCATTAAAATCCCACTTAGTGGGTACCTATGCGAGTATGGAGGGAGTACGAGGCGAATATTTAAATTCACCCGCAGGGTACCTACTATACTCTTGCCTGCCCCGCCCTATTGACATCCCTTAACCCCAACCTGATTTTGATGAGGGTGGGGGGGGGGGGGGGTGGGGTTGGGGATGCAATATTACAATTGCCCCTGTCCTCTCACCCTCGCCCTGAAACTTGCCCTAATTTATAATTACATAATAAAGACATGCTTACATATTTTCCTTATAATCTTAAGTTTCTTTTTTTTTAAGATTCCCACGAAATTTTTTATATATTATTTGAATTAAAAGGTATATATATATGACTTATTTAAAAATAGGGTTAAATATGTTTTTAGTTCCTGAAGTTTGACCCTAATTTGGTTTAGTCCCTAAACTTTAAAACCGTTGGTTTGGGTTCCTTATGTTATGAAATCATGTAACTTTAGTCCATTCCCTTAATATCGTTAACTTTGACATTAACGTGACAATGAATTATGTTTCAGTTTGTCCAGTTATTTTCAATGACATTATGTGGCAATTGAATTACAACTCAGCTCATCCAGACAATTTTGTGGCCTTCCCTATTCATGAAAAATGTGAAGTTAATTTAATAAAATCTAAATAAAATCTGACTGGATGAGCTGAGGTGTAATTCAATTGCCACAACATGGTCATTGTAAACTGGATGACAAATTGACACAGAAATTCGTTTGTCACATTAATGTCAAAGTTAACGGTGTTAAAGGGAGGGACTAAGTTACTTGATTACAGAACATGAGGGACTAAAGTTACGTGATTTCAAAACATAAGGGATTCAACCAACGGTTTTAAAGTTTATGGACTAAAAACCAAATTTGAGTCAAACTTGAGGGTCTAAAAACATATTTAATCCTTAAAAATATGTATTTAAGTTATTAAAAATAAAGAAAAATAAACTAGGGTGAGATCCTTGTGGTTTTCCGAACCTAATAGGGACCTACGAGGAAGTGGATGAGTTTCATATTTTCATGTCCACTCTCCTTAAACTGGCCCTCAAGCCCACCCCAACTTGTGGGGGAGGGGATGTGTAACATCTCGAGCTGTGTATATGGGCCAAGGCCCGCGGATCAACCCTTGTAGCCCGCGATCCGCACGGGTTAGGACCAAGAAAATACAAGTCCGTTTAAAACGCGGGCTTTTCTGGCCTGGTTCACTTATCTGCGGGTTAAATGGGTTTTAGTCTGTGGTTTGCAGGCCAACCTGCGAATCAGTTTTTATTTAGAAATTAGGACTTTTATGTTAAAAAAAATACGTACTACTGAATCTGAAAAGTGAGTATGAGTTATTCATTTTAGGGTTTCACACTTTCACTCACTCTTCCTTTCTCATCTCATCAGTGTCTATTTTGCTCGCCGCCGCCCCCTCACTCCTTGTCATCTCTAAGTCGCTGTTGCTTGTTGGGCTCTCATCATCGCACCTCCGATCACTATTGAGCTTTTGTCGTCGTACCTCCGATTGAATTGCACGGTGAGCTCCCTCTCCCCCCTGTTTGTATTTTTCTTCGCTCTCATCTCTCTGTGTTTGATATGAACGATCGGTTAATCTGATTCAAACATGCAGGCAATTGCTTGCACAGTCCTTTGCTCAGTTCTTCACTGCGTTTGTAAGTATCTAGCCTCGCCAAGCCTTCTTCTCCTACAGCTTCAACTTGTTCCATGCCTCCTTCTCGAGCCGGGGCCGCGTCAGCTTGTTCCAGCCCTCCATCTCTGGCTGCGATTGCGTCTCGTTCCGTGTAACATCCCAAAAATTAGGGTATAGAAAGTATAGCGAAAGCCTTAGGCTATGGATCCGACCAAGAGAGAAAGGTGAGAAGTAGGAGGAGGATTTGGGAATTAGAGTGTGAATCGATCCAGACCATAATTAGGCAATGTATTAAGATCCATGGGTCATAGCAGAACTTAGGAGAGAAACCAAGTGTAAGTCAAACAACTGTAGGCTGAACTTAGAAGAAACCACAACCCTGAGACGGGGGGAAACATACGATATAGGTATGAGGGAAAGGGATTTAGATAAAGAATAACTAAGTTAAAAGGTATGTTGTCAGAGAGGATTAAGAAAAAGGTGATTCGAACTGAGCTAGAATGGGTTAAAGTGAGAAATCAGGATTTTGGGTGCTGATGTCCTCGCTCAAGCGAGAAGGGCTCGCTTGAGCGAGGAGGCTCTAGCTCAAGTGAGAAACAGGGGAGCAAGTTGAGTGCTCTCTGGAAGAATTTCGCTTGAGCGAGAAGGGTTTCGCTCAAATGAAATTCATTCAGAGAAGGGGCACTCTCTCGAAGATTGCACTCAAGCGAGGAAGGTCTCGCTCAAGCGAAATTCATCCAGAGAGGGGGAATGCTCTCTAGAGCATTCTCGCTTGAGCTAGAATGTGATTTCAGGAAATTCTCGGTGCACTCGCTCAAGCAAAAAGATCTCGCTTGAGCGAGACCACTTGTCCTCGACTTTAAAACATAAAATTAGGGTTGTTTTCCCCATTCTTGTCCGTTCCTTTATTCTTAGAGAGAGAGGGAGAGGGATTTCTAGAGAGAGAAGGAGCTTTTAGAGCCAGAAGGAGGAGAATCCAAGGATCTCCACCTCCAACCTTCCACAACTTTCTTCCTCTTCACTTTGAGCTTCCATAGAGGTGAGTAAAGCTCACACACTTCCACTCCATCTTGAGTATGCTCTCCCATATGAGCCCTACCTCTTATCTTCCCTTTCTACAACTTGTATGTGAATGTTTGTATGATTGATTATGTTGGTGGTTGATGTATGTGAAATATGTTAGGGTTTGTTCTGGGTATTGTTCTTAGGGTTTTATTCGGGGATTATGTCTTGAGATTCACATGTTGGGGGTGGGATTGTTACTATGCAAAATGCTTAGATCTATTATGTGTTGTATGTTATCTGTACATGTAATGGTGCCATGTGTGTGCATTGCATTTTTTGTCTCTGGCCCCAATTAATTGGAAAATGAATTTGAGCTTTGGCTCTGAGTTAAAAATGAATTTGGCTTCGGGCCCAGTAAAATGGCTTTGGCCCCAGGTTTTGGCTTCGGCCCCAGTTCACCTAATAAAGAAAAGATTGATTTTCAGAAATTGAGTTAAGACTTGGGTGATTAGTACCCAGCTAATAAGGGTGATTAGTACCCAGCTAATAAGGGTGATTAGTACCCTGAGATTAAGGGTGATTAGTACCTAGGGTGATTAGTACCCACTTGTGGTGATTAGTACCCAAGGAAGACGTTCCTTGTAGTCTGAGGTCAGGTCTATTCATACAGATATAAGTGATAAGACCTCGTCGGCTGGGTAATGTCGACCCGTCGGCTGGGTTATGTCGATCATGTGCATTCATGTTTAAGTTCCTGATCATGCCAAGTTATTGAACGTTGAGTTACAGTTATCTGGTATCCCAATTGAGTTGAGACATAATGTAATACTGCAAAGTGACTAGAATGATTATGTATGATTTTTGGAATTGTGTTGGATGTTGCATTTCATATGCTTGTTTCCGCCACACTGTCTTCATGCATAGTTTTGCTCACTGAGACACTAGTCTCACCCCACATTACTGGGACACATTTTAGTTATGCAGGATGCTCTAGCTACACGCTCGGTTGGAGGCTGAGAGCTCTCGGCGTGGACCATTCCACCCCAAGTTGTCAGATAGACTCCTTGAGAGATTAGATGTAATCTGAACCATTAATGTTGTATTAAATTAGTAATTTTATATGTAGGTTTGATTGTTATTATGAGCCACTGAGTGGCAGAGAAGCTGTGTATGTATTCAGCTTAGGTAAGCGTTGGAATTACTTAAGCGTTTGATGAATGTGCATGTGTGGATATCAGTAATGACGCGAAATAATTTTAGAAATTTGAGAATAGTGTCTCCAACGGGCATTATTCTTGAATTAAGAAATTAGGACGTTACATTATGGTATTAGAGCAGTTCAATCTAATTGGACTGTGGTTAGGTTAGTTGCTCGTGACTTACTATGATCCTACGGTACCCCATACTCAGTATAAGGACTGATCACCCCTCTATTGGGTGCGTTGTACACGGGATTATGGCTAGTGACATGATTAGGATGCCTTAGTTAGGAAGTTGGGACACTTCTCTAACAAGGTTAGAGCCACCCACTTGTTAGATAGAGAGAGAATAACATAGGTTTATTCTCAAGAGTAGAACCTCCACCCTAGAAATCTTATAGAACGTTACCCCTTAAGTCCCAGTGGAACTGAGGCACTTATAAGGGAAACTAACCTAAGTAGATTCCTTGATGAGCGAAGAGAGTGTTGTTGCTTGACCTTGAGTCTTGGTAGTGAAATTGTTTTAATTGATTGGAATGTTTGACTTGCTTAAATGATTGTATGACATGTTATGCTTTGTATGTGTGGGTTGGAGTTTTAGTTCCTTGAGTCAAGATTCATTTGACCAGGAACCTTGTCATAATTTGATAGGAGTAAGAATAGGACAGTTAGCATAGATCGGAATAGAAATCTCGCCTAGGGAAAACCAAATTTTATTAGAGCACAAGGGAAGGAATAAGATAAATAAGATTCACTAGAGAGAAGTATTGGAACGCGGGTTAAGTATTCCAAGGACCTCACCTAAGGACAACAAAGTTTTTGGTTTGAGCTAAAAAGAAATAAGCCTGGTAGAAATGAGTCTAAACATGCTAAATTAGTTGTAGAACTTCAACTGAAGATTTTGGTACCCATTGAAAAGATGATATTTTGAGATAGTTAGCTTATGTAAACATAAATATTTAGGCTAAATTTTGTTAATGCATCTTATTAAGTCAACTAAAAATAACATGATTTAGTCAAGAAAATCAGTTAACAATTGTATCCAACTTGAGAAAACTAGTAATTGAATCAATTAGCTGAGTTGGATTGGAATTAATCATTACAAGAAAAACGGTTTTTAGCGACGATCAAAAGTCGTCGCTATAGGGGAAAAACCGTAGGTATTTCATAATTAGCGACGGCCTAGCGACGACTCACCAACCATCTCTAAAAGCATCGTTGTTAATGCAAGTAGCGACTACATTTTATGGTCGACGCTATGTAGCGTCTGCCTGGTCGTCGCTAGTTCCATGGCCATCACAACATAGCGTGGGCCTTTTATCGTCGACCAAACCGACGCTAATAATTTTTTTAGAAAAAAAAAACCTTTCTTCCCAAACTTATCAATTGTGAGAATCAAACTCATATCCTGTATGATACCAAGAAGGAGCATTACCGTTACGCTAAGTTTGTTTCTTGAAATATATAGTGCAAAACATTATATACATAATAAAAAAATAACAAGAAATTAGCGTCAGCTAGGTCGACACTAACTTTACGAAGGTCGACACTAAATAAATTTTCTTTTTTAAATTTTTTTGCCTTTAGTGTCGGCCTGGCCGATGCTAATTAAAAAATTTAAAAAAAAGTTAATTTTACCATTAGTGTCGGCTTGGCCAACGCTACATAAAAAATGAAAAAAAAATCAATGTTAGCGTCGGCCTTATGTCGGCTTGGCCGAAGCTACTAACGACGATGTCGTGGCTGACGCTACCTATTCGTACCTAAATCGCTGATTTGCTGTAGTGAATATTGGGCCTTGTGTTCATGTTATTGCTAAAAAATAGCTTTTCTAAGAAGAAAGACAAATTAATTAGGTCAACATAGCAATTGTAACTATATTCTTGTATATATTTTAGGGATAATGGATAATGGCTTATAAAAGTAGTTAAATTCAAATTTAAAGACAAAAATTTTTTAACCCAAATATGGATAAGATCTAATCAAATCATGAAACATATTGAAGAGTCACTCATATAAAATTAAGGATAAATATGACTCGATTGAGGTAATGATTAATATATTAGACTAACAATGAATTTTTTTTATTTTTTTCTTAAGTTGGTGGGGCCATCACAAAATTCAAATATCAAATAAAATAAAATTCAATCCAATAAAATTTATTTGGTTTACTTTGATACAATTTTTGAATAGTCTTATAGCTAATTCGAATCAAACCAACCCAATTAAGATGATATTTGTTTGGTTTAGATTATCAGATTAAAATTAAAAAATGAATTATTATATCCTTTCAAGTTTTATGCTTGCATATTTTTTTATATAAAATTTAAAATTTTATATTACTCCAAGGTAAAGAGGATTCTTGTTCTTCAATAATTTTTAAAATAATTAAAATTAATTATAATCATTGATCTTATTTTTTTAATAATATTTAGCTTCTTCTAAGATTATAACCAGGGGTGAGTAAAACTCAGCCCGTCCCATTAACTTGTCCCAACCCAAGCTATTCGAGTCCGACCAGATCTTGTTCCACATAAAAGATTAGGGTTAAATCGGATCTCATTTAATAACTCGATATCAGGTTGATGACAGGTTCTGGTCAATCTCAAGGTTATCCCAACCTGTTCCATATATATATAATATTAATAATTTTCTATTACTTAAAGACTTAACATTATTTTATCTTTCCAGGAATTTGTTAATTTAACTTTCTTCTATGATAAAAGCTATATCTACTTTTAAAACACATTCCATACATAAAGTTGTATATATAGTGATATAGTGATATTTTTCTCTTAATAATATTCGAAAGTTAATAAAAAAATTAGGGTTTAAATTTAGGGTTTGTTGATGGTTTCTTTGGATTTGTTAATTGATTCGGGTCTAAAAATTTAGCTCGATAAAAAAATTAGCGTGAGGTAAGGGACAGAAAAAACCCACCCCACGCTCACCCTAGTTATAACTTTACATACATCATTAATCTCTTTATGCAAAATGAAAAAGTTGTTAAAGTTTAAAATGTAAAAAAAAAAAGTTTAAGTCTTAATGTCCAAAATGAAAGTAAAGAAAGTTTTAAATATGAAAGTGTAACATCCTAATTTCCAAATCCGAGAACAATACCCGTTGGAAACATTAACCCCAAATTCCTAAAATTATTTCACGCCATTATCGATATCAACATAACAACCAAATGTATTAATTGCTTAGGTAATCCAACGTTTACATATGCGGAGGCATACATACATCACTCAAGGATTTCTTATTGATCCACATGCTCAAACTACAATATCCCAAATCACATCAAATTCACCCTACAACTATACACATGTACTAAAAATCTTCCTGAGGGGCTGCAAAAACAACTCAGAGAACCAATCCACCGTTACGCCTCCAAGCCATCCGGCTTTACTTTTGACTAAACCTCCTGCACATCTAAAAATAGAGTCCACAACGTGTAGTGAGACTTTTGTCCCAGTGAATGTGATCATGCATACAATGTGGGAGAAGCAAGCAAATGGGAATGCAACATAAGTATACATGGATACATGTTTTGATATACAGAACATATCTACCAGGCAGTCAGGCAATGGACATTACAATTCCTCTGGTGGAAAGCGACCCATGCATTCATGCAGTCAATCTCAAACTGAACCTCAGGTATCAAACCCACACCAAGGGTGTCTTTTCATTGTTACGTCTTTTGAGCGCTCTGCAATGTGACCAAGGACCGTCGTCCAGGGTCACCCTCATTAAGTCTTATTATCATTCAAGAATGCACAAGCCATTTTTATTAACATCTTAAGGATCCCATCTCCCTCTTGGCCGAGAGATCAATGTGATTCCTCATTCCTCTTTGGTCCGAAGACCCATTAAACTCCTCTTTGGTTCGGAGACCCATAATTTCCTCTTGGCCAAAGGCCCATGAAAAGTGTTATACATGATTAGGGTGTAAAATCATGATACCTTGATAGATAATGCACAAGTATGTGCATGAACATAAGTATTAACATGAATGCATAACTCCTCTAAGGACTAATCATCACTATGTAAACTTCAAGCAGAAGACCCTAATCTTCAAACCTAGGGTTAGAGCAACCATAAGCATACAAAGCAAACAATCCAACCATCAACCCTAAGTTAACCTCTAGGCACCCACCATCAAGCAAAATAAGCAAGGGGAGTAAGAATAAGGGGCATTCATAGGGTCTCATACAAGAATGAAAGTGAGTGAGTGAACCACACTCACCTCAAAACAAGAAATGGAGAAGATGGGGATTGAAGGTGACGATCCAAGTTCCTTTAATGGTGTGGGGCTTCAATCCAAACTTCTTCTCCTTCGATCTCTTCCTTTCTCTCTCTAGGTTCTCTCTCTCTCTAAAAGTGAAGGAATGTGAGAAAGTGAGAAAGAAATGAGCCCTAACCATGTTTTTAAAAGACTGGACTCACGCATTCTCGCTCAAGTGAGAACTTCTCGCTTGAGTGAAAACACTAAGGGTGAGCATGGTTTGACGTTCTCGCTCAAGCGAGAGGCTCCTCGCTTGAGCGAGAATGCTCCAAAGAGCACCCCCTCTCTGGACGATTCTCGCTTGAGCGAGGCCCTTCTTCGCTCAAGCGAAAATCTTCCAGAGAATGATCTCTCTCAAGATAGAATACCAAATTCCAGTTTTCCCATTTATACTAATATTCTTGCTCAAGTGAGCCCCTCTCGCTTAAGCGAGAACATCAGGACTCAAAGTCCTAATTTCTCACTCTTAAGCCTCTCTTTTCCTAATTCTTTTAACAAAATACCTTTCTAACATAGTTCCTTTAATCTAAACCTCTCCTCCTTATTTCAATCAATCCTTTTAACTAAATCCCTTCCTCCTCAATCTAATCCCCTCGCTCAACACCCCTACTTTCTCCTTCATCATTCTTGTAATTCTTTACGTCTCAGGGTGTGATCTCTCATAAGCTCATTCTATAGTTGTGTTTGGCCTAACACCCAGTTTCCCTGATGAATTTCCCACTTAACACTCATGAACTCTCAATAGATTCCCTATCTCTTCTCTTAATTTACACTCAAAACTCCTATATCTTCATTTTATACTTCTAATTTCTTTCTCCAGGCAGGATTCACAGCCTAAGGCTTCAACGATATTTCTAAATCATAAAATTTCTGGGATATTACAAAAAATCTAAAATGTAAATTTAAAATTTAAAAAGATAATTGATTGAGTGATTAAGTTGGTTTGAGTTGAAAAAAATAAATTTGAGAACTAGACTAAATTTGAAGTTAAGTGAGTCAATTAACCAAACCAATATCTGAACCAATTTGATTGGTTTGATTTGATTTGAATTAGAGTCAATTTGATCTGATAACTTAGCTTATGGAGCAATTATATCAAAATCATAGTTGTTCACCACTACCATGCATCACTACCATGCATGTTTGTAAATATGCCTTTAATGGATAAGAAAGATGTTAGATAGACTTGAAGTAGGTTAATTGACAATCTTGAAACATATAAATATCAATTATACTTCATATATATGAAGAACATATAGTCATTTCACGACTCAAATTTAAGCAGTCTAGTAAAAATCCAACTTCTCAATGGAAGATTAATATTGGAGAATAAAGTCTCTTTTTCAAGTAGTCATCTAACAAAAGTGAAATCAACCGATCGAAATGTTCTTTAGTTGAATTTGGTCAATTAATTATTGAAAATTTGTAGAATCAACATTATCATATATAATTTTGTGTTTGACACAACATACCTAATGTAGTAGAATAAAGAAGAGAAGTAAAAGTCACAAAGTCTTAGATGTGTATATTGGCATTGTATTTAAGATGTTATTCACCCAAGATGTGAAAACTTCCCAGCATTTAATAACCTCAATAATAGCGATGGAAAGTTAGAAATGAAGTAAAAAATTATATAACTTTCTAAAAATGTCAGCCACGGCACATATATAGAAAATAATTTAATAAATATACACGGTAATTGTGAAATTTATGAGATTATCTAAGAATGTATTAACACGTTATTTATTGAATATATATATATATATATATATATATATATTATATCTTAGGTGTTATTAACCTGTATAATTATATATATATTCAATTAAAAGTAATTTGAACTTATAAAATGAAACCAATTCCATTTAATATAATTTCATTAGGTATCAGTTTAAACTTTACAATTTTAAATGTATGGATTTCAAATTTTTCATTAAGTATTGATTAAAATTTGAAATTTCAATTAAATGTAATAAAAATAATTTTAAAATTTTTTGAAACATTTTTAAAAATTTACAACACCTAAAACCTTAAAACAACAAGTATATAACACTTACATTGTTTTCAACTAGTTAAGTACCCGTTGCACGGGTATTTTAGAAAACTAATTGCTTAACAAAATGTATCTGCGAATGGTAATGTTTTGTCATAGCATGAAGCCAAATTTTGGGTTTTTTGTAGATAGATTTTACATTTTTTGGAAAACCTCTTTGCACACAACATTTTTGGTACATGAGGAGGGCGTTGAGTTATCATATGTAATAAGTAATTTTAATCTAGTTGGGCACTTTACTCGAGAGACTGCAACGTAAAGTTGTCCATGGCTAAACATTGGGCGCTTGCATTGTTTGTAATGATGATATTATATTTACTTGCATGTTCTCCATTGAGTTTACATATGCTGAGCTAACAATAGAAGGTCAATGTAATATAAGTTCGAAAAAGTTAGCTTCATAATAATGGTAACAATAGTCTCCTGCCATGATTATGACTTCAGGATATAGTGTTAGGGGAAAAAAGAATTACATGATAGGTTTAATGGAATGAATTTTTCTTACTGTGACACAACGGTTGAGCCCGCAGCACAATGCCCCTCATTTGATTTGGCACTTCCTCCTTCTCAAATTATAGGAAGACAACATTACTTGTTGTCCACAATGCCCTTCTGATTGATAATTGTTTCCTAGTATTAGGATGCCTAACATGATTTTGACTTGAGCAGGATAGTACCTTCACTATATGGAGCAGGTCAGTACCTTCATTGGCCATTAGTGAATTGACATTGATTATATGTAGGAGGTAGGTACCCACCTTTGTTTACAATTTAGTGATACCATTCCATGTTGAGAAGGATGAGGGACTGCTATATGGAGACAACATTCCATTTAGAGTTCTCTGGGGATACCTTTCACCTCAAGGATTGCACCTTCTGATAGTAACAAAATTTGGAAAACGGGTGGGAATAAAATAGCATATATGATGGCTGGTTTCGATGGTTTAAAAATCAAGTACAAGTCCAAAGCCAACTGAAAGATAGGTTAGCAAATCATTGGCTAAAAAGTATAAGTCCAAAGTAGTAAGGGTTCAGATTGATGTGAGTGAGGCACTTTTTTTCCTCAGTTGACATGGATGAGAAATGAGGAAAAACACTGGTGGGACGATGGAAAACTAAGGTGTATGACATGGGAAAATGTGGTCCTTAGTGTTAAACCCAAAAAGGTTATCAGCCATAGAGTTGTTGCTCCATAGGCATGAGAAATCACATCATTTCAACAACTCCATATGGTGTAAATGGTGACACCAAAAATAGAGTTCCAGGATAAATCGTTGTCCAAGATCATGTTTGAATTAATAGTTGCATTGGCCAAAACACGCACGTCTGAGTTAAAGAAGTCCGGATTGAATTTGTAAGGTTTGAAATAATTCCATACCGATTTAGACAATACATAGTCCCATAAAAGATGATTCTGCATAGTGCAGAATGAGTAAAACCTAACCTATTTGAAAGAGACATTGTCTTTAGACAATCATGCAAAAGAACACACATAAAAATCCTAACCGTTTGTGGTCCAGGTCATCTCCAAACAGATTTCGAAAGGGAGGATTCCATGTCTCTATTACCTTCAACAACAACCTTGTAAGCTGTCCTGGTAGGAAAAAGACCATTACAAGTATGACCTCAAATAATCTTATCATTACCCTGGATAAGGGATGCTCCCATGTAGGCTTGAATCTTGTTGAGTCTCAGAATTAATTTAAGTATTCAAATTAGATTCAAGACTCATTATCCTTGGTTTTAATGATTAACAAATTAGACTAGACTATAAGAAAACGGGTGCTACTGAGAAAGGTATTTTTCTGTGTATTTCAGGAAATTTGAAGCAACCTGCTAAAAGAAGAATTCTGCTGAAGAAGAACAACATACCAAGAAAAAGAAAAAGCATTGAAGCAACTCTATGAAGATGTCCAACCTACTGAACCAAAGAAAAAGACTAAAAGAAATGGAAAAAGAGAAGGAAGAAGCAACAGGCTAAAAAGAAGAATAATACAGTAAACTATCTGAAGAATTGATCAACCTCCTGAAATTATATGGACTGAAGAAAAAAAGCATATCTGCAAGCTGAATTGAAGAAAGTCTTCAAGAAGATCGCCAATTAGAAAGCACACAAGAGTCGAACCTAATTACTTTCAAAGCTGCAACACTAAAGAAAGAAATCAGGTTAAAAGAAAAGCAACCTTCTGCCAATGACAACTATCTGAAGAAGTCAAGCTATCTGAAGAAGTTAAGTCATCTGAAGAAGTCAAGCTATCTGAAGAAGTTAAGCCATCTGAAAACATCAAGAACGAAGAACATTCAACACATTGAAGTGTCCAAAATCTGATGAAATGATCAACATGCTGAAGTGATCAACCTTCTGAAGACATACAACATGCTGAAGAATGTGAACTCACTAAAGACTCTCTCAACTCTCTGATGACGTGTTTAAAACTTCTACGACGAGAAGCTTCAACAAAGGCAAAGACTCTCTGCACAAAGACCTTAGGGGTTTTAAATGTCTTATGCCATCTCCTACAAAGGGAGTAGCAACAAAAGCTATTTTCCTCGTTTTAAGGAATATAGTACATAAAAGAAGAAACCTATTGCAGAAAAGCAAGTAGAGGTCAGAGATAGGTCAGCGCTGCTGAACACCTACTTCTGTACCGACTCTGCAATACGCTATCAAAAGTCTGAATCCTTACAAGAAGAAAAGCAAAATTCTCAAAGGATAAAAGAGAAGTACAACGGATAAAATTATCATCTCTATCCAGACAACAGACTTCGTTCAATGAAGAAAGAGAGAGAGAGAAGAAAGCTAACTCGCTGAAGTATCAACTACACTCTCAAGAAATATTAATGAGCCAAGAGAGAGAAATATCAACTTGCTGAAGACGAAGAAAATCTCTCAAGAATAAGATCTTATCTACAGTGTGTCAGAACCAAGTCATCTGCACACCTAATCTGCTTAAGAAAGAAGCTACCAAGTGAGAAGTTATTTCACAACGGCTCTATGAGCTTAATTATATCTTCTCAACGGTATACTCTACACTCTTCAACGGCTATATTTCCAAAACATATAAATAGCCTCAAGAAAGTCTTTGAAGAGGTAGGAAGAAGTCGGCAGAAGTTGGCAGAATGAGAATTTGAGTTACAGTTGTTTGATCTGGTCAGGTGATCTGTTGACCAAAATTCCCAAAGTATCATTCACAAGAAGCCAATAAAAATGGGCAGCCATGAATACCCAACCATCTATCTTTGAACCATGGCAAATATTAAGCCCATAGAAGCTAATGTCCATGCTTAACACAGATCATATCCAGCCAACCTTCTGATCCTACAGAGATGAATTAGAGCTTAGAATTATACACTTATATCTCTGTTATTCCTTGTACTTAGATATCCAGTTCCCACAACCATCATTTCAGGAGGAAGGAATTCCTAAAATACATGAAATATCCAGTTCCCACAACCATCAAACACATCAACCATAAGCAAATTAATTTAAGTTTTTGGGATGGATTGAACAACATTGGCATTCATAACACAACCTTATTTCAACCAAGGACCAAGTGAAAACCGAAACCTTCTGCCATCATCAATATTCAACTTGATTCCGAAAGTAGATAATCCCATAATATCTTGGCACCTTCACAAAGCAAAGGTTGATTATTACTGATGTAAATAATAGTAAGACCATCGTCTCCAGTTCTATACTTGTGTTTTAAATGTCTCACCGAAAGTGAATACTTGTTTGTAAACAACCCGCCATCCAACTTGCATCATTAAAGCTATATGGAAATGGTGAAAATTTCTAGACCCCATACCACATAAATAGTTTATATATAATACATGATTTAAATATTGGCATTACCTTTTGAATTCTGTGATGACAATAGGTTTGCAATGATATTGTCCATGATATGTAGTTACAGTGAGTTCAAAGCATAAGGTTCAGGTAATGTAAGTTCCGTAACTAACCATCAAAGTTACAATTAGTATAGGACCCTCCAATCATAATCAGTTTTTGATATAATATTAGGGAGGAAAATATATTACACTATAGGTTTGATGGATGTGTCTTTGAATTTTTTTTCACGCATAGCTATTAAGGTTTTTGGGATTTGACAATCTGCAGGTTGTTCACATGGATTGATAGCACAATTTGGGAGACGTGTTCCGTTTACAACAACAGGGCATAAAAGCAAGAACAAAGGGTAAGTGACAACAGTTAGTTGTAGTTCCATTAAGGATAAAATATTTACATATACATAACCACATGTAGCAGTATGTTCTAATCAGAAAATAACATTTTCCCATCCCATTGAATTACCCAAGCAAAAACGGTTCTGTCAAGAACCTAAACACAAGATTAACATTTACAACTTGTGAGAAGCTACAAACAGAAGGGGAAACTGAGTGACAAAAGTAGGAAGGGACCCAAATAACATAGTTTGTGGGCACAAACAAGGAACTTGCATACATAAATATATCTATATACACAGTCTGCTGCATATATATTCATATATTTATGTAAGCTCAGGAACAAACTGCACCACACACATTCACATATATATACAGATCCTAACCTAGATATATATAAGTTGTCCCCAAAAGATGTTTCTTCCTTACCTTGATGTTAAAGAAGTCAGACAGTTGTGCAAAAAGATTAACTCAATGGAAGACATATTGTCCGGTAAGTCACGATTTGTCCACTTTAATAAGTTTAGCCTTTCCTCTCTTCCTTTTTTCACATGGTTCATCATCTTTCCCTTCAACAGGACGTTTATAGCTGACATTGGCGGTACATGGAGTGGATGAAGACTGGCCAGAACCTGGTGGAGTAAGTTCAGGTTCACTGCCAATGGTAATGGTGTTAGGGGTAAGATCAATGACGCAACTTTTTCGTCCACTATGTTCGAATTTGGAGAACGCAGGAGCAAACTTGAGCTGTCAAATAAGAAGTATATACGTCAGGTAATTGATTGAATCATGTTTAAATACGACATTATGGAAAATAACGTTTCTTTGTAGACTCTGTTAGACCTGATACCTTCAAAGGAGTCTCATCATCAATGAGTTCCTTGTATTCTTTGATAATGCATGGATCAGAATAGATTTTCCGCACTTTGATGGTCTCATCATCGAAGGTGGAAGATCTATGTGCATTGAGCTCAACCCGGAAATGGAGCTCTTGGTAAATGTTTTTTGAGGTTCTAAACATGGAGTTGGAAGCGATGGTGCGGTGAAGACTAATCAACAACACCTCATATGATGTAGGGACACCGCTATTTATTGACTGCAGGAAAATATCCCTCCAACCTTAACTGGGTTTAAAATTCAAACAGAGCTTCATAGACATGCTTAATAACCGGTATGTTGATGTCACGCACGTGAGGTAATATTTCTTAGCAAAAAATCCCTCCAATGGTTGCCGGTTTTAAATTTCAAATAATGGAGGATAACAAAGATTAATCCCCCGCCTAATTGTGTCACGTCTGCATTTCCAGGTGGCTATATAATTATGTCAAAGGCTAAATAATATAATTGTATTGTTGTAAGTAAAGTTTGACCTTTTGGTTGCTTTTTCCATCTTGTTCTAATTGCACAGTAAAACTTGGATCCGATGTGGTTACATTAGGAAGACAACGACTTAAATGGTAAGTTATGTATAGAAACTAAAATCCCCAAAACGTTGGAATTCAATGCTGGCTTATTAGGAATAATGCTTAATCCACTAGACAAAAGAACAGATGGTGGTTAATGCTCAATGGCCAATAAATATAAGGGGGGATAATGACAGAGTGCACACAATCATGATTTAAAAAATGTTAAATACCCCAATGAATAGTGATTATATTAGTTTTAAAGCTAGTGAAATGTAAAATAACTAGTGTAGTTGCCCGTGCAACGCACGGGCTTAGAGTTGAAGTGTCTAGGTGACAGTTAACGGAGGTATATCAAGGTTCCAATATCACACTTAAATAATTAAATAACTACATCCTCTGATACAATTACAATGGACCATGAATGAGTAACTCACAAACGGCCACCTACGCGGCTGCAATAGGTTAGAACTTAGAAACAATATTTTATAAAGAAAGACAAAAAAAACCTCACTGCTTTCATAGGACTACAACGTGCCTAGCATTTTGTGGGTGTGTTGTGTTGACTAGTGACCAATTATAATTTTGGGCTAATAACACACTATTAACAATTCCAATATATATAATATAATTAGACAACTATAATGTAGTTATAAAATGTATATTAAAACACTGAATTCATGTACATGATTACGCTATGGGTTTAGCATAAACAATATCCTTAGAGTTAACAAAGATAATTTGGGTGCTGAAGCATCCAACATTGAATAAGAAGAAAACAATCAGTCTGCAATCTTTACTATGTGGAAAACTCGTAGCCTTGTGTAATCACTGTAATCACTAAGCTGAAGCTAAAGCTTCACACTCTCGCTAAAGGTTAGTTTGGGGAAATCTAAGCTTTCATATGCAATTCCTGATCAAAAGAAGATAAATAATAGGTTCAATGTATTAAAGATGAAGCTGAAGCTATTGAAAAATTATCAGTAGAAATAATTCTTAGTAGTAGAAATAAGTATAAATGTTACTGAAGTTGTATAAACTAGAGGTATGCTACACACCTGACAGCTGACCATTGACAAAAACATACAAAGCATGTCCAGCAGATAATACTGTAATAACAGGATTCTTTCCAATCCTAAAATATCCTTCATTGGGATTGATCACAGCACTGGCAAGAAAAGGAAAAAGATAAGTAAGTGTTCAACATAGAGAGACCATAATGAATAAATACATCAATTCAACAATGTCATAAGAAAAGGATTGTAAGAGAAAGAAAAGGAGTAAGCAGACTGAACAACTATATGTCACTCACTCTGTGGTGTACCACAAGTAATCAGATATTTCCTCCCACAGGCCAGACACTGTGAAGGAACTATCACCAGTAGTGGTTGTCTCTTCATTAAATGTTTTTCAAGAGAGTCCTCCATGAATAGGAACATGATGGTCACTCGGTAAGTGTACCGAATCGTAACAAGTAATATAATGAAAGTAGAGTATCGTCCCACAGAGATTAATGAATCAAGTACCAATTAACAGAATATTTATCTAGTTGAACAAAGAGAATTCAATTGTATTTGGTAACCTAAAAACTAGTGCAGAAAACTAAACCAGCAAAATTGAATTGATGTAAAGAATAAAACAAGAACACAATATTGATGAAGAATAATATGAACAGATGGTTAGGACTTGGTTCCTTTTAATTCTCACTCCATGTAGCAGATTATTCAACTCAATTGCTATGATTTAATTCATGATCCAATTCACTTAGATAGTTAAATCCCAATTCCTTGGTGAATTAACCCTATATCTACAATTAAGAACCCTAATTCCTTAGGTGAATTCAATTGTGACATGCATTAATAGCAAGAATTGATAAAGATCACACAAGAATCAATTCCTATTCATAGGCAATTAATTACTCATGTTGTTTACTTCAGATCCAAGTTTTCTCCAATTTTCCAATTGTGAGAATCACTCTCAAATCATACATTGGTTGATCAAGTCAATGAAGCATTAAGATTGGAAGTAAACAATGTAATTGCATCATAACAATCTGAATTGAATTCAAGAAACGAAATTACATGGAGTTTGAATCAAAATTCCCCAATTCCTAACCTAAGAAATTTAGCAATCCATTACAAAAGAGAAGATAAAGGAGAAGAGAATTGCAAACTCAATGAGAAACTCCATTGAATCAAGAACCCTAGCTTCCACTTGGTTTTGATCTTCAGGAGAAAGAGAGAAAAAGAGAGAAAATTCGAGTTGAAGAAATGAGAAATCTGAAAAAAATGAAAAGACTCTCGCTAAAAATCTAAACAGATCTATTTATAATGTTTCTGCAGCAATCGTGTCTACACACAAGCCTTGCCATGTTCCCACACGAACATGGCAGAGAGTAAAATTCAATTTCTGTAGCCTCTGGAGTTATCGTGTCCTCACACGAAAATAGCTTGTTCCCACACGAACATGACAGAATGTGAATTGCTCAATTTGCACCTCCTTCTCTCAAAATTTCACTGTTTGACTTTTTCTCACACTTCAAAAAATGCTTCTATTTACTTCTTTCTTTCTCATTTTCCAGAAAAATCCTAAAAACAACAAAACAATGAAAAATTAGAGAAAAATGACTAATATTTACTAAAACCATCTAAAATACAAACAAACTCAATTATGTACAATTTTAACTACAATTTTACAAAATTATCAAACTAAACAACTAAAAACTACCTAAAATAAACCTATAAATCTACTAATAAAGTGGATTTATCAGACCACGGGTCATCTTCATCTGTGCACTTTGGGAACGAACCTGTAAAGAGATTTGGAGTCATCAATGTTGCTGAAATATGCCACTGGAAAATCACTGAAAAGACTACTATTTTCTTTATTGTAAATTAAACTTTAGCCAAAAAAGAGCATATAAATTTAAATAAACACCAAAATATATAATGCTTTCCCTTTTGTACAAGTCTACTTTCATGAAACAGAAAAGTCACAAGATTACAACTGCATATGACTAACCATTAAAGAAAATTACTAATCCAACTCAATTGTATGTACTTGGTCAAGCTTTACAATAATAATAAAATCTAAATCTGTTCAATTTTTTCCCTCACCCTTGCAGTGTTATAAACAGTGTGCTTGCAGTTGGGAAGAATGCTTACAGACCAAGGAGATAACTTGTAATGTTGATTCCCAAATGCCACTGTTGCATAAGATTGCGGGTTATAGTTTGCAAGGAATGTTGCACAAGCTCCAGAGTTTGATTTAAAAACATGGGCATGTACATTAGTGATGAAGGTTAAAAATTTATTCTAACAAAAAAAATATTGTATATAGAATGAAAAATTCCCCTATGACTAAATCAAGTTATACCTCTTGATAATTTCCAAGCCGAGTCACAGTAGGATCTCCAAAAAGTAAAGCAGGTTCACAGAGTTTTATTGCTTTGTGTAAATCCTTCAAATGACCCCACTTTGGTTTCCTGAGAAGTCTTGCATAGAGGAAGAAATAATTTAACTCAAGAACATGCAATAAATTAAAAATAAAAGAACTTTCCTTTCAATCAGGCACACGTATGGCAATTAATACTTAACATACCAAACTCTGACAAAAGATATTTGGATTAGACAGGATGCTACCTGAACAACCAGAGCTAAAAGGGGCAATGTTGGACAATGCGAAGTAGCTCCGGCAAAAAATGATTGAGCAAGCCTCTTAAATTCAGCCGCCACTTGTGCATCATCAAGGCTTGTAATAGAAACCTATAATCCAGATCAAAGGAAAAGAGCTATGAATAATACTTAAAAAAAAAGAGGATACACAATTCATGAGCTTCATGTAATCAGGTGTCTTGTCTCGCCATATAAACCATACCAGCACAGATTAATTTGGTTGGTTGGTACTCCATCTAAATGTTCATAATCTTAGAGTCTTAACTATGACAAGAAACCATCACCATCTCCTTTACCCATGCTACCAACTTTCAAGTAAAGCACTCTAGAAACAGAGAAGATGCAGACTACCTGAAGTTTCCAAGCATGAATCCCACTATGACTTTGCCTTCCAGAGAATATCCAACTGAAAACTCACACTTATTACGAAAATTCACCCAACCAGTAACCACGACCATTAACATTTTAAATGAAAAATTAGGGTCAATGCCTAAGGGCATGAAACTGAATGGCCAAATTCCATTCAACAACATGAAAACAAAACAAAAACAGAGCATTACATTTATTTTTAGCAAATCCATGAATACCATTTGATGCTAATAAAAAGCCAATTCAAATAAATTAATCTCACTCAAATTCGAAAAGAAATTCAAAAATTTTCCAGCAACCAATTTTTTACAGCAAAACATGTAAAGGAAAATGATCACATTAAAAAGGCAGCTTCACAATAATAAAAGTTAAGAGATAACCAAACACACAGTTCAAATTGTACCGTACCGTCTCCACCATGTGTTAACCTTTACACTTAACCCAGTGAGCATCCAAATATGCAAAATCCATAAATCGAAGTAACGAAAAAGGATAAAAACTTATTGTCTTCTAAATATATACTTACCTTCAACAGCATCGTCCATCTCGCGTCTTCTAACAGCGCGGTCGCCTCCGTTAGTCGTCCAACAGCTCCTCCCCGTCGAATGATTCAAAAACCACACCCGGATATAGTAATTTGTGCCCCCAACTATAACAAATTACAAATCCATCAAATAAATTACAGAAAATTAACATATCTAGAAAAATGGACAAATACACCACAAATAATTCAAAAGAAAGACATACCAATGGGAAGGGAGAAGGGGGAAAAGGGAGATCACCGGCCGCCGATCTGCACCCGAGCGATCTGCAGAAGGGTCGTGATCTGCACAGTCCCTGTGATTTTGATGAGAGGAAGAAGGGTGGGGAAGGGGAGAAGGGAGGAGGGTGGGGAAGGGGAGAAGTTTGGGCGGCGGGGAAGGAGGGAGGAGGGCGGGGAAGAGGGAGAATGGCGAGGAAGGAGGAAAGGGGGAGGATGATGGGGAAGGGAGAGCGGCGGAGAAGAAGGGAGGAGGGTGGGGAAGGGACGGCGGGTGGGAATGGGGGGAAGATGGAGAGAGGTTGAGAGAATTGTGTGGGGGTAGAAGATGAGAGATAAGAGAAAGAGAGGGAAATGTGAGGGAGTTGATCTCTGATGTGTTTTTAGAGACATGACGTACAATACTTTCACAAGGGTAAGAATGGGACAAGGCAAATTTATTTTTGGCTCCAAGATTTAAAATTTAAATTACAAAGAGAGAGGTAGAATATAACCATGCATGTACTCCACGTGCAGGACAGGGGGGATAAAAGTTAAAGGCTACAAGCACATAGAAAAAAAAAAATAACGAAATTAAATTAATTTCCATCAAACTAATTATCCAGCTGGCAGCAAAATCGAAATTAAATCCCCCTTTCTTCCAGCTGGAAACCACTTTAAATTTCTCAATTCCTGTGTTGTTTTAGCGGTCAATCCAAAATGTCAAAACAACAAAGAAATGATGGCAACATCGAATAACGATAAACTCACAAAACAAAAAACTGTAATGCTTAGCACAAACCATACATCTGCTTAATAGTAATCATTAATGCATGAGTGAATAGTGAAAATAATACTTAAAAACTAAGCAAATTGTAATAGTTTAGATAGATTTACTCATTCTCAATCAATATGAGATTTCATTAATCAAACTTGAATTTCTTATTTCTAAGGCAGTATGCTTTCTGCTACTTTGGTGGAATTTCTAAACACCTTCTTACTTTGATCCACGACATGCCAAATTCGAATTGTTACAAGCATGAACATCATCTATTGGCTTCCCTTGCAAACAGAGGTTCGGGTGGAAGAACATCTTGGAACTCAGATTCTCCTTCAAGCATCTTTATTACCTCATTCATTGAAGGACGATCATTTGGGTTCATTTGTATGCAATGTAAACCTATAATTATCATCTTCTTTGCTATCACCTTTTCCTCTTCTGTGGCATTACCCAAATCTATAGTTTCCTCAAATTGATCATAAACCCATTTAGAAAAATAAGTCTGCCAAGAATACTCCATAGCATTTAAGTTCTTCCTTCTACCTGCCATTTCCATCAATAACATCCCAAAGCTATAAACATCAGCTTTGTATGAAACACCTCCAATATTTTTGTATAGCAATTCAGGTGCCATGTATCCCATTGTTCCTCTTGCCACTGTTAGAGATACAATGCTATCATCATCTATTGGATATAACTTTGCCAATCCAAAATCAGAGATCTTTGGATTAAAATTCTCATCAAGAAGAATGTTGTGAGGTTTGATATCAAAATGTAGAATATGCATATCACAACCTTCATGTAAGTATTGGATTCCATGAGCCACCCCAAGAGAGATATTAAAGATTTTCTCATAGCTTATGGACATATTATTCCCCTGTTGTTGTGAGAATATGTGCTTGTCAAGAGAACCATTAGGGCATGTACTCATAAACAAGAGCACGCTTGGTTCTTTCTGCACAAAATCCAATTAAATGCACCACATTGGTGTGACGAATTTTCCCAATAGTGGCAACTTCATTAATGAATTGTTGTTCATTTGGTTTGGATTTGCATAATAATTTCACAGCAACATCACGTTTACTTCGAAGCTTCCCTTTATAGACATAACCATAGCCTCCTTCACCTAGCTTGTGCTTGAAACCTTTGGTCATTTTCTTTATGTCAGAGTAAGAGTACTTGATAGGTATCAAATTGCTATGATTTTGGAGGAAATCCTCAACTTCATCACACGCAGATTGATCCCTCCTTTTCCATTTATAAATCAAGAATGCAACCACAAATGGGGGACCGAGTACAGTTCTTAATGCAAACCATGAGAATACTGTGCATAAGATTTTAACATCAGCATTAGTAACCATTGAATCTTTTTACTTGTAAAGATGTACAAATTGTAAACTTGATTAAGAAAATCATAATGAACGTGAGCATTAAAAATCATGTTAGGGTGAGAATAGATAGAGATCTTACAGCTATAAATTGGGATGATCATAACTCCAGCTGAAGGTATAACACAAGGAGAAGGAATATTGTCAGGACAAGACAAACAGAAACCAAAATTATAAATTAGAAAATGCTAGTAGTTAAAAAGGGCATCCATAGCATATATATTAACTGAGAAAGCAAATTCTATTGTAGACTTGTAGAGATGTTGTTTGAGTTCAGAGAAAAGTGTAATCAGGAGATAGGAATGCACAATGTAATTAAAAGGAAAAATTGATGGAATGTTTTGGTTGATCTTGTCAATTTTCTAACTAAACATATTCAGCAAGAAACTGGCTAGTATTAAAGTAGAAGCTTCCACATATACTGATTTGGATTAACCTTAGATTAGCTTGTGTTTGAATTTTTATTTCCTATTGTTTTACATATTGGTTGGCTGATCTTGTTATGTGAGGTATCTCCTCAAAGTTATGGTCATAGCTCAAGTGGATGGAGTCCATCCTCTCATAAAACTCTACAACTAAAAACTTTCAAGTTTAAACATTGATGAGTTTTCCTAGATTAGATTAAAAAAAGGTAATGAAACAATTACTAAACTTCAAGTACATGATTTATAACTCTGCACTAAAATGTTAGTTAGATTTAGTTCCTTACCATTGAGCCCTTCTCCAAGAAAGTCTGCATCATACAAAATAATTAAAAAAACTGTTAGAACAAAAGAAAAAAAAACAATCATTTTCCAATATTACTAATAATAATAATAATAATAATAAATAACACTAATGTCCTTTCCTTAGCTTAATTAATCTCCCATTCAATAAACATGGCATATTATTCTTTTCTTGAAAAACCAAAACCAAATTGTTGCAAAATGCAGAACTCACTTAAAAACACTTGCCAAAATCCCTGCTTTGGAATTGCAGAAGACCATGTTGGTGGTGTTGTCCAAGAAGCAACTTCCATCCCCACCATCCCACTCCCCACAACGGTTGGCTCGCCATTTAAGCAGAATCCCATTCACCTCCTCACTCTGTATCTCTGGATAAGAGCGGTTCTTATTGCATGTCACTGGTCCCCAAGGCAACACCCTTATCATCAAGTCCACACTACATGACTCACCCACATCAGATACCTTTGCATACCGTGGCAGAACATAAGAATAAGGCCTCTCCGTGGCTCCACTTGCATAAGGAAATGAACTAGGAAGGTTCTTCTTGCAGCTGACCAATACTATGTCATCATAATAATATATGTTATTGTCGGTGGCTAGTTTGTTTTCTTGTTCAGAACTGTATGTGAAAGGAGAAAGAGTGATTTTGGAGCAATTATTGTTGTCAAGTCCACCAATCATGAATTTGAGGGTGCCATTATTGTTGAATGAAGTAATGGCTTGCACAAAGTGCCTGCCATAGTTTAAGTACAATACTATTTTGTTGTTTTCATCACAAAGAAGCTCGTAACTGGGATCATTGCAGCTGCGACCAAAAAGGCCTGTACCTGAGGGTTTGTTGAATATGAGTCCGCAAGAATCGGTGTATAGCTTGGGTGTGTGTGAGGTTATGTCGAAGTAGAGAATGGGACCATATTTGTATAGTAATAAAAGTAGTGCTAGGAAAATGAAGGTTTCTTTGAGCATCATGGACTATGGAGAGGTGTCAGGGGAAGAAGAGTTCAGTTTAGGATATGAGGTAATGGCATAATGATTCTCAATTTTTAAACTATTGACAATGGTCCATCTAACACCAATAATGGAAGGATGCTGCAATGCACTGAATTCAGCGTTTTCAAAAGTTGGGTGGTCCCATTGCCTTATCTAACGGTGATATATTGATTGGAAGAAGAACTTCAGATTCCGATAATGACTTTAGAGCTTAGAGTACTGATCGCAGCACGTGACGAGATAATTTGCTGCGCTTATTTTCAATCGTTCACATTATTGATGTTTCTTATTGGGCCATAGGAAGTGTAAAATTTGGTGGCTGCTAGTGGGTAGTTTACGAGTAAAGCAACAAAATAACCTCTTGCAGTAGGTAAAGTGAACCGGATGATAGAATAAATTGAAGTTTAAGTAATAGTCCCGAAAACTTCTGAAATTGCTTGTCGAACCTATTATATATCGTCATTAGTACTGTGAAAATGTCAATGTCATTTATAATTAACGATCAATTAGTTCTGCCATTCATATCCACGATTCAAGTTAATGTTTAGCTAGAGGGAATCTGGTTTGATGAATGGATAAATCACATGCGTTCAGTAATGGCAACATTGAAAACGTTTATCCCTCGAAATACTGACACCAAACAGAAACCAAGTCTCAACAACTAACCACAAAATATCCCACTCCACCACCGCCCATAAACTTTCAAACTGCGACCACCCATTTGCCATGACCGCCATCAACCCGTCATCCATTTACTTCAACCACTGTCACGTGTACAATGTACTGTAGTTGCATCGTTGGTTCATGAAGCAGTGTCGTGTCTACTTTGATTCGTGTCTGTAGTGTTGGATTCTCCTTCCAACGATCTGCGTCGCCGGTTTGTGAAGCAATTTGGCATTCTCAGTGAAGGAAATTTGGTGGTGGGGCGATTCTGCCTAGATGGAGTGCTCATGGAAGTGGCTATGTGAGGAGCACCGAGATGCTGGTGCGATGGACGACTGAACTGCCGGAAACGACACCGTGATTGATCATTGCAGCGGCGGCAACCCGTGACACAAAACAAGGTGACGACGAAAACACAGTTGAGGAATGAGGTCGTGGGTGATCGGCGAGGTGAGGGATGGTGAGGGCGATTGATGAGGGTGACCGACTTGAACATGGTTATAGTCTTAAGGTGACGACAAGCTGTTTGGAAATGGAAGTTATGAGATAAGACGTGTTTTGTGTAGTGAGGGGGCTGCTGGATTGGTGTTACAGTGAAGGAAAGTTGATGGTCAACAAAATATCACGTAATTAAGGGACTCTTTTGCAAAGTTTTACATTTAAGTACCAAGCGGTTCCAGGTAATAAATCATCACCGTTCATTATTTTATTAATATATCCAATGATAGATTTTGTTGCCTTATGCGTAGAACACCCATGTGGTGCTTTATGTTAGTCGCCGCCGTAAAATTTCATATAAAACTTTTCAATTGTTCGTGATTGAAAGATTTATCTCTAATTATGTTTCTAAACTTCTTAGAGATGGATTATAGAAAAAGAATTTTCGTCTCTAATCCTAGATAACTTAATGAAAGAAAAGAAAGAACTAAACCAAAAAAAATAAAAGATAAGATAAAGAGAAAAGGAAAGAAAGAGAGAAATGGGAAGGAGAAAGGTGGGGTCAGGGAGAGGAAGAAGAGGTGGGAGTGGGTGAGGTAGAAGGGGAACGGGAAAGGTGATGCGGGACCAGGGGCACACAGCGGAGAAGGGGGTGGGGTGATGGGGGACGATGGAGGGGGGAGAAAGAGGAAGAGAGTATCCGGGTGGGTGGAGGGAGAAGAAGTGGGTGGTGGAGGTGGGGTGATGAGGGAGGGAGTGGGAGTGGGATGGATATTTTGGCTTTTTGGGGATAGGAGGTGAAAGGGGGAGGGTGTGAATAACAAAAGGGATGTTAAAAGCAATTCTCATAGTTTGTAGGTATTCAGTTACGGAGTTTATCGTTATTTTTGCTATATTAGCAATTAATAACTATTGTTTATTTGTAATTGTTTAAGGTATTATTCTCTATGTCACCGGGTGTTGTTGCATTAGGGGTGAGCGTGGGACAAGTTTTGTTTGTTCCTTACCCAACCCTAATTTTTTATCGGGTCAAATTTTTAAACTTGAACCCATCCACAAAGCCTAAATCCTATTTTTTTTACTTTCTTATTAACTTTCAGATATTATTAAGAGAAAAATAACAATATATCATTATACAACTTTATATATGGAATATGTTTTAAAGTAGATAGGGTCTCTATTATAGAGGAAAGTTAAATTAAAAAATGGCCAGAAGTTAAATTGATGTTAAGTCTTGAAGTAATAGAAAATTATAAACAATAAATATTATATATATATATACATGTATGGGACAAGTTGGGTAACCCAGAGATTAACCCGAACTCATACAAAGCATGATATCGGGATATTAAATGAGACGCGGTTCAACCCTAGTCGTTCATGTGGGACAAGGTCTGACTCGACCCAAATAGCTTGGGTTGGGACGGGTCAGTGGGACAGATCGGGTTTTGCTCACTCCTAGTTGCATTGTGGGGGAAGGGGTAATCTATGCGTTTGAGGTTCATCGATGTCGGTGGATGGGATCAGATGCAGTCAAATGGATTGGCGGAGATGGATGTATGGACTCGGGTGGTGCATTGGTGGAGGTGATTGTTATGAAGGAGGTAGCATATGTCAGTTAAATTTGCAAAGGCAAGTTTGGTTATGAGGTGTTGAACAACTAGGGATTCGAATAGTAAAAATGTTGGTTAGTGAGGGGTAGGACAGTACATTTATTATATTGTACTTTAATATGTTAGTTGATTTTGGTAAATAATGAGTCATCTCAATCTAACCAGAATTTCATGGAAATTGTTGGGTAAGTGAATCAGGATTTTCATTATAGTCAATGGGTTCGGTAATCTTTTTTTCATTAAAGTTAGGGTTGAAGGCCCATGTAAATACCATTTAGCGGGTAAATACCTTAGCATGGATACCCATTGGATTTATTACTATTCACAATTTATTACTGAAATATAGGTACAAAAATGCTAGATCTTTGAAAACATGAATTTAAACTAATTCTATCAATTCTGATTTTTTATTGATTAAATATTTGATTTATAAAGTTTTAAAAAATTTTAAATCTATTTGATACTTCAAAAGCATCATTTATAAGATTTTGTTCACTAAATTATAGGGGTGTTCTCGGGTCGGGTTAATGGGTTTTTTGGAACCGGCCCGAGAGTAGGAGATGTGTTGGGTCGGTTCGGGCAAAAACATATATGGACCAAACCCGACCCAACCCGAGGATACATGGGTCGGTTCGGGTGGGTTGGTAGATTTGGGCCAAGAAACAAAACACCAAAAACAGTTTTTTGCTTGACAAAAAAAAACAACTTCTTGGGCCATAAAAAAGCAAATTTCTTTGACAAAAAAAAGCTTAAAAAGGCCAAAAACAGTTTTTTTTTGCATATATGTCTCCTTTTTGTAAAAAAAAAAATCCTCGGGTCGGATCGGGTCAGCAAAATCCAAACTCGTTGCCCGAACCATCCACCTTCGGTTTCTTTTTTCTCGGGTCGGGTCTACCCGAGAACCCAGCCAACCCGGACCCACCAAGTCGGGTCGGGTCCAATCCGTCGGGTTATTCAGGTTGCCCAAACCCATGAACACCCCTACTAAATTGTCTTGTAACTTGCTTCTAAATTGTTTTTATCATATAATTTGATTAGTTATTAGTTTTTAATTAAAAATTAAGAATAGGAGATTCCGCCAATTTTTATTAAATTTTGAAAAATAATGGAAATATGAAATGTAATCTATGAAAACCAGTCTAAGTTTAGAAGTCGATTTTGTATAGAGAAAGGTGAAGACAAACACCCCACGAACACCCCTAATACATCCACCTTTGGGCGGTTACCTTAGTTTTTTCTTTATAAGCAAATAATAAATTAAAAGGAGTACAAGGCGTACTCCAACCCATATACAAAGTATCAAAAATAAAGAAAGCGGTTACCTTAGTTAATTACACATAATATTAATTGCCTTAAAAATAATTATTTCCCTTGGAAATGTGAATAAAGTAGAATAACATAATTTTACAAATTTAATTTTTAATATTAGGTACTAAGTTGTCACAACTAAACTGATCCCTAAAAAATTATAACAAGTAACAATAATCCTAGCAATAATGGTAGCAGTAATAAAGAAAATAATAGGAAAATTTTTCATCCCTACAGTTTCGGTCAACTTTGGTCTTTGTTTCTGTGCTTTAAATCCTTTGTTTTTTGTCCCTAAACTTTCTAAACCCCTAATCCATGGTCCTGGTCGTTAGTGAGATCTGTTAACCTGATAAGCTGGGTAACAAAAGTTACATGTCAGCCTCAATATTGAGGCTGACATGTAACTTTTGTTAACCAGCTCATCAGGTTAACAGATTTCACTGACGGGCAGGGACCACGGTTTGGGAGTTTAGAAAATTCAGAGACAAAAAACACAGGATTTAGAATGTGTTTGGTAAAACTAACTGAAAAGCTAGCTGAAAGCTTAAAGCTAGCTAAAAGTTGAAAAGGTAGCTTAAAGCTTAAAGCTGGATGAAAGCTGAAAAACTAGCTAATTTGATTGAATGTGTTTGGTAAAACTAGTTGAAAATGGTAAAATGAAATATAAAGACATAATTAATTATTAAATAATGATGAGTGGGGGTGATTGAGGGATAAATTTATAATTAATTTTCAGCTAGTGGCTGAAAATTGGAGCTTTTTTAAAAAAGCTACCTCAAGTTTCAAGAAAAACTAGTAGCTACCCAAAAAAAACCACCTTACCAAACACGGCTGAAATAGTTTCAGCTACTAATTTCAGCTTTCAGCTAGCTGAAATGACTTACTAAACACACTCTTAAAGTACAGGGACGAAAACTAAAGTTAACCGAAACTATAGGGACAAAAGCATATTTATCCCAAAATAATGATAATGCATCAACAAGTCATCACGACTAATCATGAAAATTCAAAACACACAATTAAAGAAAAAATGATAGAAAAACATATAAAAGAATATAAAAATAATTTATTATCGAGCGTGTGGATCAGTTTGGTACGAGACAATTCCAGTTTAATTAGTGCTAAAAAATTGTAACGAGTAACAATAATCCTGGAAATAATGGTGGCAATAATAAATAAAATAATAATAATGAATCAACAAGTCATCACGACTAATCATGAAAATTCAAAACACATAATTAAAGAAAAAATGATAAAAAAAACATATAAAAGAATATAAAAATTATTTATTATTGAGCATGTGGATTTGTTTGGCACAAGACTATTCCAATTTAATTAGTGGTCTTGAATTTGAGTTTTGAGTATGCAGCTACGTTAAATATTCAGAGGGAGAGTTTTGTTGCCTATAAAGTCCTATGCCTGACTCAATTAATAATCCTCTTAAACAAATAAATTAAATAATAAATTAAGTAACCATTAAGCTTTGTAACAAATTTTAAATTGACAAAAAAAATTAAAGACTAAATAAATATGGATGCAATTAAGATTTATTCATTTAAAATTGTTTAGATATGTCAAGCAAAAGAGAAATTAAATAGTTAGCTTTGATTTTTTTTTTTTGTTTCCTTAAGTATCCTCCCACCCGGTAGGTGAGAGACTAATCTCTCGGGGTAATGTCAGACGCAAAGTGGGGACCCCTTCCAACAGTATTCTTTCCATACACATAGATTGAAGGATCAAATCCTGGACCACCTGCTTAAGGGACCCGAGCCCCTTCCACTCAGACCAATACATGTTGGTACGTTGATTCTTATTTGGGTAAAATATGTTTTTGGTCCCTATAAAATGACTGAGTTTTGTTTTTCGTCCTAAAAATTTTTTTTAAAAAGAGTCCCTCCAAAAAAATTTTGTTTGCTTTTCATCCCTCAGTGTAAATTGCGTGTGTCCTGGGCTGATGTGGCGTTTTCTCTCTCTCCTATTCATCATTCCTACTTGGCACAAGTTAATTTGCTAAACCCTAACTGACACTAATAAAACACAAATGAAACTAATTAAACCCAATTAACACTAATTAAACCTTGATTAATCGTTTCCTAATTTTTCCTAGTTAAAATTTCCCCGTCTTAAAAAATCACTCGGTTGCCCTAAGTTAGAAACCCATCCTCTTCAGTGAAGCACACTAGCACAGTTTGATCTTCACACTGTCACCTTCTTTACGATTTTTGTGTTCTGAGCTCTGGGAGTCGCAAAGGGGATGCGTGCGTGGAGTTTGTTTTGAAGCTGAGTTGCATTTGTGGTGGAAAAGCTTGGAGTCTTATTCAATCAGTGTGTAGCGTGTAAAAAGTAACTCTTTTTTCCTGTTGTAAGATTCCTACACGAATCTGCATGTGGGTGGGTTGTATGGATATTTGAGCTTAGCTGTATTGTTTATTATGTAGGGATGTCTTTTACTGTTGTGTTCCATGTGAGTGGGGTGTCTATCAATGACCCGATGCCTCATTATGAAGAGGTACATGTTGTCCATAACTTGGATGAGGACAAGTGGTCTTTTTTTTAGGTTCATGGAATAGTCAGAGAGAACCTTGGGGTTTTTTATAAATTCACCTTATGGTGGGAGGAGAAAGAATGTTGTTTTGATGATGGGTTGAAGAAGACTACTGATGATAAAACAAGGGAGGTTGCTAATTATGCCATCAATAACAAGTGTGAGGTGGACATATTTGTGGAGCATGTAGGGAAAGGGAATGATGTGAATGTTGCTGGGAAAGGGAAGGTTGTTGTTAATGCTAGTGGGAAAGGAAGTTTGTTGTTAATGTTGTTGGGGGTAGTGTAGAGAGGAAACAGAACAGAGAAGGAGGAGGCAGTGGACAGAGGAACAAGAAGAAAATTTCTTAGGAAGAAGTAAGTGATAATGAGGTGGGGGTTGATAGTGAGCATAGATGTAAGTGATAACAGTGTTGGGGATATGCACTTATCTGACAGTGATGAGGAAAGGGTGGTGAACAGTGATGATGAGTTTGAAATAAGTACACAGGAAGGTATTCAACCGTAAGTTTTGCTAAACCAACCGGTGTGAGGAGGAAGTCAATTCCTCCAAGAAGACCAATTGGAGTGGGACATAAAAAGAAGCAACCTGCCAATAAAAGGGGTGGCATACATATTGCAGAAGTGGGTGAGGAAAGTGGATCGGGTGGGGCTGCAGTGGTTGATGATGGCACACAGACATTACTCATTGTTGATGTTGCACATGACATGGAAGCTTAATATCAGAGTGAAGAGCTTAATAGTGATGGGCCTAGTAGTGGAGATGAAGATGACAGTAGGCCTATATATGAAAGGTTCAAAAACGAGCATATGTGCAAGGATTTCAAATTTAAGTTGGGTATGGAATTCTCCTCATTAAAGGAGTTTAAAGAAGCTATGTTGGAGCACTTAGTATTAAATGGGAGGGAGGGTCAGATGCAAGCAAGCTAGTGATTTCATGGCCTTTGTTAACAAGGTTGGTGGGAGTTCCACCTTTAGATTGAAGACTTTTGTGCCCACACATACTTGTGGAAGAGTATTTAACAATAAGAAAGTTAAGTCTAAATGGGTGGCCAACAAGGTTGCTGATAGGTTTAGATCTGGACAAGGGGTATGGTTGGTGGACATCATTGATGACATAAGGACTAGGTATGCTGCTGGGATTTCTGTTGCAGTTGCATGGAGGGAAAGAAGATGCTAAGAAAATAGTTGAGGGAGATGCAAATAGGCAGTATAGTATGTTATGGTCTTATAGTGAAGAGTTAAGACATGCATATAGTAGGAACACATGCAAGTTATCACTGGAGAGGCCCCAACTATCACTACCACCTAAATTTGGGAGCTTTTACATGTGTCTAGAAGGATACAAAACAGGTTTTATTAAAGGGTGTCGTCCATTTATTGGTGTGGATGGATACAACTTAAAGACAAAATTTGGGGGACAACTTTTAATAGTTGTTGGTAGGGACCCCAATGACCAGTATTTTCCACCAGCATTTCCTGTCGTGGAAAATGAGACCAAGGAAAGCTGGAGGTGGCTTCTTACCCTACTTTTGGAAGACATTGGGGATATTACATCCAACAAATGGGTCTTCATCTCTGATCAACAAAAGGTAAGTTACTTCCTAGCTGTTGGTTTATGTATACATTTTATACATAATGAATTAACTTATTCTGTGTTTTCATTCAATTTTGTGATATGGATTAATACCCATTTTTGAAGAAATGTTGAATGGAGTAGAGCATAAATTTAGTTTGAGGCATCTTTATGCCAACTTCAAGAAGAAGTTTGGGGGTGTAGCATTGCTTAGAGATTTGATGATGGGAGCGGAGCAACAAAGTCAACTTACTTTAAGGCATGGGTTGAGAAGATGAATGAGATCAAACAGATTGATAAAAAGGCTTATGAATGGTTGCTTGCTATCCCAACAAAGAACTGGTGTAAGCATTCATTTTCTTACTATCCACGTTGTGATGTTCTCATGAACAATATTTGTGATTCATTTAATGCTACAATACTGCTTGCTAGAGATAAGCCTATAATTACATGCATGGAGTGGATTAGAACATACATAATGACTAGGTTTGCTACCCTTAAATAAAAACTAGCTAATTATCCTGGTGAGGTTTTACCTAAACCTAGGAGGAGGTTGGATAGGGAAATACAACATTCTGGAAATTGGTTTCCAACTTGGGCTAGGGATCTAAAGTTTGAAGTGACACACAACATATGACTCCTCAAAAAAATTTTGTTGACTTAGCCAAGAAATCTTGCTCCTATAATTTTTGGGAGCTGGTAGGAATCCCATGTAGACATGTTGAGTGCCATAAGCTATAATAGAGAGGCTAGAAACATATGTTCTTAGATATTATAAGAGAGAGGCCTATGAGTTGTGTTATGGCCAAACTATTTCTCCAATTAATGGTGAAGATATGTGGCCAAAAGTTGATCAACTTATAATTCTGCCTCCCATATACAAGAAAGGTCCAGGGAGACCTAAGAAATTGAGAAGAAGAGAACCTGATGAAGATCCCAAACCTACTAAGTTGAAGAGATAACACACTAAGTATACTTGTGGGAATTGTCATCAACAAGGCCATAATACTAGGAAGTGCCCCAGTAGACCAGTACAAGAAGAACCTTCCCAGGCCACTGAAACTGCTGGTGCAACATCAAATCCTGCAACTGAGGGGGGAAATGAAGAGAACCCACCAAGTGAAGAAATCCTGCAACATCAGAGTGCAGAGATCCCACCAAAACAACTAATTAGACTCAACAAGTCACCAAACCATCAAAGGTATACATATTTTGTTTCCCTCTTATTTTTTATGAGTTGTAACATACTCATACAATTCATACAATTTAGGGGAAGGGTAAGGCAAGTACAACAAGTGTACAAAAGGGAAAACCAACAAAAAAGAAGAATACAACAAAGAAAACCACTGCTCAAGCAGGAAACTCCTCCACAACTAATGTTGTTGTTGTTGACCCACCAATGGCAACCAATCCTACTGCTGCCCCAGCTGCTGCTTCTGCAACCCCATTACCTAATAATGCTTCTGCTGCTACAACCCCTATACCTAATTATGCTCTTATTGCTGCTAATCCAATTCCACCAAATGATGTTACACAAGCAAGTCTACTCAATATGTCAGCCAATGAGCAGATTTAGGTTGTGAATAATGTGCACAACACCACAATGTATATGTAGGTAAAACCAATATTAGTAGATTTCCATTACATGAGTACAATACACCTCTTAACATACTGACCAACCTTTAATTTCAGCAACTGAGAGGAAAGTCCATGCCACCCACTCTCACAAAGGCAAAAAAATATTTTGCATCACCTTATGGTCATTGCAAATCAATTGACTTTAGGCACCCAATATGATTAGAGAAGGGTTGTTGGCCAACTAGGACTTTCTCAAAATGAGACTTACATGAACTACATGCACCAAGTGGTAAAGTCTCCTGCCCCTAAATTTGCCTTTACTAAAATCCCATAAGTAGTGCATTCTAGTTTTCATAAACTTATTTTTGAACCTTATATTGTTTTCAGGAAGAGGCAAAGAATTTTTGTGCCATTGAAGACATTGACACACAAGGAGGTGAAGGAGGGACCCAACAGTCAGGAGTTACATCAACACACAAGGAAGCATGAACAACCTGCTAATAGGAACTTTGTTTGGGATATTAGAAGGACTTGAACTATTTTTCCAACTTTATTTGGGATAATTAATAGAACTTGTAATGGGATCTTTTGGGATATTTTGAATCACTTGTACTTAATGGTAGCATATTTTGGGTTCACAGTTTCAGTCCACCTTTATTTAGTATTTGCAGACCTAATGACTAAACATTTGGATCATGTTATGTTGAACACAATGCAACTGAAGTTGTTCATTTTACCTATTTTTGTTTCTATCTCAACTTGTTAATTTTACCTATTCTCGTCCTCAAATAAGGATCCCAATTTTACAAATTAAGGATACAAAATTGATCAATATCTTTTCATGTAATTGAAGCATAAGAAAAACAGATTGCTGCTCAACACAAATATCAAAATTAAAGACTTTCATTACATTATAGATCCTTAATACACCACAATTGAAGAAGTTATACAACTACATCATCACTATTATCCCTAAGTACAATACATCACCCTTCAACCTATATCTTTGTCACACCTTCACATTTCAACCCGGCCAAAACACAAACTACAATTGTCATAACCATTGTTAGGATAGCAAAGCAAAGAGCTGTCTTCACCTTCATCCTCTCAGCACTTAGCTTCCTTTAAAGCTTCAAAACATTTCTTTTCAGATCTTCACTTTCTTTTTGAAAATATGTGAAGTCATCCAACCTTCCACTTTGCTGACTATCTTCATCATCAGCCCAACTAAAATAGTTGCAGGTAAACTCCTTCTGCAAACAAACCAAGCGAAAAAAGCAGATTCAAAAACTAGAATTTCTACAGGAAGAATGTAACAAGAAAGAGATGAAAATCACTTCAACCGTAGCTAGGGTTGTTCAAAAAAATCACGTGAATTGTACCGTATAGTGTAACTGTACCAAACTGAACCAACAAAATTGTACCGTCTAAAAAGTTCGATAACTATTTCCATTTTTTAGTTCCCGATTCAGGAACTCGAATTCTTTTAGCAGTTCATTTGCTGAACCGGTACGAACTGCTCTGTGAGTCTCATACCTCTCTCATTTTCGTACTCCCGTCATATTCCAAATTGCGAAGAACCCTAATCCCAAATCGTGATTGATTCACCGAAATCTTCGACCTCTCTTGTTAATCGAATCCCCTTTTTCGAACCCAAATCTGAAATCGTGATTCATTCACAATCTCTCATCCTCGAAGTAATGTTCGAATCTCCTTTTTCGTGCTCTGATTTCGGGTTTCCAGTTTCACTTTTCAGCAATGCTAATCGAATCTTCCTTTTGTAAACAGCAAGACGCAGATCTTCCGGTGAGATAGCAAACCTAACCTCTCATAGAACGTTTAAAGCCTTTGAATCCAGGTAACAAATTTGCTGAACCTGAATTTATTATCTCACTGAAGCAATTTCTTACTATTAAACCTGAGGTCTTTTAATTTGGATTTTGAATCAATAATGTAGTCAATAGTCAGTGACCACACTTAGACTTGTAATCCAATTATAGCATTTCTTAACACATTGTTAAAAATATTGGGGGTCCTTAGCTTGTTCTGAAAAGGAGACAGAGAGAGCTTATTATATATGTATATGTATTCACAACAGGCTATGAGATGAGTTTAAACATGAATGGTGGATGTCCCTTTAAGCCTGAGCCAACTCTTTCATTACTTTTCAAGTTTTTATTATTACGATATAATTAAGGTCCAAAGATAGATGTGTCAACCTTTTCATGCCCATGAATGCGGCTAAATAAAAGCTCTATAATTAAGTAAGAAGTTATAGCAAGGTACTTAAAAAAGAAATCAAATTCCATACAATATATATCATGTGATTATATTTGCTAGGATCTCAGCATCCTAATAATTGTCGCATAAATGACAGCTCATAATATTCTCCTTATTAGTCATTACTATTACGCAATCTTGGACAAAATTGTATGATTACATACAGCTCTATCAAGTTCATATTTAAATCAAAAGCCAAAACACATCCAATAGAGAATCCAATTTCAGAGGCCCATGATGATTAATTTATATAATTCTCCATCCTCATTAAATTTTGAAAGAGGTTGATTTAATTTAGAGCTAAGGGTATATTAGTGGAAGATTTTTTTAAAGAAGCCACCTGGTATTTTAACCAATGTGTCAATTATCTATTTTAGCTATTACCTTAAAGATCCATAGCATTATCTATTATAACTGTTTAATTAAATTATATCTAAAAGTTGGATACCTTTTTTAAGGGAGAAGAGCTTAGGAAGCTGATTAATGCACCTGCTTATATTGAATGCAATTAAAAAACACAGCAGGTACATAATTGAATCTATTTCTTTTTCTTGTAAACTATGGTCAATTTAATTGGTAGTTTTAAATTTATTTCTGGCTGTTGCTGCAGAACGTGAAGGCAGTTTTTGATGCAGCCATAGGAGTTGTCCTTCAACCACCAAAGCAAAAGAAAAAGAAGGGTAAAGGACAAAAGGTCTGCTCAATATTCTGATTCACTAGGCCTGCTCGGTTTTTGTTTGCTTTAATTTGTATGTACTTTGCTGAAATCTTAAATTTCTAGTTTAGATTTATTTCCTATTAACAACATGCCTCTTTTAAGTTAGGATATTAGTGATATTAGTGACTTTGCTTTAATTTATGTTTATTATTCACGTTAAATTTGAGAAAAAAAACTTAGTTTCCCGTTCGAGATTAAATATTAATGAGCAAGATCATTAATATTTAATCTTGAATTGTCCAAGTCGGACAGTTTGGGAAGAAACCTTTTTTTTGCACTTGTTAATAGTTAGTTTTAAATCTCATATCTTAGACTTGATTAAATTTCGGTTCACACATTTCCCATTGTCTCTAGGTGCATGCTTGATCATGGTATATGTCACCATGTTCAAGTTGTGCACTTGGAGACCAATGGGAAATGCTGCCGAAATTTCGTCAAGTATAAGATATGAGATTTAAAACTAACTATTAAACAAGTGAAAAAAAAGGTTTCTTCTCGAATGGGATAGGGCCATACCTTGTAAAGGAGCTAAGGAGGGAAATAAGGATGGAATTAACATGTTAGTTTTTTAAACAGATGCCGTCACTTGGTGATCCCATGGACTCTCCTTTACGTGAGACCGCAGGACATTCAATTTCTACTACGCCAGTTGCCTCTGGCACAGCTGCAATGTTACCACCTCGTAATAATCGGTCAACGGCGTGGGATCACTTTACTGTAGAGTCTAGTGTTGAGAAAAAGGCGAGGTGCAATTATTGTGGTGGCATAATTAAGTATAAGGATGGAACAAGTGGTATGAAGAATCACTTAAAGAGATGCAAGCAGAATCCATATAAAGATGGAAACAAAAGGCTAAGAACATATGGTTCCTCATCACAAATTGTAGAAGGGAAAGTGGGTGGTGGTGTCGGCTCTTCACCGACTTATTTTAAATTTGACCAAGAGTTATGTCGAACAGAACTTGTGAAGATGTTCGTGGTTGCTGAGCTCCCATTTTGATTTGTGGAGAATGAAACGTTTTGCAAGTTTCTGGCAGTCTTGCAACCGCGATTCAGTGTTCCATCACGTTCTACATTAACACGTGATATTTACACACTCTTCAATGAGGAAAAAGAAAGGCTGAAGGAATTTCTTGGGAAGCATTGCGGAAGAGTTTGTCTTACCACAGACACATGGACGTCGATCCAAAATTTGACGTACATGAGTTTGACTGCACACTTCGTTGATAATAATTGGAGGTTGCAGAAGAAAATTTTAAACTTCCGCCAAATCACAGGACATTCGAGAGAGGTGATGGCTAAAAATGTTGAGATGTGCTTGGATGATTGGCAACTGAATCGGGTGTTTAGTTTAACTATGGATAATGCTTCTTCTAATGACCTAGGGATTCAATACCTAAGAAAAAGGATGGTGTCTTGGGACAGTGTGCTTTTGAAAGGGGAGTATATTCATATGCGCTGTTGTGCACACATTTTGTCCTTAATAGTGAAGGAGGGCATGAAAGAGGTAGACGAATCTATTGTAAAAATTCGTAGTGTAGTTAAGTACGTCAGATCATCCCCGTCTAGATTAGCTAGATTCAAGGCGTGTGCGGAACTAGAGAAAATTTCCTACAAAGGCCTCATTTGCCTAGATGTTGACACTAGGTGGAATTCAACATTCTCAATGTTGGAGGCAGCTATCAAGTATAAAAAAGCCTTTGACTTACTTGAACTACGAGACGACAAGTATAAACTTGAACTGAGAGTAAGAGGGAAGGGTATACCTGAAGAATCTGATTGGAACTCTGCTCATTCACTTTTTCCTTTTTTGAAGATGTTTTATGATGCAACAATGAGGATTTCTGGCTCTTATTATGTCACCAACAATATCTATATGAAGGAGGTATTTACAATTGGAAGGAAGATCTGGCAGTGTCAAGAGCATATTGATGATCGCATAAGCTTGATGGCTACTCGGATAAGAACTAAATATGACAAGTATTGGGGGACACCTAATGGCATCAACATTTTGTTATTGATTGCAGTCGTCCTTGATCCCAGGTGTAAGTTGGATTATGTTAATACCTTTAGTGAGTATTTGTTTAGTAGTGATCAGGAAGATGAATTAAAGCTAAAATTGACTTCCGGTTTAAAATCACTTTATGAACAATACCAAGGTATTGAGGAGAGGTCTCAAATCAACCAAGAAGTACGGTTGGATAATGATGATGATGATGATGATGATGATGATGTTCATGGTATTGGTTTCTATTTACAGGTAACCGAACGTAGATTTGATGAAAAATCTGAGCTAGATAAGTATCTGAAAGAAGATGTTGAGCCCTTTAACAAATTTGTGGAGTTTGATATTTTAAATTGGTGGAGAGTCAACTCAGCAAGATTTCCTATCCTTGGAAGTATAGCTCGAGAGGTATTAGCTATTCCTATTTCTACCGTAGCATCAGAATCCGCATTTAGTACTGGAGGAAGGGTTCTTGATCCTTACCGAAGTTCCTTAACTCCTAGAATGGTGGAAGCACTTGTTTGCACACAGGACCGGTTGAAAGGAATGCCTTTCTCAATGCTTACTAATGAGGATTTTGAAGAGCTTGAGAGATTTGAGCAAGGTAATGTCTTTCTCAATCCACATTTTTTTCGTTATGTTTTTACATTGTATTTCATAAATGATAAAGTAATCTAATTTTTTTCCTTTTATAGAGATGACCTCTCCACCAGAAGGGACTTCTTCAATGGCTATTGACCTTGATTGAGGCTTTTACTTGTATTTGATTGGATATTTTACTTGTATTTGATTTTTTTCTTTAATTTTGGGTTAGGACAATTGTGTATTGGGCAAAGTAATGTAATATTTGAAGATGTTAATGTTTGCTTGAGCTACATCTAGCTTCAGTTTCTGTTCTGAAATGTATGGATCATTTGGGAAAATATATTCATATGATATTCAAAAGGTGCTGTCAGTTTAACTAAGTTGTTCACAAAATTTATGTTTGGAAGTGACAATAGTGTTAAATGGATTCCACTATGTCTGAAATTTGCATGAAATTGCTGCTACTTGAGATTTTAATTTATGAATGAGGTTGTGGTAAGATCAAAGATTTTGATCTATGAGTACATGCCAAATAGAAGTTTGGATGCATATATTTTGCATTGAAGGAGATGAAAAGATGCAATCAACATATCTCAATTTCCAGAAGGGTTCCTCTTCAGCACAAGTACTTCAGCTTACCAGGTACCTTTTTACTTTTCCTCTCTCTGTTTATATTTAAAATACATAAAGTTTGTTGTTGGAGTTATATAGTTGACTTTAACTTTCCTGAAATATATAGTTACTAGTCATGTTATGCTAGTTAGTTCATTTTCCCATCTTTTCTTTCTGGTTCGTGAGAATTCTGTTAATTTTGACCACTCTGAATTGAAATGATAACAAATTGATCCTTATCTGCATAATGGAACTGAAAGATGTGTTGTTCATAGAGATATTAAGCCCTCAAACATTCTGCTTTCTTCTAAGAAGACTCCCAAGGTGTGAGATGTTTTCTTGTAAATCAATTATAGATATGTAGTTTAGTACTGTGGAAACTGCCTCATACCTAGCCTCTGCAAGCCATTCTGATTGTGTTTTTGTTAAGTTGTAGTTATGTGATTTCAGATTAGCTACATGGACT
Source organism: Sesbania bispinosa (assembly GCA_026901365.1). Lineage (NCBI taxonomy): Eukaryota > Viridiplantae > Streptophyta > Magnoliopsida > Fabales > Fabaceae > Sesbania > Sesbania bispinosa. The sequence goes on from QLOH01000376.1 coordinate 387,948, forward strand.
TCTGCGCCTTCTGTTCCTTTCCTTTGCAAAACTGTCAAAGGAACATTTGGGTACAAACTTGAGCCTTTCTTGTTAATTATGCAAAATTTCAGTGTGTTTGTATTATTTCATTTCATTTCATATTGTAATTACTGAAATTAAATCTTCTATAACTTTGCTTTCCTAACAGATATTTGGCTCCTGAATATTTCCAACATGGGAAAGTATCAGATAAGACTGATGTTTATGCTTTTGGAGTGGTTTTATTGGAACTCATTACTGGTCGGAAGCCAATTGAAGCGAGAAGGTCTCCCGGAGAGGAGAACTTGGTCTTATGGGTGAGTTAACATTTTAATTCTTGCAAAGTTTTCCTTAATTCCTGATTATAAATTTATTCCTTTTTGTGGATTGTGATTGATAATAACTAAAACACTAAGCATAATCTACTCCTTTCTGATAGTGCACTAAAGCCAATAATATCAATTTCACCTTTATTTATTGATTCTAGATCACAGAACAATGTGATAGCCTAGCTGATCACCCCTATTACATCAAAAGAAAATAAAAAATTGTTCATTTTATTGAAATATCTAAATGCATTTTAACTTTCTTTCTACATTTCTTCCAATGGAATATCTTCATTTTTCATTGAAAAATATACATGGACATAACCAGTTCAAAATAGTATATAATTATATAAACTCAGTTATTAAAAATAAATTTAAAAACCAGTTCAAAAACTAATTCAGGAAACCAGTTCAAAAAACCAGTTAAGAAAACCGGTTCAGAAACCAGTTTCCAAAACTAGTTCGGTTTTTACTCCAGAACTAGTTAACTGAACCACCAGAACCGGTTCGGTTCGGTTCGGTATGAGAAAACCGGTTTGGTTCAGTTTCATTGAACCAGTTTGCAGTTCAAACTGGTTTTGGAACAATTTTTTAACCATGGACAGCCCTAACCGTAGCTAACTTACATCCCAGTTACGACACCTCCAAAAAAATCTACCAGGATGCTTAACTGAATTCGACCTCAACAAAGTCACCTCATCACCGCACGAGCAGAGCAACCTGCGGTGGTTCTCTTCTCTGAAACACAAACTTTTCCTTTCATGGCTGTTGGACGACCTTCGACACCAAAAGGAGAAGAAGACAGAGATGGATCAAAAGCTTCTACAGTGATAATGGAGGACAAGGACGCTAGGGCACAAAATTTTACAGGTGAATCTGATGGGAGGAGGGAGGGGAGATTATAAAAAAACTTTAATGACATGTAGGATTTGTTAAATGCCACGTAGGAATGAAGAATAGGAGAGAGAGAACGCCACATCAGTCCAGGTCACATGCAATTTACACTGAGGAACGAAAAGCAAACAAAAAATTTTGGAGGGACTCTTTTGAAAAAAATATTTTTAGGAGGACGAAGAATAAAATTCAGTCATTTTATTGGGACCAAAAACATATTTTGCAAAGAAATTCTTTCCCATAATCGGAATCAAATAAATTAAGTTTATTAATTTTCACTTCCCTTTATAAATATATTAATTCTGATTCTTTTTAAAACAAAAAAATATTTATAAAATAGTGGAAATTTTATAATTATTACTACAGGATCTTGTTACTGATATATAATTATTTAACAGGCATCCTAATTTCTGGTTTGAATATTATTTTTTAAAATATATTTACAATCTAAATTAACTAATTGAAACCAATCTAATTTGACAAACTAGTTCTATTAAATTTTGTATCTCATCCGCATGAATTACTGTAATTTTTATTGTTAAAAAAATAAATTGAAAAAAAAAAAGTAATGTTTATTCATCAAAACATTTGATTGACTGGGAAACAAAATGACAAATTGATCCTATTAAAATAAGTCACTTCGTGATCCCAAGAAACTAATCATTGACAGCAAGCATATAAATATGAGTTACACACCTACTTAAAAAATCCAAGAACTTGTGGTATTATTTTTAAATAAAGTCTATTAATAGCTGTGGTATTATTTTTAAGAATTAAGGCATATAGAAATAAGATGACTAAAAAAATAATGTGTGTATGTATTTTTTTTATTAAGAAATAATACTACAAATTAAATACTTAAAAAAAAAAAAACTTTATGTATGTTTTATCGAATACGAAATGTCGCACGTTGATTGAGGGAAGATTAAGCGGACTGATAATATGAGACAAAAGAAAAACTAATGAATAGATCCAAAGTCCAAACTGACTTCAATTTTTCTTCCGTTATTATTTCGTGTATTACAAAGAAAATATATATATTTGTATGTGCAGACAAATTTTATCACTGAGGAATGTCATTATACATTGATTCATTCGTATTGGCTTTCAACAGCATAATCTTCCTAATTGGATTTCAATTAACGCACCACAAAAAGGTTTTAACACACATGAGACGGCAAATCAATTTCATGAACTGTAACTGTAAGAGACTAAGAGAGTTAGAAATTCTTGTCAATATCACAACAATAACAGAAATGCATGCAGATCAGATAGATCGAAAAAGCAACACGGCATTTTTGTGAACGCGTAAATGGCTTGATTGCCGGATAATTAATAGACAGTGTAAACCAGCGAGCACGCTGGACTGGAACAGACTTACAATTCCCAAATTTGCAACACATCGAAACAAGCATGTTCTCCACTTCTATATATACCTGCAATGCATGCTCATTTCTTCACATCACAAGTAACCAATTAGCCAAACAAAGACATTGCAACAGAGTAACCTCCTTAATTGTATTCTGTGAGCAATGGCTTTGACATTGGAAAAAATATCTATTGCTACCATTTTGATATGTTTGTGGGCTTGCACATCTCATGCAACGTCCCGCACATTGTATGAATCTTCCTCAATTGCAAAACAACATGATGAGTGGATGGCCTCTTTTGGGCGTGTCTATGCTGACGATGCAGAGAAGGCCAGACGCCAACAAATATTCAAAGACAACTTGGAGTTCATACAGAAACACAACAACCAAGAACCAAACAAGAGCTACAACTTAAGCCTCAATAGTTATGCTGATTTAACTAACAAGGAATTCCTTGCCTATTACACAGGTGCTCTCTACAAGCCACCAACTCAATTTGGGTCTTCTAAGACTAACAACAACTTTGCATACCAAAATGTGAGTCTCAGTGATATTGAGTCAAGCTTGGATTGGAGGAAGAAAGGAGCTGTCAATGAAATAAAGGACCAAGGCCGATGTGGTATGTATATATCAAATTACCTAAGCATGCAGAATTATATATGGTTTTGGCAAAACATTAATTAATTATTATTGTGTTGATATTGAATCACATTAATTAATTTCCTTTTGGTTTGCTCTCTGTAGGGAGTTGTTGGGCCTTTTCAGCAGTGGCAGCCGTTGAAGGGATTACCCAAATTAAAAGTGGAAAGTTGATTTCATTGTCTGAGCAACAATTGGTGGACTGTGCCAGCAATGATGGCTGTGGTGGACAATTTGTGGATAAAGCCTTTGAGTATATAGCACAAAGCCAGGGTCTTGCTAGTGAAGCAGATTACCAATATATGGGAACAGATGGGACTTGTAATGATGGGATGATCAATCCTGCTGCCCAGATTAGGAGTTATGAAGATGTACCAAAGCAGAGTGAGGAACAACTTCTCAAGGCAGTGGCAAAGCAACCTGTGTCAGTGACAATTGATGCTAGCGGAAGAGAATTTCAGTATTACAATGGAGGAGTTTTCAGTGGTGAGTGTGGAACTGAGCTTAACCATGCAGTTACTTTAATTGGGTATGGTGAGGACTCAAATGGAAAGTACTGGTTGATAAGGAACTCATGGGGCAAAGATTGGGGTGAGGGTGGTTACATGAAGATGCAGAGGGACATTGGTTCCCCTGAAGGTCTCTGTGGCATTACCCTGCAAGCTTCTTATCCCACTGTTTAACTATATGTCAGAGTGTGGCTAGATCATTTATATTGGCCTAACTTATTATTCATTACCTATTTTTTATTTGCCATGTTACTTCGCGTGTTTAATTATGCATTATATCATGTTAGTTATGCTTGTGTAATGCTACAATGTAGCGTCTAGATATTATGATCTTAGATAAGTTCACATGTCACACTTCATTTAAATTATAAAGAAACTATAATAGACTACTTCTTATAATATATATTACCCCTCCTTTTGAAAAATGTTACTGATTTAATTTGATTAGTCTATCAGAACACCACAATCCCCTATTTTGTAGTATTTTTTTTGTCTTGAGAAATTTAAATTGCACATGTTGTACATGTACAATAAAGAAAGAGAAAAATCGTGAAATGTGATGGGTGATGTGATGGGAAGAGATAGAAAGAATCATATATTATATGAATTTTTGTATGTTGTATGAATTAGTTATCTCTTTTGTCTTTATTGGCTTACATGATATATTGGTAAGAGAAGTACATGGAATCTGGAGTAGCATATGTAACAAAGTTTTCCAAATATTCGAACTTCCACTAACAAGCAGTATAATCAAGTTGATATTCTTTGCATTTAGCCGTTGATCCAATGGAAACGCTCTATAAGCTTCAATTATATGAAGATAGAAGCACATCCGAAAGATAAATGGGAATTATCTTCAAAAATTACCATTTCACATGTAATTAGATGCAGGAAAAAGATATTTTCACACACAAAAATTTAAATGTGGAAATGAAGAGAAAGGTATAAATAAATAAATAAAATGAAAAGAGAAAAACTAGAAATGTGATAATTGATATAATGAGAAAGAAAAAAGAGAAATAAAAAAAAATAGTAAGTGTAAAAAAAGTGTAACAGAATTAAGTGTGGTAAAATAAAATTGTTAAATGCATAATCGAGTTGTACTTGGAAAAGTTGGAATCAAGTAGTTATTGAAATTTCTCCAATAGAAAAATATGCATGAACAAAAGATTCAATTAATGGCTTAACCACTACAAGTCATGAATACTCCAATTTTCCCATGGGTTTCTCAGCAAGAAGGAAAACAAAGGGGAAAAAAAGGGAAACTCATTATTTATACAATTTTCCGTAGGCTTAATAATAAATATATACGACAAAGTAAATGATAATTGATTCAATCTCGGGATGACAATTGATTAACTTGTCAAAAAGTGTAGTAATTGATTAACTCGGGTCGATAAATATAATTGTGAAAAGAGAGCAGAAAAGTGTACAATATTGTCAGACAAAATAGAATGATTCTCATTTCTGTGCAGGGATTGTCTTCCGCCTCTGCAGCAGACATTAGCTACCGAATAGCTACGGAATAGTTACGAATTTTAATTGTGTAGTTATTCCGTAGCTGATTTCTGCTGCAGAGGCGGGAGAGGCGCGAGACGATCCGGATCCCTCGTTACTCTATCAATCAGAAAATACACTTTCGTACCTTATTATAAGACTCTTTTAACCGTTTCACACAGTTTAAGAAAAATTAGTTAATGTATTGGTCTTTTAAAAAATATTATAGCATTCCACATATACCCCTATTTAAAAATCACTATATTTTAGAGATATTAATTGTCACATTGGAGAATACTCCAAAAGTCACTTTCAAATGGTATATAGTTGAGCATGTGGATAAAACTTCATTAATTATTCACACTCATCAATATATGAGAAATTAAAAGAGTTGAATATTAATGAAGGGCAAATATGGAAATAACAATTAATTTGTCTAAAAAACTGCAAAAGATCTTATATTAAGGAACACCAAATTCTTCTAGAAGAGGTCTCATAGGTTTTTATTTTTGTCATAGTTATAATGACAACTTATATTTATTATTTAAAGTATTTTTCATTTTTTATTTTATTTACAAACTCAAACATTTTAGAATATTGGATTCAATTGACCCAACCCAACCATGATCGGGTATGGTCGGGTTGGGTGTATACCTAAAAATGACAAAAATCCAACTCAACCCAATCTAATGTCTCTTCATCGAGTTGGGTCCGTCAGTGTCTTGAACCCAACCCAGCCCATAACCACCCCTACTTAGCACCAAGTAAACCAGCATCATCTAGAAGATCCAAGGCATATTTTCTCTGGTATAGGACAATACCTGAACTAGATCTAGCAGCTTCAAATCCTAAGGAGTACTTGAACTTCTTTGGACTTTGATGATAAATTTCTAATCCAACAAGGATTTCATGACATTTATTTTAGCTTCATAATTCATTACCAAAATTAGATCATCATCATAAACTAGAATAGTTGTAAAAGATTTTCCAAAATGTTTAAGAAATAAAGTTTGCCTTGGATTATGTGTAGCCAAAAGCAAGCAAAACTGATGTCAATTTAGTGCTTGTTTGTTTTAAATTTTAACAGGATAAAACTATGGTTTTGCAGAATTGATTTTAAATCATTTTCGTCCAACGTATTTCGTAAAGCATGCATCATCCATCTCAACAATTCATTTCTAGAATCAATTCTACTCAACTGTAAACCAAACAGACCCTTAGCATTTCAAAAGAGTTTTGCTCGACTCAAGTAAGATTATCATTTACCTCATGAAAATATATAGAAAACATAAGCCACTGGAAATAGAGAGGTAACTTTTTTGTATTAATATACACAAACTATATTACTTTATAAATCATGGACGGAACTTTTTGTTATACATAAATGAAAATGATATATGAAAGCATATGTGTGTGTACGCATGTATATCTCTCACACACACATATACACCATATAGATATTTAAGTTCCCTAAGAAAATAATTAATTTGCACAATGATAAAATTTTTACATAAAATTATATCGGGTTAAATATGTTTTTAGTCCCTGAATTATAGTCAAGATTTGATTTTAGTCCCTATAATTTAAACCCGATAGTTTTGGTCTTTTTAAAAAATTGAAAATACATCATTTTAGTTCTTATTACACAATTTAACTATAGGTTTTGCTATCGATTTGCTACAAAATTTTATTAATAAAGACTTAAAAGGGGGTATTTTCACTTTTTAAGGGGACCAAATCCACCGATTTGGAATTACAATTACTAAAATCAAGTCATGACTAATGACTATATTTTATGGACTAAAAAATAAATCATAAAACAAAAATTTATATTATATAGAGACAAAAATTTTACATTAAAATATATTTTAATATGATATATCTTAATAAAATATTTACATATGCACGACTCAACAACTAGTTCAAAAGCTATGGCATTGCCCATCTTTTGACTTTACTAGTTCTAACAACCCATCGAGAATTGAGGAATAAACCATTAAATTCGTCCCTGAATTAGTCACATATTTTTTAATTAGTCCCTAAACTTGAAGTTGGTTGAACGTCTCTAGAAGGGGGGTTGAATAGAGACTTTAAAATTTTATTCCTGAAATTTGCACACTTAAATTTGCAAGTTGAGACGTGATCTCAAGGCTGATGACTTGGAGTCTCAATTAGTATAAATGAGGAGCAATTTCAGTTTCAATTAATTATTCAAGTGTAAGTTATTTCAGTTATTCAAGTCTAATTTAATTAAATTTAAACAAGTAATCACATATTTGAGATGAGCTAAGGACAATGTAAAGTAAAGAGATAGGGAAGAGAGGTGAACAGTGATCTTATCCTGGTTCACCCACTCTTTGGGCTACGTCCAGTCCTCACAACACGTGAGATTTCCACTATTGACAAACCCGTCAATTACAAGTATTCTTACAGCCTCTTCAGGACGTCTCTCACACCAAGCCTAGGCAATCCTATCTTGACTGAGCCACAAGTATTCTTACAGCCTCTTCAGGACGCTCACACTCACTCTGAGACTAGGCTCTCTTTTATCTCATATGAGACTGGTTACAAATGATTGGTAAGATAAGATGGGTCTAGCTTATAATCATACAAAGTAGGAATGGGCAGTGATCTTAGCTAGAGTTTATCTCTTCTATGCAGATAGGGATATTACAAACTGAGAAGAGAAAATAGAACGAGACTACAAGTGTTCTTAAGTTGAGATCAGATCTTTAAGTGATAGACTTGAGATGTGAACTTTAGATGTGGAATGAGATGAAATGATGTTCAATAATCAGTGTAGTCTCTCACATTGCTTCACTATAGCTTTCAGCCTTTTATTCCAATGAAACTAGTCGTTACTAGCCATTGTCTTTGACAATTAAGAGTCGTTGGGACTAGCTATAGGAGAGAGGAGCTTGCTGGACAAGAGGTCAGCTTATTTTTCAGGTCTGATGTCATTGTGTCAGCACACAGTGTACTTTGTCTTGTCCTTGTATTGACTTTATGCCTTGTTTACTCAAGTTGTACTTGAGTCTCAATTTTAGCTTTGCGTCTGGCTCTCATCTCTTGTATCTGAGCTTGAATCTCATCTCTTGCGTCTGTTCATGAGCTTGAGTCTCAAGCTGATCTGGAGTCTCTTCTTGAGATGACAGTTACTAGATCTGATCTCTTATATAGTTAGGATCTGAGTCTCATCTGTTTTGACTTTTGGGTACATGATGATCAAACTATTTTCTGAAACATCTTTTCTTTGCATGAGATGACCCTTTGTGCTTGAGCTTGCATCTGATCTTGAGACAGCGTCTCATGCTGTTCTTGAATCTCTTCCTTGCTTATTGTTAAAGCTTCAAACCTTGCTCCTTGGCATTTCATATTTCTGACTTTTATGTTTTGTATCTCAAAGATCTTCTTTAAGCATCAAATACTTGGTTAAAAACTGCAAAACAAAGTCTAGAAAACTCTGCCACATGCTTGAGCACACAGTTAGTAATAACAAGATGCATCTTATTCATTTAAGCACATTTTAAACTTTAGTGGTTTGGCACATTAAAAACCTTTAGAGGTGAGTTTGTCTTAACAATCTCCCTTTTTTTATGATGGAAAACCATGAAGTTTTAATCTTAAGAGGGTTCAGATTTTAAGTTTGAGATTCAATAAGCAGCTCCCCCTGAGATGTGCAGTTCTTTTCTTTTAGAGAGATGATCTCCCCCTGAGTTAAAGACTTAAATTGATCTTGATGATTTTTGCAAGAATTTCAGTAAATGAGATTTTAGTACAGAATAATTGAGTGCAAACAGAAATTCTTCCATTAATCAAAGGGATTCAAAAATTACATAATGAAGCAAAAGATGCCACCGCATCTCATCATAGAACAGAAAAGATGCTACTACATCTTAAACTCAAAAAGCTTCACACAAGTTTGCTTAAAAACTTAAAAACAAAGACTCTTATCAGATGAAACATCTAACCAATATCAGATGAAACATCTAACCAACTCTCCCCCTTTTGCCATTATCAACAAAGAGAACTAGCCAAGCTAGGATAAAGGAGAAGAGGATAGGTCTGAGTTTGAAGCAGGTGGACGCGGCACAGCTTGTGGTTTCAGGTAGAGGAGGCAGATTGGAAAGATGAAGGTTCATCTTTTTGTTGAAGTCATTTGAATTGTGAATTGCTTGAAGGACAGTGTCAAGTCCATCAAGAATGGCCTCTTGCCTCTTTTTCTGATGTTTCAGCTTCTTGAGGATCTTCTTCTGGTTCTTTTCAATCTTGGAGTTGAGATCCTGTGGATGTTGTTGTTGCTCTGCTTGGAGTTGATTCAGAAAGGTATTGATGGAGTTGGAGATATGAGTGGGAATAGATGGTTCAGATGTTGGAGCTTGAGGGTGTTCAGGTGGATGTGCAGATTGGTCATATTTTGGTTGAGGAGAGCTGAGCAGAATTGAATCCACAAAGAACTTGCCAGGTGTAGGAAGAGAGATTTGAAATGAGTGAGATGGCTCATACTAAGTTGGAGTCCTTTATTGAGCAGTGGGTATCTCTTCAGTCTCATCAACAGTAGGTTGTGTTTCTTGCATAACCTCAGGAGTTGAGGTAGTAGTTTCCTTTTCTAGACTGACAAGAGTCTCAGCAACAACTTTTGTGATGGGAGAGACTTCAGGTTGAGTAATCATCTGTTGAGGAGATTGAGGTGGCGTCTGATGAGGTGGGGGTGGTTGAGACTGAGGTTGAGGTTGAGGTGCTGGTTCTTGCATCTCAGGTGTTGGTTCTGTAGTAACTGGTTCTTCAGTATTGAGTGGTTGAGGTTCAGGCTGAGTAATAGCAGATGAGACATGCTCAGACCTCGTCTTCTTTTTCTTCTTCTTTCTAGTCTCAGTCTCAGTTGAGACGGATGGTTGAGACTTCCTCTTCTTCTCCTCTTTGGGGATCTCAGATCCCTCTTGAGATCCCCTTACAGATTCTTTTGCAGCCTTCTTCTTCTTTTTCTTATGAGTTTCAGACATCATAGATGAAGGAGAGGCTTGAGTAGTAGGAGGAATGGGAGCAGGATTATCAAGAGGAAAAGTAGGGGGTGGAATGGACTTACCATCCAAACTGAGAGACTTCAGATTTGATTTTCCAACATACCTAGGTCTTTCCTTCGTCTCTTCACACCCACTGAGATCCACCTTGAAGTATTTCATGATTCTGGTAGTGAGCATCCCAAAAGGAAGAGATGCAGTGATTTTGGGATTGTGGAAGGCATGTTCCATGTGTTTGAGGATGAGGAAGGGAAGGTTCAGAGGGATGCCGTGCTTCAGGTGATACATCACCATGAGATCTTGAGTATAGACCTTGTTGAATGTGCCAGCCCTAGGCATAATGCACTTTGCTACTAGGTGGAATAAAAACTTGCCAAAGTAGTTTAGGGAGGAGGTAGAGTCAGTTATGGTGGCGTCTTTGAAGAGCGAGGTTCCTACACTAGCTGCTGGGGCACCTATATGATTCCACCACTGCTTCTCATTATATATCCTGTTGTCGTCCACTGGTGCTTGAATGATTGAACCCGGAGATTCCTCTGTGAGCTTAATGTGTACCCCTCTGATTTTGGCAATAACATGTGGTAGCCCTTGAGACGCCCCTTTAGCTTTGGAACATGCAACATAAAAAGCCCTAGTCATCTTAGGGAAGATTGGCTCTGTCATGGACAGATAGTCCTCCCACCCTTGCTTTCTGAGATAGGGACCAATGTCCCAATTCTCTTCATTAAGCTCCATAAGGGAGATGACCCTCCCTATTACAATTCTCTTCTCAGCAAATTTCTTAATGAACTTTTCTTCTATCTCAGCATTTTCGAACAAGTCAGATTGAAAGGAAAGCTTCTTGCCTCTAGCTTCCTCAGTTTCCTTTCCTTTTCCTTGCTTTAAGGGCTCAGCCTTGGTGAGGTCTATGTGAATAGGAGATTTTGGGGTTTTAGATGCAGTGGTTTGAACCATATTAGAGGCAATCCTCTATGATTTTGGTCTGCGAGGGATATGAGTATTTTTCTTGGAAGAAGTGGATTTAGAAGATGGTGAGGGTTGAGACTGGGTCTGAGAGGGTTCAGACTCAGTGCTTGGTTGTGGACATGGGGAATGGCTGAGATGCTCCTGGCTGGAGTGAATACTTCCCATAGGATCAGAATCATTTGATGAACTCATGTTTGTTTCTGGGGATGATGAGGATGAAGAAATATCAGAATATGGAAGTTTTATGGCTTTGATTTTGATGCGCATTAAGGGAAGGAAGAAGATGAGATGTGGGTTTGTCTTTTGGTTTTTATAGAGAGTGGGATTTAGAGAGAGAGGGAGAGATATGAGAAACTTTAAGTGGGTAGTTAATGATCAGTTAAGAAGTGGTTGGGCACTTCTTTTTATACCCCAACGACTAGTAGCGTGCGTAGTGGACAGTTACTAGCCATTTGCTAACGGCTACATTTCTCTCAGGTAACATCTTTTAAACGTTGGATGAGCTTTGAGTTGAGACTCATTATGAGACTTATCTCATCTGAGCTTCCTTAAATGTCATCTTTTTATAGACTTGCCATGGATCTCATCTCTCTAAGATCCAGAGCTTTTCTCAGCTTTAGAGACAATCTTTCAAACAAGTATTTTAATTGAGATCACACATTTTTAATAATTTCAAATTTTCAACAAACCTTTCCTCCACTAAAGGTTTAGTAAAGATGTCAGCAAGCTGATTCTTGGTGTCAACAAAGATGATCTCAATATTTCCTTTTTGCACATGATCTCTAATAAAATGATGTTTTATATCTATGTGCTTAGACCTTAAATGATGAATAGGATTTTTAGAAAGATTTATGGAACTTGTGTTGTCACAAAATATGGGAATTTTGGAGTACCTGAGTGCATAATCTAGCATTTGAGACTTGATCCATAGAATCTGGGTACAGCAAGCAGTTGCTGAGACATACTCAGCTTCAGTAGTGGATAGAGCTATTGTGTTCTGCTTCTTGCAAGACCAAGAGACAAGGCATTTTCCCAGAAATTGGCATGTTCCACTTGTGCTTTTTCTATCCATCTTGTCTCCAGCAAAATCAGCATCACTATATCCTATTAGATCAAAACTAGAACCTTTCTCATACCAGAGACCAAGATTAGTGGTTCCTATTAAGTACCTAACACTATGCCAAAAAAGCTATTTAAGGGCGCTCCCGTGCAACATAAAAGGGCGCTTCCGTGTGCCCTAATAGAAACTGCTCTTGTTTGGTTGTTAAAAGGAGGGCGTGCCCAGAAACGCCCTGACGGAAGGCACAGAGGGCGCTTATAAAAAACACGGAAGCGCCCTCAGCAAAGTGTCATGAGTGGAGGGTGCTTCCTTGGAGCGCCCTGGTTGGACAGGACAAGGGCGCTTCCATGGAGCGCCCTCCTTATGCACAAGACGTGCATTTGGAGGGCGTTCCAGAGAAGCGCCCTTGTCCTGTCCAACCAGGGTGCTCCAAGGTAGCGCCCTCCCTCCCGTTTTTTCTGCTCTATAATTTAGATGAAGTTGTGAACACAGTTTTAAAGACCTGCAAAACTCCATACCAGCAGCCAGAATTTCATCCTTGAAACTAATGTCAAAAGTTTTGCATAGAATATGCTTAACATATACAACATCCTTAACCAGGACTAAGTCTAGTCATTAACCTATAAAAAATTTGGCAGAGTTTCCTTTGTTTTTACAAGTTTTCCCAATTTATCAAACACCTGCAAAACTCCATACCAACAGCCAGAATTCATGTCATGAAAGTAATGTCAAAAGTGCATAGAATATGCTTAACAAACAACATCCTAAACCATGACTAAGTCTAGTCATTATAACCTATAAAAAATTTGGCATAGTTTCCTCTGTTTTTACAAGTTATCCCAATTTATCAAACACCTGTAAAACTCCATACTGGCAGCCATAATTCATGTCATGAAACAAGTGCTTGTCATTAAAGTATAATATCAAATCAAAGTATACAAAATTTACAGAACTTATCATTAATAAACATCTTTGTACAACATTTTCAGAGTAAAAGTACACGTGTTTACTCACCATCAACAAGTGCAAATCAATCACATACAAGTGGTTACTACATGTTTTGCCCATTCTTCTCTAACCTCATCAAGTTGCTCCGTAGTGTAAGTCGGGCATCGGTGTTGAGGAAAGTACTATAAAACCCAAAATTTTATTTCATTAAAAGAAATTCTAAATGGGGAGAAAAATACTTGTTATAACAATTCCAAATTACCTCTCTTGGTATAGTGAGTGCATTTTGATCGATTATCTCCTTCATGAAACGCATAACAAAAAGGCCGCAATCATTGTTGTTTGTTTGCCATGGACACTACAAAAATAATTTATAATCAAATCAACTTACGTAATGATAAGTTACGAAGGAACACAAGAGTTCGTGCAACGTTACCTGTATGCGGTACCAAATGGGATCAGGTATAATCATATTCTTTGCAGTTTGAAAACCCATTAGCGTTCAATATTCATAAAAAGATCTAAACCAATAAAACAAATAATGTGTATGAGAACTCTAATTAAACAATGTAAGTGTGATTGTATAATGTTACTTAACATAGAAAACTTCTTAATCATAGTCTTCATCGGTTCGTAATGTGTAGGGTCTTTGCGCAAGGAGTCAAAAAAGTAAACCTTGCCAAAATCAATTAAACTCAAGGCGATAAGAACCCAGTGTCGCCTACAATCATATTGTCAGATGTGTCAAACATACAATGTTTTATAATTAGTTATATTGAGATATGAACACATACGTCACATACCCGTCATGATTGTACGGAAGCAGAAACAACTTATCTTGCCCCCGATTGTTATACAACATCCTACCCAGGACTCTGTCCTGCTGAGTTGTTGCAACAAAAGCTGTGGTCATTTCTGGAGAAATGAAAACATATCTATTCGGGCGGCCAGATGGAACCAATATCTCCTTATACAAGTAACTATGCAATACAAAATTTGGATATTGTTAACTAATTTTACAATCTTATCATTAAATGAGAATGACATACTATGAAATTTTAAAATTCAAAATACCTAGAGTAGATGTTTATGACAGTGGCATCTAACCAATCACGATACAACACAGCTTGAAGACAATTTTCATCAATGTATGTGTTCACTTCATTTTGTTGAATAATACCCGCAGCTATGTTGCAACAAATGGTAGAACCACTTCCTTGCATCTTTACTGAATAAAACATTTCGAGTAATTGCAAGTTCATGGAGGGAGGATTGGTGGGTTTTGAGGTGACCACCCGTGGAGTACTTTCCCTAATTGGAGGGAGGATTGGTGCACCCGCTGTACAGTGGTTTTTCAGCATCACTAGCCAGGGTATCGAACATTTTTGGGCAATCTCTAAGGTCCTCTTCAACCACATTTTGAATCTCATCAATTTTGTCACAATCCTCCCATCCGGTCCCAAACTCATCATCACTAGGTTCTACGTTGACATTATTCTCACCCATACCACTATGTTCAATTCTAGTCTCACCATGAAATGTCCAACTTGTGTAACTCTGATCAAGTCCGAACAGAAAAGATGGTTCCTCAACTCCGCTTCACTTAGTTGCTTAGAACAAAAACATTTTATACAAGGACACACAATTTTTCTAGAATTTGTTGCATGGTCAACGGCAAACTTTATGAACATTTCCACTCCTTCCTCATACTCACTTGTCAAACGATTTGCAAACATCCAAGAACGATCCATATTATATCAACAAAACATCAAAATCATTTATAAATTAAATCATTTATAAATTGACTCGAAAGACAACCATAATTTAGATGTAATAATAAATTACTACATGCATAACTAATTTTAAAAATTTGAGTATCACAAATTTATGCAATTTCCAATCCTAATGTCAACAAATACATCAATGTGAATAATAATAGGTATATAACACAATCATTTTATTAAAAATTAGGATGCACATAAAAATGGTGCAAATAGCAGAAATAGTGGTGCAACTAGCAGAAAAAGATGTATTATGCAGAAAAAAGTGGTGCAGATAGCAGAAATAATGGTGCAGCAGAAAGTAGGTGCAGTTAGCAGAAAAATGGGTGCAATCAGCAAAAAAACAAAAAGTTCAGGCACATGGTGTGGCACATAGCAGAAAAAGTGGTGCATGAGAAACAACATTTTCAGGAAAAAAAAAAAACGTGCAGATCGGAGAAGAAGATGTCCTTGGGCGGTGGTTTTTGAAGGACCTTGGCGGAGGAGCTTCTCGTGGCGGCTGAATGGAGAATGAACGGAGGAGCTGCAGTGGCCGAGGCGCGGCAGACCGGAGGAGCTGCAGCAACCGCGGAGGACGACGGTACTTCGCCGGCGGACGATGAGCGCTTCGCGGCGAACGGAGGACGAACGGTGCTCCCCTTTGTGGCGGACGGAGATTTAAGGTTGAACAGAGGACGAACGGTGGCCCCTTCGTGGCGGCCGGAGATTTAAGTGAGGGAAAGAGTGAATGAAGTTAGGGTTCTCAAGTGAGTGGGGGAGAGTGAAGTGTTTAGAGTGAGAAGAGGAAGATGAAACTGAGAGAGGGGGAACAAAAATATTAAATGCGTGCAGTTCTTTGAAAAGCAGGGCGCTTCCCTGGAGCGCCCTAATGGGAGGGCGCTTCTAGGAGCGCCCTTAACAGCAATTTATAAAAAAAAACGCACCTAATGGGAGGGCGCTCACAGGAAGCGCCCTTAATACCTTAATACGAGGGCGCTTCCCTGGAGCGCCCTCAACAATTTTTTTAAAAAAAAAAATAAATTTTTTTGTCATTTTAGGGCACGTGTAGAAGCGCCCTGATAGAGAATGGAACACCAAATTCAGGGCGCTCACGTGGAGCGCCCTTAACATTTTAATTTAAGGGCGCTCCCACCCAAATTTTAAGCGCCCTGAAGTTAAAACGTTCATTTTAAACACTTACTAACACGGGAGCGCCCTAAAGTAAGTGCTCTTATATCCCAAATTTGGCATAGTGTAAAAATTCTTTTAACTGCAGTAAGATGAGACTCTTTTGGATTAGATTGATACCTTGCACAGATGCCTACAGCATACTGAATATCAGGTCTGCTGGCAGTTAGGTACATGAGAGATCCAATCATACCTCTGTAGAGCTTATCTGAGACGCTCTTACCAGCCTCATCTTTGTTAATCTGAGTTGAGCGGTGCATTGGAGTCTTCATTGGCTTGGCATCATTCATCTTGAATTTTGTCAGCAAGTCTTTTGCATATTTCTCTTGGTTGATGAAAATGCCATCTGACAACTGTTTTATTTGTAATCCAAGGAAGAATCTCAGCTCACCCATCATGCTCATCTCAAACTCTCCCTAAATGAAACTTGAGAATTCTTGACAAAGAGATTCATTAGTAGACCCAAAAATAATATCATCCACATAAATTTGAACAATTAATAAGTATTTGTTAAATTCCCTTTTGAAAAGTGTAGTGTTAATTTGTCCTCTGGTGAACCCATTTTTAGTCAAGAAAGAGCTTAACCTATCATACCAAGCTCTTGGAGCTTGCTTAAGACCATACAAGGCCTTTTTGAGTCTGAGCACATATTCTGGATGATGAGGGTCTTCAAAGCCAGGGGTTGTCTCACATAGACTTCCTCTTCAATGGTCTCATTCAAGAATGCACTTTTCACATCCATCTGATAGAGTTTGAAGTCCTTGTGAGTAGCAAAGGCTAAGAGAATTCTGATAGCTTCAAGTCTGGCAACTGGAGCAAAGGTCTCATCATAGTCTATGCCCTCCTGCTGATTGTATCCTTGTGCTACCAACCTTGCTTTATTTCTCATTACTTTGCCATTTTCATTTAGCTTGTTTCTAAAGACCCATCTGGTTCCAATTATAGATTGATAAGAGGGAGGAGGAACCAGATCCCAGACTTTGCTTTTGTCAAACTGGTTGAGCTCTTCTTCCATTGCTTTTACCCATGACTCATCATTGAGAGCTTCATGGATATCTTTAGGTTCTACTTCAGATAGAAGTGCCATCATGTTTTCAGCATCTCTGAAGGAGGATCTGGTCCTAACCCTATCTGAAGTCTCTCCAATGATCTGATCTCTAGGATGAGATCTCACCAGTCTCCAGCTTCTGGGTAGTTCAGATGCATGCTCATTCTGGATCTCAAGTGGTCCTTGCCTTGTTCCTATGGTCTCAGTTTGTCCTTCAGGCTTATCTTCATCTTGTAAGGCATTGGACGTCTCAGGTTGAATGCTTCTATGAGACCCTATCTCAGATTGAGCTTCTCTCCTTAATTCTGTTTGAGAGGATCTCATGTGCTTGTGTTCTGGTGTGGATCTTTCTTTAGCTTCCTGAGTTGAGATCCTCAGCTCTCCCATCATTTCCTCAATTTCTTCATCTACTTTCTTTTGGGAGTTGTCTTGTATCTCATTAAAGACTACATGCACAGATTCTTCAGTAGTTTTTGTTTTTAGATTATATACTCTATAAGCTTTTGAAGTAAGAGAGTAACCAAGGAAGATTCCTTTATCAGATTTTGAATCAAACTTACCCAGCTGATCTTTAGTGTTTAAGATGTAGTAATCACATCCAAAAACATGAAAATAGGAGATTGAAGGCTTTCTTCCTTTCCACAGCTCATATGGAGTTTTATTTAAGTTCCTTCTTATAGTGACTCTGTTTATAATATAGCAAGAGGTGTTTACAGCTTCTGCCCAAAAATATTTTTCAATTCCAGAGTCACATAATAAAGTTCTTGCCATTTCTTGAAGAGTCCTATTCTTTCTCTCAACTACTCCATTTTGTTGGGGTGTTCTTGGACATGAGAAGCTATGAGCAATGCCACTTTTATCAAAAAAAAAATCTTAAATTTTGCATTCTCAAATTCACCTCCATGATCACTTCTCACAGCACCAATTCCATATCATTTCTCAGATTGGATCTTTTTGCAAAATGTTTTAAAAGATTTATAAGATTCATCCTTATGAGAAAGGAACAGAACCCAGGTGAACCTTGAGAAATCATCCACAATTGCAAAACCATATTTTTTACCACTGAGACTTGCAGTCTTAGTTGGTCCAAACAGATCAATGTGGAGGATCTCAAGTGGCCTGGTGGTTAAGACATGAGACTTGGATTTGAAACTTGATTTTTTGTGCTTACTCTTTATGCAAGACTCACATATAATGTCTTTGTCAAATTTTACTTTTGGTAGTCCTTTGACAAGAGACTGACTTGCAAGTTGACTAATGGTTTTCGTGTTAATGTGTCCAACTCTCTTGTGCCATAACCACTTCTCATGGTTATGAGACACGAGACATGTCAGGTCAGATAGGCACTCAAGTGAGACTGAGTAAAGGTTTTTGTTTCTTTTTCCAGAAAAGGCTATTTTCCCAGTCTTATAGTCTATGATTTCACAGAAAGTGGGTTGGAAATTTACATGATAACCATTGTCACATAACTGACTGATACTCAACAAATTATGTTTCAGACCTTCAACAAAATATACATTCACAATTTGAGCTGAGTTTGTCTTACCAATTTTACCTATGCCCTTTAATTTGGGCCTTGCTGTTGTCTCCAAAGGAGACAACTCCTGTAGCTTTCTCTTCAAGTGACAGGGACTTGCTTTTGTCCCCTGTCATGTGTCTTGAACATCCACTGTCCAGCACCCACATTCTTTTTGATTTTGCTGCTGCCAGGCACATCTGTTACAACAAGAGTTTTAGCTTTAGGTACCCACTTATATTTGGGTCCTTCATGGTTAGTTACCCTTCTCTTTGGTGCTACCTGTCTCAAGTAGCATTCTGTGGTCTTGTGGCTAAATTTGCTACAACAAGAGCATCTTTCCTTCTTCCTTTTTCTTGCAGGAATAAAGAAATCTTTATACCAGATCTCACTAGAGGATTTTTCATAGCCTAATCCAGCTTTGTCAAAAATTCCTTTTTGAGACCCAATGAGTCTCTCAAGGTTTTTTGTACCTTTTACAAATTTTGCTAGATCATCTATGAGAATTCTGTTTTGCCTTTTGAGCTTCTGGTTTTCTTCAGAAAGATTTTTTAGCTCTTGTTCATCATGAGCTTGAGTCTTTGCTTTAACAAGTTCAGACAGTCTCATGTGAGACAGCATGAGACTACTGTTTTTATGATTCAAACTTTCACTCTCTTTTTCAAGAAATTTTACCTTTTCAAGAGTTGTGTCTAATTCTGATTTTAATAAGGAGCTCTTTGAGACAAGAAGGTTTGAATCATATAGAATATTTTCAAAAGCAGACTTAAACTCACTAAAGGAGAGTTCTGAGTCAGATTCATATACCTCTTCATCAGATGAGTCACAATTTGCCATGAGACACAGATTAGCATATTCTTCATCTTGACTCTCATCTCCTTCTGTGTCATCCCAGGTGGCCATCATTGCCTTTTTCTTTGGACTTCTCTTTATTTCCTTTTTGAGTAGTGGGCATTCAGACTTAATTTGTCCAGGTTTTTTGCATTCAAAGCAGATGAATTGACCTTTTCTGTCTGACTTGATTTCTCCTCTTCTTGATGGAAAGTTTCTTCTTCCACTACCTCTAGCTCCCACATGCGTCTGATCTTTCTTGAGATGTAGGCCAGTTCATCATCCATCTCACTTCCATCATCATCTTCATCTTCTTCAGTTTCTGTATCATGAGATGAGTTAAGTGAAGTCTGTTGAGATGAGCTTACCTTCTTACCTTTGGAGTTGCTAGATGATGCATTTAAGGCTATTGTTTTGGGACGTCTGATGAGATCTTCTTCCATCAGCTCTTGCTCATGAACCTTTAATGATCCAAGAAGCTCATCTAATCTGAGAGTGCTAAGATCCTTGGCTTCTTGGATAGCTGTGACTTTAGGTCTCCAAGGCTTAGGTAGGCTTCTCAAGATCTTTCTCACCATATCCTGATTTGAGTAAGTTCTTCCAAGAGACTTGAGATCATTTGTAATGACAGTGAACCATCTCACCATGTCTTCAATGCCTTCATCTTCATTCATTTTGAAGAGCTCATACTATCTGACCAGTATGTTGATGGCTTCCTTTACTTGATTGGTTCCTTCATGTTCTACTTCAAGTGCCTCTCATATTTCTTTGGCTGATGCACATCTTGCTACCTTATCATATTCACTGTGGCTCAAAGCACATGTAAACAAGTACTTGGCTCTTGAATTCAGAACATATCTTGCCTTCTCAGCATCTGTCCATGCTCCTCTGGGCTTGGCTTCTCTCAGACCCAGCTCATCAGTAGTGTAAGGCACATAAGGACCTTGTTCAATGATTTCCTATAGATCTGCATGTTGATATTCAATGAACAGTCTTATCCTGTCCTTCCAATAGTAATAATCAGTTCCATCAAAGGCTGGTGGCCTGTTGGTGGATGCCCCTTCAGGAATAAACAAGCTTATATTTGGTCCAGCCATGGATCTTTTCCTCTTCACACGTAGCTGTGCTCAACCCCAAAGAGGCCGAGCTCTGATACCAACTAAAGTTGGCTGAACGTCTCTAGAAGGGGGGTGAATAGAGACTTTAAAATTTTGTTCTTGAAATTTGCACACTTAAATTTGCAAGTTGAGACGTGATCTCAAGGCTGATGACTTGGAATCTCAATTAGTATAAATTAGGAGCAATTTCAGTTTCAATTAATTATTCAAGTGTAAGTTATTTCAGTTATTCAAATCTGATTTAATTAAATTTAAACAAGTAATCACGGATTTGAGATGAGCTAAGGACAATGTAAAGTAAAGAGATAGGGAAGAGAGATGCATAGTGATCTTATCCTGGTTCACCCACTCTTTGGGCTACGTCCAGTCCTCACAACACGTGAGATTTCCACTATTGACAAACCCGTCAATTACAAGTATTCTTACAGCCTCTTCAGGACGTCTCTCACACCAAGCCTAGGAAATCCTATCTTGGCTGAGCCACAAGTATTCTTACAGCCTCTTTAGGACGCTCACACTCACTCTGAGACTAGGCTCTCTCCTATCTCATATGAGACTGGTTACAAATGATTGATAAGATAAGATGGGTCTAGCTTATAATCATACAAAATATGAATGGGCAGTGATCTTAGCTAGAGTTTATCTCTTCTATGCAGATAGGGATATTACAAACTGAGAAGAGAAAATAGAACGAGACTACAAGTGTTCTCAAGTTGAGATCAGATCTTTAAGTGATAGACTTGAGATGTGAACTTTAGATGTGGGATGAGATGAAATTATGTTCAATAATCAATGTAGTCTCTCACATTGCTTCACTGTAGCTTTCAGCCTTTTATTCCAATGAAACTAGTCGTTACTACCCGTTGTCTTTGACAGTTAAGAGTCGTTGGGACTAGCTGTAGGAGAGAGGAGCCTGATGGACAAGAGGTCAGCTTGTTTTTCAGGTCTGATGTCATTGTGTCAGCACACAGTGTACTTTGTCTTGTCCTTGTGTTGACTTTATGCCTTGTTTACTTAAGTTGTACTTGAGTCTCAATTTTAGCTTTGCGTCTGGCTCTCATCTCTTGTATCTGAGCTTGAATCTCATCTCTTGCGTCTGTTCATGAGCTTGCGTCTCAAGCTGATCTGAAGTCTCTTCTTGAGATGACAGTTACTAGATCTGATCTCTTATATAGTTAGGATCTGGGTCTCATCTGTTTTGACTTCTGGGTACATGATGATCAAACTATTTTCTGAAACATCTTTTCTTTGCATGAGATGACCCTTTGTGCTTGAGCTTGCATCTGATCTTGAGACAACGTCTCATGCTGTTCTTGAATCTCTTCCTTGCTTATTGTTAAAGCTTCAAGCCCTGCTCCTTGGCATTTCATATTTCTGACTTTTATGTTTTGTATCTCAAAGATCTTCTTTGAGCATCAAATACTTGGTTAAAAACTGCAAAACAAAGTCTAGAAAACTCAGCCACATGCTTGAGCATACAGTTAGTAATAACAAGATGCATCTTATTCATTTAAGCACATTTTAAACTTTAGTGGTTTGGCACATTAAAA
The DNA here is from genome assembly GCA_026901365.1 of Sesbania bispinosa. NCBI lineage: Eukaryota > Viridiplantae > Streptophyta > Magnoliopsida > Fabales > Fabaceae > Sesbania > Sesbania bispinosa. Next base: position 410,189 of record QLOH01000376.1, read on the forward strand.
ACCTTTAGAGGTGAGTTTGTCTTAACAAACTAAGTTAATTGCATAAGTAGTTCTTGAATTTTTAAATATCAATTATATTAGTCATCTAATTTTCACATTATTTCGTCATATTGATCCCTGTTAGAAAACTAATGTGATGAATATTTAAAAGTTTGAGGACTGATTTTTTATTTTTGTTTACTTTAGGGACTAAATAGGAGAGAGAGAGAGAGTAATACTTTGAGGACGAAACGATGGTTTATTCAAATTGAGACCTATTTTTTAATCGGGCCTAACCGAAAACAAAAATTGTAGATCAAATGGGCAGCATGTTCCGTGAAAATGATAAAGATGTGAGATATATTGGTTTCTCTATATTTTATATAAAATTATTAAACATCAAATGAAATGAAAATGATAACCATACATTCTTTATAATTAAAGAAATGTACACTGTCAGTGTAAAGAAGTTTTACACAGACTTCCAATGATGTGTTGTTACATCATTTATTGAATGAGGTTAACATCACATTAAATGATATAACAACACACTATTGGATGTCTGTGTAGAATATTTTTACACTAATAGTCTCTATTAATTAAATCCTTAAAACTAATACCTAAATAAAAAGTGTTTTCTGAAATTTCCCCTAATTCCTCCGCCAAAAGATTTTTGGATTTGTATGACATACATACCATTCCTCAGTCCCCACAAAGACAACCGCAGCAATCACCAAATCGTTTCGTTCCTGCCTCCAACAAAGAGGGAATAGATACATAGCATTGGCTCCACCATATTCAGATTTCAGGTTAACACCATCGATTCCATGCAAACACAATGCAGCCATTCACAAAACCAAAACTCAGTTTACTCCACCATCTCTTCAGATTCAGAATCACACCAAATTCTCCCTTTCCCTTCCCTTCACTGCAACAACCATTGAATCTGCATCTTCACAATCACCACACCAATTGTGAACCTCCTGATCCTGATTCTACACAACCAACAACATCTACTTCCATCGATGCAGGCTCTTCTAACCGCAAACCCATTAGTTTATGGCCTGGGATGTACCATTCCCCTGCCACTCACGCTCTATGGGAAGCCAGATCCACCATATTCGAAAACTCCGTTCAGGCCAATGGCAATGGCCATGACCTTTCTTCACAAACTCAACTCCTCCCCAAAACTCCGTCACGAAGCAGGACTAGTGTCTTCTACAATTTCTCTTCTGATCATATACTTCGCGAGCAGTATAGGAACCCCTGGAATCATATTAGGATGGGCAAGCTCGTTGAGGATTTTGATGCTCTAGCTGGAACCATTGCATTCAAGGTCTGCTTTTTTTCTTTAAAAATTAAATTCTGGGTTTTGTTTATTCCTGGTTTAGAAATGTTGGGTTTTGTTTATTTTAATGAGATTGATACCAAGTTCAAAATATTTTATGTTGTCTGGTGTGTACATGTGTGGCATGTAATTATTTATACAAAATTGATAGGACAAAGTTATTTTCACACTCAAAATTTAGGCGTGGGAAGTGTGGGGTGAGTGTGAGAAGTGTAGGAAAGGAAGGAAAAAAAAAATGAGATAAAGATAGAAAGATAAATTATAAGTGAGTCTGGAAAGGAGTGTATAGAATGAGTGTAGAAAAATCAAAGTTGAAATTGATATCCTCACACTCTGAAGAAGTGAAAAATGGTGTAGGGAAGAGAGAGATGGAAAGGGAACAAGAAATAAAGGATGAAAAAAATCAGAGATGTAATAGATGGCATGAATGAAGAGAAAGAGGGAGGATGTATAAAATTGATATGAGAGAAATTGGGTGTGAGAAAATCGTAACTCTTTATATTTGTGAATTTTAGAATTTGGATATTTTAAGCTCGTATCCTTTCTTTTGAACAGCACTGCTGTAATGATGATGGCACAACAAGGCCCCTTCTATTAGTCACTGCTGCTGTTGACAAGATGGTTCTTAAGAAACCAATTCATATAGATACTGATTTCACTATTGTTGGTGCTGTTACCTGGGTTGGCAGGTCATCCATGGAGATTCAACTGGAACTGACCCAGTCGGCACAAGGTACTGAAGGATTAATACAGATTGATTATGCTTTCTTTAACCATCGCTTTTATGTGGTGTTTCGGGTTCTCAACAATCAAACTCTGATTTTATATTACTGGCCATTTAGTGTTTAGTGCAGACAGATGAAATGTTACTATAATGTATTATGTGTCATGAATTTTGCTCATTTTCCTTTTGTGTGAGTATTTGAATACTCCATGTTTAATTTCATTTAATGGAGGAAGAATGCAATATGTAAAAACTTCAACAGCTTCAGTTGATCCCTAAACAAACATTGGTGTTGCTTATTGCTTATCAGTTATCACTTTAAGATTATGTCCAGAACCATGGATGAGTGTGCATTGCTTGTAAATAGTTAACCTGAAACATGTATAGGTAAAGGTTATCAGTTTGGTTATAACTTTTTTTCCAAATATATGATGCAAACCCTGTATAGGTAAAGGTTTATGAACAATTTTCACATATGCATAGACCTATAAACACAACCAATTAAAGTTTAGGATAATATTAAATCAGTTTTAGTAAGGGCTTGTTATCTTTTTCAATATTATTTTAGTATATATGAGCTTTTGATTGGTTATGCTAATAGGCTCATGCAAGAATTACTCAAGGTTTATTACATATTCATGTCTGTCAAATTGGACATCCTAGCAAGCTGTCCTGTGTGGACACTGTAGCTTACTATTCCTTCAAATTTATCTATATGTTGTTGAAAATAAATAAAAGAGATTAGAACAATGGAAATAAAATTCCAGTAATGGAGTGGGTCATTTTCAGAAATTACTGAATTGGTTTTCTCATCTCTTAATATAGATCAATTTACTAGTAAGTAATGACATTGCAGCACAAAGAAATTGACTGCAAGCGTTTTCATAATATTGTAGTTTTATAAGCTCAAATCATATTCACATCTGCATGGAATCTGTCATACCGCTGTTTGTGCCCTTACCTGACAGTGAAACTTGTTGACAGGGAATAAGAACATCCCAAACTCGCCTGCACTAGTAGCTAACTTCACATTTGTGGCTCGTGACTCTGTGACTGGAAAGGCAGTCCCAATTAACCAGATTTCACCTGAAAGTGGGCAAGAAAGATTGCTATGGGAAGAAGCAGAACAGAGAAACAAATTATGGAAAAAAAAAAGAAAGCAGAACAAAAACATGGAGAGTGTGGAGACACTGCTAGGCTCAGTGCACTATTAGCTGAAGGGCGTATCTTTGGTGACATGCCAGCATTGGCCAACAGAGATAGCATCCTGATGAAGGATACTTGCCTACAAAACTCTTTTATCTGCCAGCCACAGCAAAGAAACATCCATGGTCGTATTTTTGGGGGATTTCTGATGAGAAGAGCATTTGAACTTGCCTTTTCAACAGCTTATGCCTTTGCTGGTGCAGCACCTCATTTCTTAGAAGTTGATCATGTTGATTTTTTTAAACCTGTAAGTACCAAGGACACTATTTATTCCAATATATAGTAAACTGAATTTCTTGCACACGATTGATGTTAAAAATCAGCAATACCTTCTGGTTGTTATCTTTCAACAATGAAACACTCTAAGAGAACAGATAATCATCATTACCTTATTTAAGCAGGGTATTGAACTGAAAACAACTTGATGATACAGGTGGATGTTGGAAATTTTCTTCGTCTCAAGTCTTGTGTTCTGTACACAGAGCTTGACAACCCAGCTAAACCCCTAGTGAATGTGGAAGTTATTGCACATGTGACAAAACCTGAGCTAAGGTCCAGTGAGGTGAGCATTGGCCTTATATTTTACTTAAAGTTTCTTGGTGCACATAAAAAGTTGTCTAATAATCTTTTCACTGTGAGAGCAGAGTCCCAGGATTGTTGTCTGCAAATTCCTATCCAAATTTATTTTACAGTTCAGTGTGTGTGTGTGGGGATACGAAAATAAGTGCCTCATTTTCATTTGAGATTCACAAGTTGACATAATCATTTCAATTCATTCCATGCTTTCCTTCATACAGGTATCCAACAGATTTTACTTCACATTTGGTGTTGATCCTGAGGCCATTAAAAATGGATTGAGGATTCGAAATGTTGTTCCTGATACAGAAGAGGAAGCAAAAAAGGTGCTTGAACGCATGGATGCTGAGAACTCATAATAAGTTTGGTCAATCAGGATAGTTAAAAACACGTTCTAGGAGAACAAGTGTATAGTAAAAACATAAAGCTCTGATAGGGTTATCTTGTAGAACTTCATTGATTAGTCTAAGTCCATAGTTACTGTCTGGAATTTGAAGGAACTTTTCCATTCATGCTTTTTGAGTTTACAAGATTGTAGCTTCTCTTGGTTCAATAGAGAAGGTAATGGATTTGCTAAGAGTAAACAACTCATATCTCCGGTTTCCACTCTCCACACCCCCTTTCCCTTACATCCATTTTCCATCTCCTCTCACTTCCAATCTTTTTTTTTTTTTTTTTGTTATTTTAATTAGATCACCGATCATATATCTCATTTTCTCCCTCTCACTTTCAATTTTTTTTTTTTCTATTTTAATTAGATCACCGATCATATATCTCATTTTCTCCCTCTTCTATTTTCTTTTCTGTGTCTGTTTGATTAATAGTTAAATAAAATTGATTGTAGAATCAATGATTAAAAATGAGTGATGTAGGCTTTACAAAATACATTAAATCAAATTGATTTAAAACAATTTTATGAAATTGATTCGGCAATATATCAAACTATAAACCAAACAGGTACTGTATCTCTTCCTACGCTCATCTCACCTTGGGTGTGAAGAAACATTTTCAAAGAGCAAAATTCTAAAACCTCTTAAATCAAGCATTAAGATTTCCACAAAAAAAAAAAAAAATCAAGCACAAGATAGTCGCGTAATTCTGTAGTCTATTTTGTGACACTCCAATAATTTCCCAAGGCTTTAAATTGCTGTGGTGTGGCCTATTATGTGTCAGAAACACCTCAAGTCATTTACTGGGTATGAGAGAAATTGAGAAAATGTCTCCTTTATCACGAATATTAATAGAGACAGATGATGCCATTATGACTGCATTGACTCTTTTTTTGGTGGTTGTCCCTGACCTGATGATGATGCCCTTCACACTAGCTGTCACCGTAATACTAAAATCCAAACTAAAGTCACAATCATATCAATGTCCATGTCAAATAGATATCCAAAAAAAAAAAAAAATCATCAAATCTAATTATACTTTAATCACAATCCTATGTTTCAGAATGTCAAAGTATAATTAGCTTTGATGATGATCTATTTGGTATCAACATGTTGAAAAAGCCACAAGCGAAACGTGACCTCTTTCCACAAACTAACGATTTCCAAGATTTAACAAATATTATTGTGGTGCCCTCACAACTAGTGTATCAGTGACTTCTTTACTGACAAATCACAATTTACATCAAAGATTAAAAAAACAAATCCAAATTTTCTGTCTTTGATCATTAATTAATGAATACAATACAGAGAAGCAGCTCACTGAGCACAGAAAAAAAGCAGGGAAAATGTACTTACTATATTATCTAGGTAGTAAAGCATATACAGAGTTATTTAGGCACAAAAACAAGTGCTATGGTAGCTTGAGCTTTTCATCATCCATGATAATGTTTGGTTGGTAACTAATTGAACCTGTTGCAACTGGGTCAGATTGGATTTGTGAGGTTAATCAGATTCTGAAGAATCAGATGGCTGCTTAGGAATAATCTCAGGGAAAATTGCTGGCAATGTAGGATTTGCAGGCATTACATATTGACGAGAACCAACTAAAGTCCTCTCATTTGCTTTCCCAACTTCCTTGCATACACCATCTAGTATTGAAAGGAAATCCCTCACAATCATAAAAATTCTAAATGGATGAGCTTCTTCCTTTGCTGAATTTCCATGGAAATACTCAGTTATCTCCTTTACTGAAGAGAAAGCATTTTTCTCTTGAGCCTGGATTCTTAAAATCTCTTCCTCCCCCTTCTCCAAGAAACCTTTCATTGACTCAGAAAATTTTTGGTTAGTTTCTTTCAAAGGTGATTCTTCATTCAATTTTACAACTTGCACAACCTTTTCAATTCCTCTTGCAAGTTTACTAACATCACTACTCAGCATGTCTGAATCCATAGCAGCTGCCTTTTTAACATTGGTGAGCTCTCCACTCAAGCCAGAAACAACTTGAAGTCCAAGCTTCCTAAAGTCTACTTCATCTTGAAGAGTATATTGCTGGATGTTGTCAGAATCCTGGTGATCATTAGCACCGGAAATATGAGAACCCTCAGTTCTGACAATTTCCTGTACAACAAAATGCAAGAGAGTGGTCTTTCCATCAGTTCCTTTGATGTCAACTAACTTCAAAAGTGTGTCCAGCTTGAATGCTTGTGCATCGCCGCGATTGGTGCCTACATTCATACGATTTCCTGTTCTGAGCACTGCTTCAAGTATCTTAAAAAACATTCTGCTATTTCTTAATTCCTCACATGCCACCTGTAGAAAAGGATAAAATATGAGAACTGCAGGTACATGCATCTGTACAAATCACAAAACATAGAATTGGTTTTCTTAAGAGACTGTTTTATACCTATTTGGTGTTATTTGTTTCCTAATCTGGCAACTGATTTTCCAGCATATTTCTATCTTTGGCAGTTTTTTCTTTAAGTAAAGAACTAAAAGAAGGATAATCATGCACTAGCTAGTGTTGACAACTAAACAAAGTTATTTCCACAATTTTAGAGTCTTTAAAGAAAAACCACATTCGGCTGAGGTAGAATGATTTGATGGTTTGCCATCAAGATGCTTCTAGATTGCTAACCAATAATTTTGAAGAGAAGGATAACTTCTTCCTTCTGATCTGAAGGTATAGTTTATAAACTCTATTCTAACATGACCGAGTAATTAACACTTAAAATTTCTGCTGTAATACCCTCATATCTACAAAAGATAGATACACAATTTGCTTTTCCAGAAACAATATTAGATAACTTGTTGAACAATGCCATTCTAAGTTAGCCATACTGAAGCCAAGAACATTAATTTCTGCAATTCACAAATGCAAATTCATGATTTTCTCAAAGGTTGGGAAGGAAGCATCATTGTCAACGATTATAGGATGTCTTGCACATTGTAATCCCAGAAACATTGTTCAATATATCGTATTGAAGGTCAAAATATTATTTAATATTTATATCATTGTTTGACATATGCATGGAATAGAGCCAGAAGTAGAGAGAAAGCAATATGGTTGAAACATTTTCACAACAATCTTTTCAAGGTTTCTATAAAGGGATGGGTATTAAATTATTAAGACAATTAGAGATGATGCCCCAAAGTATATGGTACTAGTTTCTAATTTTAGGATCATGCGAGGAGAATCTGAGCTCTAGTTCCTTATGAGCACGAAATACTATACTTATTACCATGCATCAAGATTGTGGAAAGCTTTTTTTTTATAAGCAAGATTGTGGAAAGCTGGTTATAATAAGAACAGTAAGTTAACAACGTTAGCTAATGTTCAGCTTGATTAAACTGAAAGGCTTCTGTGTTTTTAATATGCATGAAACCAACTGAGAGAGATGGAAGAAGAATATACACCTCCAGAGTTTCAAAAGACTTCTTCAGGTATTCCAATTCTGAATCAAAATTAGCAATGTACAGCATAGCATCCACTCTCTTGAATGCGAAAGGTATATCAAGCACAACTTTAAGAAATTTCTCAGCTGGGCCAAGCTTGAAGGGTGATACATCTTGAAACTCCTTCAGCTTAAATTCTTCATCTTTGGTTGGAGCCATCTTCAATAAACTTTCTAGAAGTTCTGTTCCCAATGTATCACAATTGCCTATTGACAAGAGGAAGGTTAAATATTTCACAGAAAAATAAAGCCACTTACAAGGACAGAAAGAACATAAACAGTGTTATTCAATAAGGAACAATAGCTCATAGCCACATAACTTGTTCTATGAGATGATAAGGTGCTATGATATAAACCATTCCTAGAGTAAGAGAAGAGTTTGATTGATGTTGTGCTACAAGGAAATGACTGACCATGAACTTTGAAAAAACAGTAAAGATGGATGGAGGTTGAATAACACTATAGGGAGTATTGCAATGCATCTCGTGAGTGATAATGAAGTTTTTAATCTTAAGGCACGTGACAATTTGAGAAATGGGACCTTAAGCAACAATACAATAGGCACATACATACAAAATGATAATGTAATGCCTATGTCAATTGATATCACTGAATTTAAAATCTTAATGACACTAAAGCATATATGTAGGACAGTATATAAGATTATTATAAATAATAGCAGTGTCTTCATTTATTTTAATCTTAGGGGTAGATTCAGTTCCATGGAGGACAAAATAGATAGTGATTTATCATCACCTTCCCTGAGGGCTTCACAAACTTCATCAATAGTTACATTCAGTGCCCGAAGCAAATGGCAATGTTCTGAGACTTTTTAGGGTCAAGCACCCTATTTTCCGGTGGCATTGGAGAAGAATGATTTACTTGACGCCGAGCATTATCTCTAAAAGCCAAACCAGAATTTCCATTGGAATTATTTACCATGAAGAGTGTCTCAATCATGTCCTCATTCAACCTGAAACTCAGCTCAGTGAAATCATTAAGCTTCCCACACAATCAATTAAAAAACACAACACAACAATATAATAAAAAAAACACAAAACAGAAAATAATATCCAAACAACATATGCATAGAAAACAAAAGCAGTATACGATGTTGACAAACTTTTTCCGAACAGGGACAAAGCTAAATGATAATGGTATCAATGTCTTACTGGAAAGAACTTGGTCTCAACCGATCCCAAACCATGGCCCTATCTGAGCTGGCCTTAACTTTATCCCAATGTAAAGCTTTCAACTTTGGCTTTGGGGTCTCTTCATTCTCATTCTTAACACCAACCCCATCAATATTTTGCTGCGAGGGTTCACCCAATCTAGCCACAACGGGAGTCTCCCAAAACCGCCTTGGCGGTGGAGGCGGTGGCGGAGGAGGCAGTTTGGTGGTGGTCTGAGAAGAATTCTTTCCCTCCCAACTCGAACTCAAGTCCTCCCTCATTGGCTTCGGAGAAGAAGGGGGGTAGAAGAGAAAGGTGGGGATGCAGGGTTGTTGGGAATGCTTCCTGGGCTCAAATTCAAAGAAGGGGAACGAGAAACTGAACTAGAAAGAGAATTAGAACGAGGGTAAGATGGGGTTCTTGAAGTGAAGCTTCTGCTCCCAAATTTATCAAAAGCAGAACGAGAGCTTGATGCAGCAAGTGCAGCAGGTGAAGGAGGACTCTGTTTTCTGTTCCCAGAAGACCCTCTTGGAGAGAAAAACTGCTCCTCCTCTTCTTCTTCTTCTTCTTCACCTTCCTCTTCCTTTCTTCCTTCATCATAATCCACACTCGTCCAAGCCCTGAAGTTTTGACGTGGCAGTGGAGGTAGTGGATTAAGCTCCGGCGAGTCTCCAAGTTTCCGGTAAGGTGGCCGGAAAATCCCCATTGCCGCTGCAGCTCGAGTCCGCGGCTTCCTCTGAGCCTGCCACCGTGCCGAGGTAGAGTAGCTCCGACCTCGGGCTTGGCTTGCTGCGAGGCTTCCGTTCGCCGCCGTCGGAGGTGGCGGTGTTCGGCGGGAATAGCCGGAGACTGTCCGATCTTGAAGCCTTGTCGTCATCGGCGCCGGAGGAGGAAGTGAGGTGACTGCGGCGCCGGCGGTGGTAGGAGAAGGCGGCGCCGGCAGCGAGAAGGGCTAATGAGAGGAGAGAGAGGGAAACGGCGACAGCGGCGGCGTGGTGGTGGTTATGGGAGTAGGTTCGAGGGAGGAGTAAGGAAGAGATGTTAGCTGGGAATGTTGCAAAGACGGTTGGTGAAGGAGGGAGTGGTGGAGAGTGATAAGAAGGGAAGAAAGGCTTTTGTGGTGGAGTAGACGAGGACGAAGATGATGATGAAGAAAATGGAAGCTTGGGTTGTTGTTTTTGTGGTTGGGTTGGGTTTCAGGAGAGGAAGCTGGTGGTTGTACTGGAGGAACAGAGATTTTTGGGAATAGTGGTTGGTGAAGGACACGGCGGTGGTGGTGGTGTTGAGCGGTGGAGGAAGTAGCAAGTAACAACAATATGAGTAAGTTTAAGATTGTAGACATGATGATGATGATGATGAGAGAGAATGAATGAATGTTGCACTTGAATGAGTGGTGAGACTGAAAATGAAGTTAATTTTTGTGAGAGTGAGGAAGGGAAGAAGAGAATGGTAGGAACTAAACTCGTGTTAGTTCAGGCATCAATCAAACTTTTGTTGTAGTTTGTTTTACTTGGAGTGTGTTAAAAGTTGTGAAACAGGGTAGCCCTGTTAGAGTGGTACAAGTAGTACTAGTTATTAATCCAGATAGATGAGTGAGGAGGATGATGATGTGTGAGAAATCTGCGTGCGCGATTTTAGCATGGTTGGAGCATGGAAGGGTTTTTCTTTTCAAGTGTAATGGTACACACGAGAGGTAAAAGGGGGTGTCTGAGTGTGAAGCAGTGACAGTGACAGTGACAGTGACTGTGAAGATGAGCTGTTTACATTTGGCGGGGGTGAAAATTAAAAGGAATCGGAGCTATGTATGCTATTGCTAATGCTATGTTGTTGCTTTCTCTCTCTTACAATCTAATCTGTCTGAAAAGTTGCGATCTTTTGCTTGTCTTTATGCTGGTGACGGTGATTTCTGACGAACAAACATTCAAAAGTTATTTTGATTGCATGTCCTTTATATTTATCAATATCATATAAGATTGCTATAAAGTCTAAAGTAAACTACATTTTACCTCAGTTAAAGTATTTTTTTAACTCATGAAATTTGTAATGTAATAGCTAGGTTTAGCTTTTATGAAAATCATGTTATAATTATCATATTATTAATTATTAAACATAAAAGTTCTTATATATATAATTAAAATATTAATATTAAAATTATTTGATGATAATGATAATTATTAATCATAAATAAAAAAAATATTGAAAAAAATTATCGATACTATAAATTATTAAATATAAAATAAGAGGGGTGTTTCTTTTTTATAATTTTCTTGGTGTACTATATCTTTCTATCTTGGTGTACGCCATAAAGTCTCATTTATGATTTTTTTTTCTTTAAATAAATATTCATAATAAGTGAATTTCTACAATGTGATTAAATAGCAAATATTATTATTATAAATAAAGAGATTAATTATTTGTTATATGTTAAATTAAATATTAACTTTATTTTATTCTTAAAACTTCCTTTATTAATAGTTTCATATGTTCCTGGTTAAAATAAACCCTTTTAAGCCTTTAAAGTAAGTTGAAATTATGAATTCATTATGAGATCTTTTATATATGATTTAATTTGGATGCTTGAATGTGCATAAATAAATTAAGATAGATAACAAGCTCAAGTTAAGAAGATTGGTTAATAAATTAAGAAACTTGTGGTTAATAAATTAAGAAACTTGATCAAGTATGCCTCAAGATGCTATATTATAAAAACAATTTTTTATCACTTAATTTCTTGAAATTTCTTGAAGTGTTTATAATTAATTTAATTTTAATTAATTTTATTGTAAAATTAAGAATTTCACACAAAATCGACTTATGATAAATTTTTAAACAATAATAAAATTTAGTAAACCCTAAACCAAGTCCCCGAAAGATACACGCATCACCAGTTAGATCTCTCAAAGATTTCAGTCATCATGTTAGTCAACATTAGTCCCTCAAAGATTTTAGTCATCAATTAGGTCCCTGAAAGTTTAAAATTGTCACCAAGTTAGTCCATCAAAGATTTTAGTCACTAGTTAGGTCCTTGAAAGTTTTAAAATGGTCACCAAGTTAGTTCCTAAGTTACTCACCGATAGAAACACAGTTAATATAAACTGATGACAAATTTTTGTGTGACTCGTCCTATTAAGTGCCAAATAAGCATTCAATTCACTCACAGAAGCAATCCTACATGACAAAAAGGTAAAAACTACGGTTTCTATTAGGTGCGTTTTTGTATGACTTGTCCTATTAAATGTCAAATAAGCATTCAATTCATTCACATAAGCAATCCTATATGGCAAAAGAATAAAAACTAGGGTTTCTATTAGGTCCATCTACTTAGATGGGTCACTTTCAATAACTAAATAATTGTATTTATTAATTATTGTCTGAACAAAATTTAAGTAATCATTTTTTTGTCTAGACCACAAGTATCCTCCACGTGAGGATCTTGCTCGAGCCGAGAACATCTACACTCATGGTGGGGTTAGCTCTTCCGGTAGGGTTTTTATTTTTTCCATACACAAGACTCGAATCCGAGATCTTGCTTAAGAGGAATCAAGTTTGTACCACTTGAACCAACCACTCTCATTTCACTATGCGCTTAATTGTTTTATCTATTGCATTATATCGCTACAAGAATGCGCGCATTTAGACGCGACAAGTTAGCGACGGCCCTAAGTCGTCACTATTAGAGACGACCTGGTCGTCACTACAATGTTTTTTAACTAAAATTTATTTTTTATTACCCAGATAACCATAGCGACATCTAGGTCGTCGCTAGGCCGTCACTAAATATGAATAATGTAGAAACGGTCTGGCCGTCGCTAAGGTGAAAATAGTCATAACGACGACCATCGTGGATATTTGCGACAGCTTGGTTGTCGCTAAGTGGAAATGGAAGCTAGTGTCGCTAAAGTCGTCGCTATTTTGAAAATTTAAATGCGGGTTGTAGTTAAAAATTAAATTGTAGCGACGGGTTTATTGGCATTAGCGTCCGCCTAGCCGTCGCTAGTTAAGAATAAATTTAGCGACGGTCAGGCCATCACAAAAGCCGTCGCTGAGTCTAAAACTTATGCGCCATCAGCTCCCCTTTCTTCTTTCTCTTTTCCTCTTCCTTTCTTTCTTCTCCTCCATCGCGATTTTCTCCCCCTTCCCTCCAACCGTCTCTCAAGCTATCCATCATTGTCCCTCAAGTTGTCTTTCTCCTCCAACCTCTCCCTCTCACTAAACTCTTCAATCTCACCGATTATATTTGTGAAACAACCCCTTTTTAGTAAAGGGGAGGTGGACGGACGGCCAATCACCGTGGGAGGACATTGCCGGTTGTCAAGCTCCGTCGTGGGCATCAAACTGGTACTGTGGTTCACTCCTATGTGTGATGAAACTGTTGTAATTTACATTTATGAATTGTTTGTTAATGGAGAGTTGGGCTCAATATAGGTGAGACGGCTTGGGCCGTCGCGGCCAACCACCATATTCATGTTGGCTTGTTATTGTTACACCATATAATCTCCCCCCTGAATTGTACATGACTAAGCCATATATGTTTTTGACTTGTCTAATACCTAGTCCAGCTAACCCAAAATCAAACATTGACGCGTTTTCTGCAGCCTTTAATAGATGATCTCCAACAGTTGTGGAGGTATGGTGTTCTGGCTTATGGCATTTCCACGAAACAAAACTTTGTCATGCGTGCATGTTTGACATGGACTATCAATGATTTTCCGGCGTATAGAATGTTATCTGGTTGGCAAACAAAGGATAAATTAGCATATCCATACTGTATGGAAGACACAAAAGCTTTCACATTGCAGCATAGTGGAAAAAACTCATGGTTTCATTGTCATCGTAGATTCTTGCAAAGTGATCACCCTTTCAGAAGGAGTAAAAGAGGGTTTACGAGAAACTGGGTTGAGCATGATGGACCACCTTGTATGTTGACAGGGCCTCAAGTTTGGGAATTTGTGCAAGAGTTTCCAAAGGTGACAGATGGTAATTGTTCCAAACTGCCGGGGTATGGACAATTTCATAATTGGGTTAAATGCGGTATATTTTGGGATATTCCATATTGGAAGGACAACTTGTTAAGGCATAATCTTGATGTCATGCATATAGAGAAAATTTCTTTGATGATATCTTTAATACTGTCATGAATGTTACGGGTAAAACCAAGGACAATGTAAAGGCAAGGATGGATGTATCTATGTTTGTGCGCGAGGTGACTTGGAGTTGGTTGACCTGGGTAATGGAAAGTTGGGAAAACCAAAGGCAAACAACACTTTAGAACCAAAGGATGCAAAACTGGTTTGTAAATGGATTTCAGAATTGAAATTTCCGAATGGTTATGCCTCAAATCTTGCAAAATGTGCAAATATCAGTAGGGGTACAATGCATGAGATGAAAAGTCATGATTGTCATGTATTCATGGAGTGTTTACTCCCAATTGCATTTCGATCATTGCCAGATTGTGTGTGGAAACCAGTTGCTGAATTAAGTCGATTCTTCAAAGAATTATGTTATAATACATTGAGGATGGATGATGTGGTTAGATTGAAACAAAATATACCAATCATTCTTTGCAAATTGGAAAGGATATTTCCACCGGGATTCTTTGATTCAATGGAGCACATACCTATTCATCTTCCTATGGAAGCAAGACTTGGAGGTCCAGTTCAATATTGGTGGATGTATCCATTTGAAAGGTTAGTTAATAAGACTATATTGTTTATTTTAATTTATTTTTAATGAAAGTCAAATAACAATCTATTATTTTTTTAGAATGATGGGAGATGTGAGACAATCAGTGGGTAACTTGGCTAGGGTGGAAGGCTCAATATACTCATTCCACTTACACCGGGAAACCACATATTTTGTTCGCATTATTTTCAAAACGCAATTTTGTTGTCAAAAACCACATTGAGGAATGAGCCTCAAACTGGACTTCAATGCGGCAATTCCACATTGTTAATGTTGAACGAGTCAGCACGCCCTATAGGAATGTCCAGTGAGCACCGGTTAAATGACGATGAATGGAAATCAACTCATGTACATATACTAATCAATTGCAATGAAATTAAACCATACCTTGAGTAAGTGCACATGTTTTTATTATTTTTTAGATTTTATGGTTTAGGAATGAATGAGTTATTAACTACTTGTTCCATTTCAGCTTATTCTTACAATTTCATTCGATCGATGATTAGGATTCTTCTGATCGAATACATGTAGACTTTCCAACATGGTTTAGGAACTATGTATGTTTGATCATCCAATTTTTTATATGGGTTACTCAGTTAAATTGAATTTAATTAATATTAAATGGTTCTTATGATTAGGTTCATGATAAGCGAAATGGAGTGACCAACAATGAAGTTAAATCATTAGCTTGGGACTGAACTCTAAAGCAACATCATGGAGCACATACCTTGTAAATGGCTACAGATTTCAGATAAGGATTGTGTGAGGGTAAAAAGACCACAAATTGTGGGGTGCGCTGTAAAAGGACTTACGATGACGGTGAAGATGACTTTTACGGCATCATTCCACCATATCTATGAATTAGAGTATCTTGGTTTGAGTAACTTGATTCCTATTTTCTATTGTGAATGGTTTGATCCACCACAAACAATGGCATGCGAGTTCAACCACAATACAATGTCGTAGATGTAAGGAAGAGTAGAAGGTATAATCGGTATGATCCATTCATTCTTGCACAAAAAGCAGGACAAGTCTATTATGCCCCTTATCCAGAATTATGAAAGGACTTACGAGCTTGAATTGTGGCAATCACAACAAAAACAAGGGGTCATGTTGAAGTTGATGGGGTTGAAGAAGAAGTGCCTTCTCAGGCTAATGGCACTTCAACTGTTTTACCAGTTGTAGACATTGAACAATTGTTAGACTTAACTGAGAATAGATATGAACCAATTATTTAGCCTATCCCTGAGAGAATGGTTGAAGATGATGGGTCTGAGAATGAAGACATCCCATCAAATGAGGATGAAAATGGGTGGGATGACAATGATGATGAAGGGATGATGAAGATCAAGAAGATGAAAATGATGTATAATTAGATTAATACTAATGTGTACTAATATTATTAATTTCACCATGATTTTTATATCATTTTATAATCGTAATTAACAAAATTATTATTAAAAAAATACAAAATCTGATGACTAGCGATGGCCAGGCCGTCCCTAATACATGGTCGTCGCTAATATATTTGACGCTAAACATTATAAGCTTAGCGACGGCCTAGCCGTCGCTACGTCTTCCGATGGCTCAGGTCGTCGCTAACTGTGTTGAATAGCAACGGCCAAAATTGTCGCTACGTGTGTGACGGTTATGGCGTTAGTGTCGGCCCGTTACGACGGCCAAGTAATCACTACATAGCGTCGGCCGTAAATCGTCGTCGCTACTGCATTAACGATAAGCATTTTAGCAACGGTCGCTCGGTCGTCGCTATAGCAGACGTAGCGACGACTTTTCGGTAGCTAGCTTAAATTTAACCCTTGTGTCATCTCCAAGAGGGACGACCAACTTGAGAATCCCTAATCACCCTTAGAATCAAAGAATGTTTGACGGCCACCACAATGATAGTAGCCAAAGGAGTATTTCCAATGAACGACCCATGTCGTGATGCTGATTTTCTTATGTGATAAAATGGCACTTAACAAGTCAAGTTTTATACAAAAACATGTCACATCAACTTCTATTAACAGTGTTCTATTTGTAAGTAATTTAGGAACTAACTTGGTGATCATTTTAAAATTTCAAGGATCTAGCTAGTGACTAAATCTTTGAGGCACTATGTAACGTCCTAATTTCTAATTCAAAAATAATGCTGTTGGGAGAGCACTATTTCCAAATCCGTGAAATCATTTCGTTCATTTCGCGTATCAAAATACAAACACAATCGCTGAGTAACCCAACAATTACTAAAGCTCCACACATTACATACATAAATCAAAGAACGCCAATACAAGTTTACCATCAAGGCTCCAATTCGATGCAATAAAGTAACTTTATAAATCCAAAGAACTTCCTAATTAATATCAGTAATGATTCTACGCAACGTTAAATACATCAAACAAAACCAAACATTAAGCTATCATCGTCCATGAGTCTCCTACTGCTCATCATAATCCTGTGGAGTATCCTGCACATCTGAAATATTATTCCCACGGAGTGGGGTGAGACCAACGTCCCAGTGAGCGTGACAAGTGTGTGCAGTATGGGAGTCAACCAAAAACCACCACACAAATACATATTTAATCAGGAGCATCACAAATAGAGGCAATTAAACCTGATTCATCATCATTAAAACAATGCTTGTGATGCAATGCATGACTGTGAGGTGTTGTTACCCGACACCTGGTGTCTTTACACTGTAACGTGACTGTGATTGAGTGCTCGGCCTGAGAATCCAAGGACCGCCGTCCAGGGAAACCTGAGATTAAGTCTTACTTGAACATGAATGGCACATTACTTGATTGTTTTTCATGATTGAGGATCCCCCATCTTCCCCTTGGCCGAGAGTTAGATGAGATCACCTCGTCTTTCTTAAACATGATTGCTCGAAGGCCTGTGATGGTCTGAAGACCTTGTGATAGCCTGAAGGCACTGTGATGGCTATAAGCCATGTGATATTTAACTCCTAATTCATGACTATGATGGCCAAATGCCCATGATTTTATAATAATATGCTCAAATTCATAACACTTATTGTGACACCCTTCTACCCCAACTCTTATATAATCAACGAAGCGGAAGACTTAGGAAAATAACGAATCACATTGGGTAAAAAGGTTAACATTTCAACTCAATTAAAACCTCAATTCTTTTCAAAGTCAACTTATTCAAAATAGAAGTTGGAGTCAAAAGGTTTTCAAAGTAAATAAAATATTGCTACCTCAAAAGTTAACAGTAAAACATCATTCTTAGCCTTATAAGACACTTACAAACCGTTTACACAATCTCTCCAAAATAGAAATATAAAATAAAACTCCCACTACTAAGCCCTGATGTCACATGTATCAGAATGACACCCATCAACTTAATACTCGGCACCCGAGGTGCCATCGTCATCACCTGTAAATAATAACCACAGATAGAAACGATGAGGAAAAGAACACCACTCATACATACACATAGGAGACTACCCTATCCTCACCCTCAGGTAAACAACATATCATATAACTTATTCTAATATCAAATGTAAAACAATAATCATCATCATCATATACACCAACAACATCAGCAATATCACCACAATCATCATAATCCCCATTATCATCACAAGCATCATTATCATCAATCATTCATACTCATCTTTATCATCAATATAACACACTCAGTCATAGTCACCATACGCATCATATTCATCATAATCATCATATCATCATTATCATCAATATCTCATACTCATCACAATCATCAATATCATCATTTCATCATAATCATCATCACCATCATGCACCTCCTGAGTTGTACTTCACCCACTCTAGGCTTGTACACCTCAGGTACCATATTCAATTACTTAATCAATACTCACCTCCCTGAGTTACACTCAGGTACCATAATCACCAACACACTCAATACTCACCTCCCTGAGTTACACTCAGGTACCATAATCACCAACATAATCAATACTCACCTCCCTGAGTTACACTCAAGTACAACATTCACCAACATAATCAATACTCACCTCCCTGAGTTACACTCAGGTACAACATTCACCAACATAATCAATACTCACCTCCCTGAGTTACACTCAGGTACCATAATCACCAACACAATCAATACTCACCTCCCTGAGTTACACTCAGGTACCATAATCACCAACATAATCAATACTCACCTCCCTGAGTTACACTCAGGTACCATAATCACCAACATAATCACCAACATAATCAATACTCACCACCCTGAGTTACACTCAGGGTACCATAATCACCAACATAATCAATACTCACCTCCCTGAGTTACACTCAGGTACAACATTCACCAACATAATCAATACTCACCTCCCTGAGTTACACTCAGGTACAACATTCACCTCCCTGAGCTACACTCCACCCCTTATTGGGCTTGTGTATCCCAAGTACAATCACCTCCCTGAGTTACACCCCACCCCTCACTGGGCTTGTGTATCTCAAGTACAATCACCTCCCTGAGTTACACCCCACCCCTCACTGGGCTTGTGTATCTCAGGTACAACATCATATATATACTCAAGCATCATTTACAACATAAGGTTAATTAAATCATCATCACCATTATCACCTCCCCGAGTTATACTCAGGTACACCATTCACCTCCCCAAGTTATACTCAGGTACAACACCAACATCATCATCATCAATCATTCTCATCATGGTTCATCATAAATATCACCACTCATCATCATCATCAATCATTATAATTAACACCATTCATCATCATCCAAAATCATCATAATTATCACCAAATATTATTATCATCATAATAACACCAATCATCATTAGTCACATTGATATTATGCACACCAAAACATCATCAATCACATGGCATATTCACCAATCATTATGCACACCCAATCATCATCAATCACATTGCATATTCACCGATCATTATGCATACCAATCATCATCAACATCGTTAATCACCATCATCATGATCATAACACTCATCGCATGTTCAATGCATCATTATATCATCATTATAACACACATTATATGCTCAATGCATCAACATATAATCATTATACACCTCATACCTCATACACTCAGTACCTCAATATATCACCATCACACATCTCATACCTCATCATCATAAACTCAATACCTCAATACATCATCATCATGAACTCAATACATCAATACATCATCATGAACTCAATACATCAATACATCATCATCATAAACTCAATACATCAATACATCATCATCATACATCTCAATATTATAAACATCTAACATCACATGAGATATTCATATCATCACACTCACATCACAATCAATGTATAACATAAGATATCACATAAGATATTCACATCACAATACTCATATCACAATTAATACACTCTATGCATCCAATTTAATTTCATCAATAAAAACCCCAAATATACAGCTACAGTGCGAACTAAATATCTCCCAACTTAGACTTAGTATCAACGATCCTACCGTTCATAAGGAAGAACCAGATGTTCCGGACCAGCTGTCAAATTTCAGCCCGATCCAACGGTGAACGAATCAGCAGTCGTTGTTTTACAGTCGCTTCTCTGTGTAAAAATGGGAATGATTTTCCTCTAGTGTGAACTAAATATATCCCAACCCAGACTTTGTATCGATGATCCAACCGTTCATAATGACGAACCAAACTTTCCGAACCAGCTGTCAACATTTCAGCCCGATCCAACGGTGAACAAATCTGCAGTCGCTGTTTACAGTCGCTGCTCTGTGTAAAAACGAGAATGACTTTCCTCTACCCTCTTCTTCAATCCCTACTCAAATCCTCAATCATCCCTACGAATTACAATAAATTTAACATCTAATCAATTATGGTTCCTCATCTCTAAACCCTTATTTAACCCTTTTTCGCTATCATCGCTATCATCACCCAATTCATCAGGGTCATCACATGCATACATCAAATCAAACACATTCCAAACACACAATATATGATTCACAGATAGGTTCTCAAATTTAGAATTCTTAGAGGGTCTTATGGTTGCCCTCACTATCCAAGCACTCCCACATGCACATACAAGCAGCACCCTTCCCCCATCGTACCTTGAAGTGAAGATCGAACAACAAGAAAGGCTCTTTCTTGATTCTTGATGATCACTCTGCAGCAACCTCCTCTTGAGACTTGGTTTCTCCCCTCCTTAGCGTTTCGCTCTCTGACGATTATACGAATAAGGATTAGGGTGAACTGATAACCCCTCCTTACTAGAATGTCTAATTGGGCTTGGGCCCACTCTCAACCCCCTTATCTTCTTTTTTTTTAAAATGAAGTAGCTTTATGGATAAAACTAATAATAATATTAATCTTATTATTTATTCATCTATTTAATTAATTATATCCTTTACTTATTTATTTAATTTAATTAATATTTTACTTAATAAAATTTAGGATGTTACACTTATAGTCAATCAAATCCTCTACCCTATGGTTTGTAAAAACACCACATTCATCAATCAACACATTAACATTCCCTAGGTTCATCTAAACACATTCATCATAATTCAGTGAAGGAAGGGGATAGTAAGATGGGGGATCATGCTTGGACAGCAACAGTAGCAAACAAGTGAGAATCACACCCACCTGAGGGTCAGAAACGAAGAATGAATGGAAAATAGGAAGTGTTGGAGGTGAGTAGATTGATGGGGGACTCGATCTTGGAGAGTTGAAATCGTTCCTGATCCTTGTTGGGGCATTCTCTCACTAAAACCTCTCTTTCTCTCTCTAGAAGAACGAAGAAGGGAAAAGAAACTGAGTGGGAAACTGCCTGTAATCGTGTTTTTAAAAATGTTTGTAACCGTCTTCTCGCTCAAGCGAGATTTTAGCTTGAGCGAGATGGTCATTTTAGCTCAAGCGAGCCATTAGTTTGAGTGAGAATGTTCACGAAAATACACCCTCTCTGGAAGATTCTCGCTTGAGCGAGATCCTTCTCGCTCAAGCGAGATATGCAGAATCTCAAATCCTTATTTTTGCCTCCTAAGCTTTTCCTTATCCATTTAAATTCAAATTTAAATTCAAATCTTATAGTTAAACATTATCCTAAAAACTGATATTACTTTCCTATCTCTACTTCTTGTGATGTCATCATTCCTATTTTTGAAATATGATCTTAAATTAAAATGCTTAAAACATATCTCTTTCCTAAGGTTATCCCAATTGATTCTGATATTATTATATTAATATTAATAATATAATAATTATTATATTAATAACAATTAAGGTTAATTGAAATCTTAATAATATGATTTATCTCCTAGTAATTTTATCATTATCTTACTATATCAATAACAATATTATATCTTCTAAAATCCAATCTCATATCTCCCTTTTAATATCTATATTATTATATCATTAATATTATAATATTATTTATTAATAGTCACTGTATTATTAGAAAAATTCTATTTTTATAACCAACATTATCGAAATACCATTATAAGTAGTTTTTTATTAAAATTCTAGATTTCTAAATTTTTGGGATGTTACAGACTAACTTGGTGACCATATTAAACTTTTAGATACCTAACTGGTGACTGAAATCTTTGAGGGACTAATTGATGACTAACAGAGGGATTAACGATGACTAACGGAGGGACTAATGTGGTAATTATTTTAAACTTTAAGGAACCTATTTGGTGATTAAAATCTTTAAAGGACCTAACTGGTAACATATGTATCTTTTAGGACACCTATTTTAGGGTTTACTCCTTAAAAATATAACTTTCTTTTTGGTAATTCCTTAAAAATACAACAAAGAAAAAATCAATCTAAAATACAGATATTTGATACTTTAGAAAAAACATGTTGTCAATGATATAACTGAAAGTTCACGTACAACTAGTTTAATGGCAAATTTCTTTCACACTTTCAAATTTCAATGGTCTTGAATTGATGCATCATTATTGGGGTTATACTGTTGTGAGGAATATAGCTCGTGAATTTTTTTGGGACATCAACTTATTTCAATGTAACAAAATTCGCAAGTATAATTTTAAAAAATAACAATGATATTCACACATGTATTATCTTTTTTTTATGGCACACATCCTTGTTTGTTCTTTTATATCTATTTTTTTATAATTATTACATTTGTCAGTGTTTTCTTGTCTTTTTATACCCTATTTATCTCTAATAAAATGTAACTATCTTATTTTTTATTTAAATCACATGTATCTTTTACGGGAGACAATCCTGCTCGAGTCGGAAATTATATTCACATCATTGTGGGATTAACTCTCCCAATAGGCAGTGGCGGGTCTAGGACCCCGATCAGTGGGGGCAATTTATTTAAAAATAAAAATCAATAATAATTATCAAGGGTGTTTTCTATTAGTATAAATAATTTTAAGAATTAAGTAGTTAATAGCAATGATATCAAGCCACTAAAACCCTCAACGCAAACTCAATAGCGTCTAATTAAGACGGTTGCCG
This sequence comes from Sesbania bispinosa, assembly GCA_026901365.1. Classification (NCBI taxonomy): domain Eukaryota; kingdom Viridiplantae; phylum Streptophyta; class Magnoliopsida; order Fabales; family Fabaceae; genus Sesbania; species Sesbania bispinosa. Next base: position 433,176 of record QLOH01000376.1, read on the forward strand.
CTAATTGGCATCGATTAAGCCGACGCAAAATTCGTTACTTTATTTAGGCCGACACTAAGTTAACGTCGGCTTTTAGTGTTTGTCTGGCCGTCGCTAATAATTTTTTTAAATAAAATTCCTTCTCCCCAAACTTATCAATTGTGAGAATCGAATCTATATCTCGTATGATAGAAGAATGAGCATTACCTTGCGCTAACTATGTTTCATATAATATATAGTGCGACATAATATATATACTAAAATTGTTCTCTTAAAAACAGGGAATTAGCATCGGCCTGACTGGCGCTAATGTTAATAATAGTCGACATTACATTAATTTTTTGAAATTCTTTTCAACGGTGATTTCTTTAGCGTTGGCCAGACCGACACTAACTATACTAAGTAGTGTCGGCCTAGCCGACGCTAAATTAAAAATTAAAAAATGGTTTTTTTTTCAACAGTGATGCCTTAGCGTCGACATTGCGACGACCGAACTGACGTTCGTAGTCGACGCTAATATTCTTCGTCTAATTTGTTATTTTCTTGTGGTAAGTGTGATTCATGAGAGAGTTGAAAATGAGTTGAACTATTAATAAACTATTTAAGCTCGACTAATTAAATGCTCGATCAAGCTCGTTTGTTTAATTAAATAAACAAACTAAAGCTTAAAATTGAACGAATTATTTAAATAAGTCAGGCCAAAGTTTTATAAGCTTGACATGAAGGGCTCATGAATAATTCACTTATTATTTGTATAATACTTAATTAATATAAATAATGAAAGTAAAATAAGATTAGTAAAAATTAAAAAAATGAAAACGTAAAGTTATAAATTTATTTTTAAAATATATAATAAAGTAATAATGTAAAATAAATATTCTATATATATATGAAAATTAGTATTGAAATATTTCTTTTATATATATATATATTAGTTAAGAAGTTATGTATTGAATTTTGAAAATATAATATTTTATAATTTTAACTACACATACCATATATTCACACTACTAGAATATTGATGATTAGTGACTGATTTAGAGACCGAAAATTTTCAGACGCTATTAGTGACCAATTCATCATTGGGAGGTGAAAGTAGTGACCGATTTTTTCTTCGATCGCTAATTAGTAGTGATAGATTTTTTCTTCGGTCGCTAATTATTAGTGACAGTCACTACATCTGATTTTGTGACTGATTTTGAGACAAAATTAGCGATCGAAAATCTGTCACTACATTTGATTTGCGACCGATTTAGAGACTGATTTAGTGAGAAATTAGCGACTAAAAATCAGTCACTACATTTGATTTTGTGACCAATTTAGCGACTCATTTAGAGTCGATATTAGCGATCGAAAATCAGTCATTACATTTCATTTTGTGACCGATTTAGAAATTTATTTAGCGATTGATTTTGGAACAAGATTAGCAACTAAAGAATCGATCACTAAATTATATTTGTGACTGATTTAGCGAAGTAAGTTTGTGACCGAAAAATAGGTCAATAAATTTGATTTGTTATTATTTTTAATTTCAATTTGTTTGTTTTAATTCGTATCTTTATTTAATCATAATCCATTCATATTAATTGATTGATAGATATTCTTCAAATTTTTGTTTAAATTGATATTGATATTGATATATGTTAAAATTTGATTGTCAAATTGAATATAAATTCTACATTCGTAGCTCTTTTGAGTTATACTTTCTTTCATTTGTGTAATGGGTTTGGAGTACCCGTTGTACTCCATTTAATTCATTTCTTTTGCTTATAAAAAAATTGAATATAAATTCTTATCTTTTTTAATATAATGTTTTATATTTATTAAAATTTAAATATAAATTATATACAGTTTTTTATTTATTTTTAATCAATTCTTTCTTTCTATATATAATATAAAAACATATTTAGAATTCAAACAAAACATTAAAATAGTATAAAAAGCATATTTGAAATTTAAAGCAATTAAAAACATAGTTACGCACTGATTCTGCTTATTTTCCCATCAATGTACACTTATCTTCCCAACTGTTGATTATCCTTCCATATTTTTTCCTAGCCATCCATCAAACCTTATCATAGAGTCACACTATATGTTCCAAAAGTAATAAGGGAACAATGTAACGTCATAATTTCTAAATTCAAGAATAATGTCCGTTGGAGACACTATTCTCAAATTCTTGAAATTATTTCGCGTCATTACTAATATCTTTGCATACACAATCATAAATCACTTAGGTAATTCCAACGATTACGTAAGCCCAAACATAGTCAGTCCATACATCACAAATCTCCTAATTAGATGCCACTTAGTGGCTCAAAATAACATCATCCAGAAATACATGATTTCTAACCCAATACTGCATAATATAATTTAAACACATCTATACCCCTCAAAATAGTACAAGTGTATTTCTGACCATTAACATTAACATCTAAACACAAAAGGTCTAAAATAATCAAAATACTAAAAATCTTGAGCATCTTCACGCTCACTGCCCTGGCCGGTGAGGAACCTGTGCATCTAAAAGATAACCACAGAACGTGTGGTGAGACTAGGGTCTCAGTGAGTAAAGCATGTAACAGACAGTGTAGGTAAAGCAAGCAAATGCAATGCAACATACACAAGTTAATATATAAACATACACTACAAGAAAATCGCCTTTTAGCGACTGTCATATGTCGTTGTTACAAGCGAAAAGTCGTCGCTACAGGCTATGTAGCGATGGCCTCATGGGCGTCACTACAGAGCACGTCGTAAATGCAAGTAGCGACGAGCAAGGTAACTCGTCGCTACATAGAGACGGTCAGGCCGTCGCTAAAGCCGTCTCTAAAATCATGGTCGTCGCTATGTATTACTTTTTTTTAATTTAAATTTATTATTATTTATTTTATTTTTAATATTTAGGGTTTAGGGTTTATTATTTATTAATTTTAAAATTTTAAAAATAATACTAAATACTATATCAACACATCGACAAAGAAAATCAATGGTGGCGGTGACGATGCTGGTGTTGTGGTGGGGTAGGATCCTCATCCTCATCCAATGATTGCTCATCCAGGGCGACATCGTAGTGGGGGTGCGGCTAAGCCTGAGCCTAAGTTGCAGCCTGAGCCTCCAGCAACTGCTGCATCTATTGTCGGAGTCGTCCTAACTCATCCTCCAACTGTGCAACCTTCACTATAGCCTGGCGAGACTCCAGCCTTGCTTCAATTACTTCCTGGAGCAGCGCCTCCTCAGTTGAATGTCGTGACCCGGATCCGTCACTCTCGCTGGTATGAGCCCAAGACTCCTGAGTGAGGCTGGTCACACCTAGACGAATGTTGGTTGCCAAGTCCCCGGTGCCATAACAGTGCCTCGGTCTTGCCACCCGCAAAATCCCTCCAGATCTCCAGCTTGGTGGTGGGTGTCCCCCCATCTGTGACTCCACCTCCCTCATGAGGTCCTTGTAATTTGTCTGTTGAGGTAAAAGTATAATTAGTTAGCTATATATTAATTGCAATTATATGAAATTAAATAAAAAAAACACTTACATAGGTGGACCGCGCTCAGTCATCTACCTAGCCACCACCCTTTTATGTGGGTGGCAACGAAGAACTCGTCGGGCTCGACCTCTCGCCCAAGTTGTCAATTCTACACAGAAAAATTACACAAATTAATTATTTAACAACAAATAGAAAAATAATACAGAAGAGTGTTTGTTTATATATACCATATCAAACGCCACCTCATGGTGGGCCCTGTGGCCCATGGTGTGGACTACTCCCCCACGTTGAGAAGCTCGATTGCTCTTGTTACGAGCGAACTTCCCCTTGAATTCGTCAGAGTCCCAGTAGGCCAAAAGACCCCCCCAGGCCTCCTCACCACACCACGCGGGCCTCTTCCCAGCCTTTCAGGCCTTATTCAACATATCTCGAAGGCGATGAGCAACCCTCTGCTCGTATACCTTCTTGATTTGGGCCTCATGAGAAGGGTCCCAAGTAACTCGGCTCTACAAAATAAAAATAGGGTGTGTTATGACAAACTCACATAACTTAAGAAAAAAAATTAAAGTGTTTAGGGTTTAAAATTACCGTGAACTCTTCCCACCACCTGTCCCTTACATCATTCGGGGTGACCTCCCACAGGTAGTGAGGACCCCAGAATTGAGAACGTATCGCATGACTAATGGCTGTGATAGGTGGGTTGTTAGGCACCCAACTGCAAATAAAATATTCAATATTAAAAGTTTAAAATAATTAAAGATTCAATATTAATATTAATTCTAAAGAAGAAAATAATAACAAAATAAACAAACTCACCCCTTGACAAATGGTCGGATAATAACCCGATGTTGAGCGTCTACCTCATGAGGTCGTCTTAAGTTGGAACCCTGGAACCGAACTGGCTCCCACATCAGACTCATGGTCAACGTCCTCATCCATCTGAGCCTGAGCGTCCTCAGTGTCCACCTCGGGCACAGCGTCCTCAACCATTGTAGGCTTCTGACCTAATCCCGGTGTTGGGATGAACCTCATTCCATCGAATTCTGGAGCAGAAGGTGGAGGGGAGGAGGAGGAGGAGGAGGAGGAGGAGGAGGAGAAAGAAGAAGAAGAAGAAGAAGAAGAAGAAGAAGACTGGATGGCTTGCCGCCGGAGCCGCTGAAGTAGATGGATGCTCCGACAGCTGATCAAAGTGAGAGAGGTTTGGCTCTCTCCTGCATCACGCGAGCTGCCTGTGCACGTAGCTCGCTCGAGGGATGGACCTCCCTCTACTCGGTGGGATCTTCTCTCCACCTCTACCGACCACCACGAATACGAGACATTTTTTCCTATAAACTATAGACATTATATAAATTAAATAATTATATAATTAAAATTACTAATTACTAATTATATAAATTAAATAATTACTATTTACGAATTAGTAATTATATAAATACCATTGTATATAATTATTTCTAATTATATAAATACTAGTTACAAATTACTAAATTAAATTAATTAATTACTCTTCATAAATACTATTTTATTTACTAATTATTTATAATTACTATTTATTATTTACTAATTACTTATTACTATTACTAATTACTAATTACTATAAAACTAATAATTACTAATAAACTAATAAAACTAAAAACAACATACGTACTAAGCAATGTTTAAAACTAATAACTTAATATCTATATCACATTAATAAACTAATAAAACAAATAAACTATTAATTATAAATAAATTAATTAAAACTATAAAACTTACTTATTGCGACGCCGGAGAAGGAATGATGAGAGAAGGAGATGTAAAGTCACCTACAGACAATTATTTTGAATTCTGATCGGTTCAAAACAAACCTATGAAGGACGGGAAGTTTTTAATCGGTGAGTTTTTGAGAATGAAAAAGAGAGAGGGACAGAAACAGGGATGGCCGGAGGGGAGGAAAAGAGAGGGAGGAGGAGGAGGATGAAAATGGAGGGAAGAGGGGAGGGGGAAGGGTTTTACGCGTATCAGCATTGAACGTAGTGACGGCCAGGTCGTTTCTACGGCCGTCACTACGTTTAAAATTCCTCAGCACGCGCCAAATTCAAATTTATTTTTATGGTAGCGACGGCCATACCGTCGCTAAGGCTGTCGCTATGCTTAATTTTAATATTTTCAGAAAAAAATAAAAAAAAAATTAAGTGTAGCGACGGCCTGGTCGTCGCTACGTAGCGACGACTAGTCCGTCACTAAGTATTAATTGCACGGAAAAGTGCATTTAATGTTTGTAGCGACGCCTTAGCGACAGTTGATGGTCGTCGCTACAAGGTTGTCGCTAAATAGCAAATTTCTTGTAATGATAAGCTCTACCATATTAAATCTCTACAAACATCTCTTGTAATATGCATGGTCTGCATTTCCCGGCAGGACGAGGTCTTATCTCTATCTCCGGGGCTAGACCTGGGCTCAGACTATAAGGAACGTCTCCTTTGGGGTTACTACCCGCCAAATTACTCTGGGGACCGAAGTCCAAGTTTACTCTAGGAACCGAAGTCCATCATCTCTTTCTTAATCTCTGGGGGCTAAAGCCCAAGTGTCTTATTATTCTCAATATGTGTATCATATAGACAATAATATTCATAAGCATTACAATCAAGTCATGATAAAGTATAATCTCTAACTCAAAGCCCTAATCAAGGTTTCTAGGCACATAATTCTTACCATCCTCATATATTGAATATAAGCAAAATCAAACATATAAGTAACCACATACAAGCTTTATAAGAGGGGAGGGAAGAGTAGGGTTCAGGGAGGAGTAATCACACAAGATTGGGTGAGAGTGTGTGAACTTTACTCACATCAAGGAAGCTCAAGTAGAAGGGAAAAGAGGTTGGGGAAGGTTGGTGGTGGAGATCCTTGGCTCTCTCTTCTTTCTCCAAGCTCCAAGGTCACTCTCTCTCACTAGGAACTCTCTCTCTCTCTAGATAAAGAAGGAAGAAGGAAGAATGAGGAAGTTGTGCCCTATTTATGTTTTCAAGACTGGGACGCGTGGTCTCGCTCAAGCGAGCCCTTCTCGCTTGAGCAAGGGCGCATAGAGAATTCCGAATTCAAATTCTCGCTCAAGCGAGAATGCTCCAAAGAGCATCCCCCCTCTGGATGAATTTTGCTTGAGCGAAACCCTTCTCGCTTGGGCGAAATTCTTCCAAAGAGTACCCCCTTTCTCTGGATGAATTTCGCTTGAGCGAGACCCTTCTCGCTCAAGCGAAATTCTTCTAGAGAGCACTCAATTTGCTCCCATATTTCTCGTTTAAGCGAGTGCCTCCTCGCTCAAGCGAGAAAACCAGAACTCATATTTGCAAATTTTACTGATATGCTCGCTCAAACGAGCCCTTCTCGCTTGAGCGAGAACATAAGAACCTAAAGTCCTGATTTCTCACTTTTACACATCCTAACTCAGTTCAACCCACCTTTTTCCTAATTCTCTCTGACAACATACCTTTCCAACTTAGTTCTTCTTCATCTAAGCCTATTCCCCTCATCTTTATACCTTATAATTCTCTCCGTCTCAAGGTGTGATTTCTTCTAAGTTCGGTCTACCGTTGTGTTTGACTTAACACTTGGTTTTTCTTCTAAATTCTCTTAAAACTCATGGCTCTTAATATATTCCCTAATTCTTGTCTTAATCCACACCCAAACCCCCAAATTCTCATCCTAATTCTAGCCTTCCTCTCTGGCCGGATTCACAACCTAAGGCTTCCACTATATTTTCTAGGCCCTAATTTTTGGGATGTTACAAACAAACCCTAGCCGCTGCCCTCTCACCTTCTTACTCTCAAATACAAACTCTCTAAGTCCCAATGTATGAGACATAACCTCTCTCACTCTCCTTTTGGCCTTTAACCTCTTAGAACCTCCCCCACCCTTGCGTCTTTCTTCTGAGTCCTTGACATTGTGGCCTCTATGAGTATGGTGGTGGTGTTTGGTACGGTGCAATAGGGAATGGAAGACAGAGATCTGGTGGCTACTACTGCGTCTTCTCCTTAAGAGTGTGGATCTACAAATTTGAGGTTGTACGCAAGCGGCGATGGTGTGACAGAGGCCTATTACGGCCGCAACAACCATTTCGGTGGTCATGATCGATTCTATTTCTTGGGGTGTTTTTTCTCTCCCTCTATTTATCCCTTCTCCTTCACTCCATTTTCCTCGTTTCTTCGATTTTATCATTCTATGTGTTTTTTTCTATTTTGTCTAAGTTCTTAAAATTTCTCCTTTTATATTATTACAGGAAGTGATTAATTTTGAGAGGAGAAACCCCATGGAGGTTGATGTACGCGTGTTACTGAACAAGGTGGAGATGGGTTGTGGCTGTTCTGTGTAGTGTTAGGGTTGATTAGGGTTCACTTTTTTGTTGTGTAAAGTTTGTTTTTGTCAAAGACGGATTTTTTTCTCTATGCCATTGATTTTTTGTTTTGTGTAAAGTTTGATTAGGGTTATTTTGTTTTGTTAAAGGTTGATTTGTTTATTATTCTGTCAAAGAAAAGTTTCGTGTAAAGGTTGATTAGGGTTATTTTCTTTTGTCAAAGACTGATCTCTTTCTTATTTTGTCAAAGAAAATATTTGTTTGTTATTTTGGGTTAAAGCCCAAATGTATATTATTTATTTTTTGGTCTTTTTATTAAATATTTAATTTGAAATATGATGAATTGGGCTTCTAACTAATAAATGAATTCAACTTGTATTTTTAGCGTAAAAAATTGCCAGATTTTGACTATAAATGAATTCAGCTTGTATTTTTAGCGTAAAAAGTTGCCAGATTAAAAAAAACTAAATTTGATTATGATAAAAATTAATTTTATTTATTATTGATGCAATTAATAATGCACAATGATATTAATTGATATATATATATATATATAAAAGATAAAAGAGATTATATTAGAAGCAATTCTAAATTAATTTTTTTAATGGAACTTAAGATAGAGATTGATTCATTGGTCTCTAAAATTAGATTCAAAATCGGTCACTGGAAATCAGTCGCTAAATCAATCCCTAATTTGGTTACTAAATCATTCACTGAGAAAGTAGCCGCTAAATCAGCATCTAAATCTGAAATCTGGTCGCTAAAAATTCGGTCGCGCTAAATCGATCTCTAATATTTAGCAACCAAGATTTTAGCGACCTACAAAATTCGGTCACTAAGCTATATAGCGACCGATTTTACATTTTTAGAGACCGAAAATTCGGTCGCTAATTGTTAAATTTCTAGTAGAATATATTTCATTTTTTATATTATCATTTAATATTAAAATTTTATTAAATACTAAATTTATAAATTTTAAAATGATTTAAAGAAATTTTTTATAAAAGCAAAATAATGAAATTATAAAATGAGCTAAATAAGTCAAGTTTGAACCACCCATTTTTTGAACAAGTCATGTCTGAGCTTTAAGTGTTCGGTTCGGCTTGGCTAATTTACAACCCTACTTATGAGTAAATTATAATCAATTCAATTCAGCCAAATATTATAGTAAATTATTTTATACCCTTTTCGAAGTAATTGATGTACCAAAATACATTATCTTAATATTACTTTTAAATTACCATATCTAAACATAAAATTAATTTATCATATTTTAAAGAAAAACAATTATAATATATATATAATTCGTTTTCGAGTTTTTTTTTCTTTCACTAAACCAAACATAAGAAGGGTTTTAATTGTATATAGTTTCGAATTTACATAACAATGCAATGTTCTCAAATTTTTTTATCACAACTACAAAAAATTATAATAATGAGTATAAAATTAAAAGTTTACAACTTAGCACATCCCTCTAGTATAAATAATAAATAGTGCTTACGGGAGAGAATATTTATTTTGGTACTTTCTAAAAAATGCTCATTCATATCCTTTTGACTTATAAAATGAACTCAACCTTTTTCTGTATGAAGAGTTCAAGATTAAGCATGAAGAGAAAAAATAGTTACGATATTAATTAAAACATGGGAAACATGATTCATGGAAACATTCCCTCCTAAAAATTACTACATACTATAATCCAAAGGTAGATAGACATATACTTGAGTAATATTTATGCCTGTCGTATCTGTGTACTATATTTGGCCATTTGAGTAACGAATACCGATGTAGCTAGCTAGCAGTAGCATCTTGACTTAGACACGCTAAATTTGATGTTGTCACATATGCAAACACAAATAGTTTAGGGGCAAATGGGATCAGGTCACAAGACCCCAGTTTTGCCATAATTTTGTCACCATTTGGCCAATATAATGGAGAAATTAAATCATTGAAGACCAGCAACGGCCTCTTGAAGGTAAACACTGCACACAAAATAACCGTGAAGTTAAAAGACAATGAAAATCCTTCATTGAGGGCAGATGACAAATGTTCAACAGTGCTACTACCCGGATCCAATGTCAGCCAACAAGGACGAATGATAACTTGGACGAAACCTGGACGAGAGTGAATTCTTTTCTTTGGTTTGCTTATTGCCTTTTGTGGTTTACAGAGATATCACAAAGCCAATTCAATCAAAGTGGCTCCTGGGAAGCATATTGCATAGTTAATCTCCCCGTGACCCAATGTATTTTCTGATTTTCTCTTGTAAATTGATTTTAGTGTATCGATCATTCATCACAGGAGATTCTACACAGTTTGACTAAGGGTATATTAGTTTTCAATTTAGTAGAATTAATTTTGATAGATTTTATAGAATCAATGACAGGAGATGATGATCCCGATTGATAAACACGTTGTACGAAGTGATTTAAAATCAATTGTACAAATAAATGATGCCCGATTTACAAAATGCATTATGATGCCCGATTTATAAATGCATGGGACGGAAGTGATTTAAAATCAATTCCACAAAATTGATTTTGACTGTTCCCAACTAAGAAAAATAGGGGTGTTCATTGGTTCGGATCGATCCGATGAACCCGACGAACCAAACCGAACCATTCAAATTGGTTCGAATTTTTTCTCATTCGGGTCCGAACCGAACCGAACCAATTAGAACCGAGGACTATTGGTTCGGGTAACAGGTTGGGAAATCCAAACCCGTTACCCGAACTGAACCAAACCTATATATATATATATATAAAAAACGCGTTTTTTTAGGGTTAGTGTTTATGATTTTCATGATATCAAGATATTTGAGGACTAATTTTCCTATGATCTTTAATTAGTAATTTGGTCAATGTGTAATGTGTTATACACTTATGTCGGTTTGTAATTTTCGTGTTTGAATGTTATTAGTAATTTGGTTATGTTACCACTGATACTTGGTAGAAACTTGAATGATTGGTGCAAATTTGAAGCAATAAAACAATCTTGGTCTTTTTTATTAGGTTATATGTATTATTTTAGGCAAAATCATGCATTTTTCTTTTTTCCCGAATTGGTAAAAAATGGCATTTTCTGAGTTTCAGATCCGATTGAACCGAACCGAACCGAACCAACCCGTATTTAATTGGTTCGGGTCAATGCAGAAAAAATAACGAAATCCAAATCGAACCAAACACTTTTATTTGGTTCGGATTCGTTTTTCCTCTGAAACCAGACCAAACCGACCCGTGAACACTTGCGAGGAAGAAAACCAAACAGACACTAAATACATCTTAATTTTCCTATATCTAGCTTTTTCTCTTGAACAAAATATATAAGTATACATTTTAACCAAAATTGATAAGAATAGTTCATGTTATACTGCAATTAGTAAATATCTTTTGGAGTTCACCAATATTTTTAAATTTAAGAAAATTTTTAAAAGTATTATAAAAATATTTCAAATTAATTATAATAAAATTACATCTATTCAATTTGAATAAACATTTTTTTATCTCCAATTTTGATAATTTTTTCATATTATATCAAAGAAACCTGAATACCTATTATCTATTAGCCGTGTTAGGTTGAGTACTAATGTGACTCATAAAAACATAGTGTGAGAACTAATATAAATGGTGGAATATAACATATTTAAGCTACATGTTTCATGGACTAAAAATATATTTAATTTGTTTCTTATATTTATAATCAAATAAAAATACATTTTTATCTTTTTATAAATATGATCGGAGGTAATATAATTTTAAAAAATGTATAGTTAATTTAAAGAAATAAATTAAAAATTAAAATAACATAAAAAATTAAAAACTGAATTATTTATTATAAAATTAGGGATTGCTAATGTACTCCATTTTTGGAGTACATTAGCATCTTAAATCTCTTTATTTAGAAAAAAAAAAACCAATCTTTTTTCTAAAATTCATAAAATTTATGAGTGTTATAGTAATTTCAAATTTTAGTATTTTTTATTTTAAAAGCCTAAATTCTTCACACTTTCACTCACATATCCTCGTCGGCGGCCATGGCCGGCAACAGTAACACCGGAAACTGAGATAGCTTCGCCAAGGATCACTCACTACTTCGTAAGTCTTTGACAAGAAAGGTTGTTTATCGTTGTTGCGGTAGCCCAATTGTCTTGACCAGAGGACCAATGACGGGGAAGAGCATTGAATATTTCATGAGACCAGTGGCAGTGGCATCTCGCAGTGGAATGCAATTTGTAGAGGAGATGCTTTTTTTAAGGAAATATGTCATTTTTTTAATTTATTCTGGGAGATGTTAATTTGACGGGAATGACGTGCGTCATGGTCAGTTTTGTAGACGTTTTGTTTTTTTTTAAAAGAAAGTTAAATGAGGAAAATTACTTAGTGTTTGTTTGGTTAAATTTTCTAACATCAAAACCCCGTTTGACTAGTCAAAAAGTGATTACAAGATTATTGTTTTCGTTTGGGTAATTTAGAGTCAAACACTAAACGAATTTTGGGTTTGTGTGAACATGCTTTACTATAATTGGTTTTCCACTTGATTTTGCCAAAATACATTTGATAGTTTTACTTTGCTATCCCTATCAACCGGAGGCTAAGGGTAATAAGGAGAGAGGAATAAATAAATAGTAAATCCATTTTAGCAATTTTAAATCCAAAAGTGATTCTACTTTATCTTATCTAAACAAATCAATTTGTCTCAACCCACTTTTAGAATTATATATCCAAACAAAATCAATTCTACCAAAACCAATTCTCCTAAAATTAATTCTACCTAAATCAATTCCTACAAACTGTAAACCAAACGGACTTTAAAATATCCAAGAATTTAATTATTTCAAAAAGATTAAATTTGATATTTGTGTCAAAAATAAAAGGTGTTGAATGCTAATTAACACTCCTTTTAAAAATTAAGTGGAAGTATATTCCCTATAAAAATATATTATGATTTTGATTTTGATATATATAAAAGTAGATAATAATAAGTTTGTTACGTGGTATGGCATTTTATGAACGACGGTGGCAAATTTCCCACAGAAGGACCATAAAATTGAAAGCCTTCTTGTCTTAACAATTGGATTGTTCAGAATTGGAGGCAACCTCGTTCAATTTGATTCTGCTCAAAGTGATGGTGCGGTGGTGCCGCATCATCAGCACAAATGATAAAGTTGAAACTTGAAAGGGGTGGGCCAGTGGGGGAGAAATTCAAATAAAAAAGTAAATATTTGAAAATTATCTATTTAAAACATTTTATAAAATAATTTAGTGATAAAAAATAATTTTAATCGTAATTTACTAATTTATCAACACTTCATTAAAAATAAAGAAAAATTATTTGACAGTTTTTAAATATTTTTTTTATAAAAGTTTTGATTTTATTTAAAATTAATATAAATGATATTAATTATCCTACAATGGAGGGTGTTAAGAGACAATGATAATGGGGAGGGTGTCGAGGGGCAGTGATGGGAGTGTAGCCTAGTGTTGATGGTGATGGAGGGTTTTATAAGACAATGACAGTGGTTGTGGTAGAGAGTGTCATTTGGTGGTGACAGTGGATAATGTTTGGCAGTGATAGTGGAGGGTGGCAGCGACATAAGGTGTTGAGTAGATGGAGAGTGCTAAATAACAACAGTAATGGAAGGTGTTGGTGTTAGAGTGCTACATGATCGACTAGAGATAAGGTTAAATCAGAGTATAAAGTCTTGAATAATCTTCACCTTACAAACTAGCTTTTGAGGTTAAGTTAAGTCTGGTCCAAAAAGAAATTTCGACAAAAAGAAAGTTTGGTCCAAAATCTATCATGGTATTAGATCTTATCTTAGATCCATTATTGGGCCATCGTAGATGTCCAGTCTTGTGAACTTCAAGCCCTAGATAGTTCAGCTTTGGGTGTGAGAGCATGTATGTGTGTGTTAGAGTCCCACATTGACTATAGGTAAGATTAAATAATAGTATATAAGTCTTAAAAAATTCTCATCCTACATGCTAGCTTTTAGGGTTGAGTTAGACTCGATGATCAAAATCTAAAAGTTGGGTGGCAGTGGTGGAGAGTAGCGTGGTGGAGTGTGCTTGGAAGTGATGGTGGTGGAGGGGTGCAAATAATGATACGATGATGGAAAGTGTTAGAGCGACATTGGTGGTAGTAAAGGGTGCTTAGCAACGGTGGTAGTGGATGGAGTTAGGTAGTGATGAAGGGTTTCACACAATATGTTGGTGGGGAAGCTAAGTAGCAATAAACGATATTTGTGGTAGTAAAGGGTGCTTAGCAACGGTGGTAGTGGATGGAGTTAGGTAGTGATAGAGGGTTTCACACAATATTGTTGGTGGGGAGCTAAGTAGCAATAAACGATATCGAAGGAGGTGATGGAACTATGCTAAACTATAATGGTTATGGTGAAGATGTTGAGTCTCAAGACATTTAAAGTATGGAGTACTTTAAGTTTTAATGATGATAATTTCAAGATTTTGAGAAGTAAATTAATTATATTTAGTAGTCTAAAATTAAGTGTTACAGGACAAGGTTTAAGCAACATTAGAAAGTTAGTCTAAAAAGGCACTTCTCACTGTCTAAAGAACGTCAATTAAAGAGTGTCTAAGTTCAATCTGTTTAAAGGACAAGAGCGAAGTGCATCGGAAGACTATTTGAAGACAGAAGCACAAGTTCAAAATAATTTCCAAGTCAACCTTGCACCCTGTCCAGTGTTCATGCAATGCTCCTATCACTTCAAAGAATAAAAAAAGCTTACTTTTGAGAGGAACAATATATGTAGTAGTTGGCAAAAAGAAGAAAAGCAAGGTGAAGGACAATCTTCCCCATAGAAAAGTTACTATGCACTTGACAAATGCAGCCTCTACAACAACTTAATATCAAACTCAACAACTCCATGCATTTAATGCTATTAGAGAACATTCAGAAGAGTGTATCTCACAATGTTCTTCTAAACCTAGAGTTTATAAATAGAATATTTGAAGAACTAAAGAAGAACTCTTACACAATTGAAGCTTTGCATTCAAGCCATTCCTTTATTCTTTTTGTGTGGTATAGATAATTCTTGAATGCTTTGTTCAATTGGAAATATTTGAGTTACTCTCTACTTATATTGTAAAACCTATCCACACAGTGTGATTTCCAAGGTGTAACCCTAAACCCTTTATCTTGTCATCTATGTTTGAGTGTTTGAGCCTAAAAAGGCTTGGTGTGCATACAATACCTGTTGTAAGTGAGCCTGAAGAGGATATAAAAGAACACTGGTAATTTATTGAGATTAGTAAAAATTCATAATTGTGTAAGAGACTGGACATAACACTTCGAGAGCTAGTATATATATATATATATATATATATATATATATATAATGAAATTCTCTCTATCCCTCTCGATGTAATTTTAAGTTTGATTTATATCCTTAACTATGCAAACATATGCAGCTTTCAACCTTTCCAACTTTTTTCAACTATTTTTTTTTAGCTTTCAATTAGCTTATCTATCAGTTTTACTAAACACACATTAACTTATTTAATGACTTATTTTAACAATATATATAGTCACCTAACAGAATTGGTTTAAGATATTACCTTTGGTCATATATATAAGAAACATTTGACTAAAATCATCAAGACCAAGAAAATGTATTAATAGTGCCATAAATTTAATCTTTTTTAAAAATTACCCTTAGTATTAAATGAGTTAATAAGTAGGTATTTTCTTAACTACTCATAATAAATTAAGGATATATAAGGTATTTAACATTAATACAACTAAAACTAGTACTATGTTCTTATATATATGATCGATTTTTTTATTTTTTACTTCTTATATATAGGACCGGAGGGTAGTATTTTATTAGCTATGATATTTTCTTAATGATTCTTTTTTTTCATACTATTACAGAAATATTCCATTTATGTTATTATTGTATTTAAAAACATTAAATAAAATATGTACATAATCAGGGGCAGACCTTTTAAGTGACAGGGGAGCCACGACTCCCCCAAACTTTCCTCAATTTTTTTTTTCTATATATATTCATGTATATTTTAATATTATATATATTATGATATGTGTTAATATCATCCCCTGTTTGCTCCCAGTCTCACCCTCCCAATCTCTCGTCTCTAGTCTCTTGTATTCTCATTTTTACTTTACAACATTGCGATACTATTTTCGAAGGCAAAATCAAGCTTTTCTTGCTGCAGCATGGGGAAGGCCGGACCGGAAGGGGAGGGAAGTTGACTTCTCTTAACCTCGACGACGGCATGTCGTGCAATTGTAAACAAACAAAAATTAATTATAGTGTAAATTAATCTACTTTTAGAATGAGGTTTAGGGCTATCAATTTGATAGTTGAGAAACCTTAATGCATTTATTTATAAAATGCTTTAACAAATTTAATTATGGTAAATAGAAGAAGTGATTGGACCCGAGTTAACAATTTGAATTTAAAGTTGAGAAACTGACGTATTTTCTTCATTTTAAAAGTTTTGAATTTATATCCTCATGAAATACAAATAAATAGAAGAATGCAATTGGACCATTGTTACCAATGTGTTTTGAAAAACTCAGGTTCTAATCAATTTTTATAGTGTTGCCTATTTAATTATAGTGATATATTGGTATGAGTCTTGATATGCTTTGCATTGTAATAATTGTGAAGAAAATTTTTCGCTTTTCTATATAGTTGAGGGGTGATAATTTATATTATAAAAATTATGGTAAAAAGTAAAAGATTTGATCTTTTTTCAAGAGGAAGACTTGTGAGAAAAATAAAAAAAAAGATGCAACTTCTACTCCAACTGAACTTGAGAAATTTCCTGAGAATCCAAGAATTGGAAAAAATGAGAAACAACTCTTAGAGGTTCCTAGAGTCACATATAATGAATTTGAAAATTCTTTGGAACATGATCTGGGAAAGTGCCCTTAAATTTGGTAATACCCACCAAATCAAATGGATGAAGTACAAAGGGCTCATCTCAAATGGAGTCCATATCAAATGCATCAAAAAATTATCTTTTTTTATATAAGCCTAGAAAATTACTCTTTAACTAGTAAAGATGATCATCCAAGAAGATTTCAATAAAGAAATCTTGGATTCCAGCCTAGAAATCTAGAAAATAATCTTCAACTACTTTGGTTTGTTTCATGTCAGTTAACCTTTGATATTTAATGATAGCCTTTTATGAGATGACAAGTGAATGATAGTAATTTTTCTTGGATCTCATTATCATGCGTGTTTATTTTAAGTAGAAGAAATGAGGAATTTATTATTTTTTTAATTTAAAAAAGATAATTATATATAACAAACTTAACTTAGCACCCTCAAATTTTTCATCCAAGTTCCGCCACGTTGCATAATTACATGTGTGTGTACAGTGAAGATGACGTGAATATTAAAATTGTCGATCGGTTTTCATAATTTCATGCATGAGACTATGAGAGAATCTCTCTTTCATGCGTATGCATTGAATTGAATGGTCTCTATTTTGTTCAGTACAATCCTTGTCTTTGAAGCTGTATAATAATTAAAGGAAAGCCCACGAGCTCCATCTACCATTTATTTATTTTTTATTGAATCTCTTTTAAGTCTTTTGATCGGTTTGTTTTAAATTTTCATAAAAAAAATCATGATTTTACATAATTAATTTTAAATCACTTTCATTTACAGTATTTCGTAAAACATGTATCATCCATCTCAACCATTCATTTTTAAAATTAATTTTACTCAACTATAAATCAACTATAAATCAAACGAACTCTTTATCATTTTGCTCTTTATCCATGTAAAAAAACACACGGAACAGAAATAAAATCGGTGCTTTTACCTTCAGTCAACAATTTATTCTCGGGAAATAATATTTATTCACATTCAATAAATTTACATTATTTTTATACTAGATTTAAATAAAAAAATAAAGAAAAAATGGTTTTGATAAAATAAAGAGCTGATAAATTGAGAGTTTTTCTTAAAATAAAATATATTTATTGTTTATTTATACATCTAATATAGTTTATTTTTATTTTAATAAAAATTTTCAATTTTGAAAGTCTAATCCTATAGGTGACTGGTGTTGTAAAAATATTTAAAATATTGTTTTGTTTGTTATATATCCAAAAAAATTATACAAAAGTCAACTGTAGTATAGTAGATTTTAAGTAGGGGTTGTGGTACCCACGAGAAACACTGGTTCAATTAAATTTCACAGTTATATAACTCACTAAATATATATACATGAAAATTGAATTTGTTCATGATTGATTGATAACAAACTAAACTATTTTGCATCAAAAGGATAAAAGATTAACAAGGTAAATTATAAGGAGCGTTCAGTGAAGAAACTGGGATTGAATTTCATCTATCTCACTCATCTGTGTTCTGGTAAATTTATAACATACAACAATCGAAACTAACAATATTGATGCAACACAGGAAAATCATTTATACTGATTCCTCAGATATAAAATTCATAGGATCAATCCCATGAATATCGATTCTCAAATATTCAACAGATTATCCAACATTACGTTCAAGTGTTATAAGCAATCGATATATTGAAATCTATTCCTAGCATTACAACCATCAAGTATTTTCATTCAGATCGGATTTCCAGAAATACTTTCCAGGTAGATCTAAAAATCGGATTCAAGAATCTATTGATCAGATAGAATCTAACATTAAGAACAAAATGAAAATACCAATATTGAATAGAAACGAAAATACTATATAATTAAATATTATATAAATCACCAGAATACATTCGAGTTTGGATCGATTACATTCAATACCAAGAGGAAGATTTGTTAAATTTAATCAACAGTAGCCTAGATCAATTTCAAATAAATACAAGAATATAGCATGTTCATAAAATTCAATTCACAGTAGAATTAGAGTTGTGTACCTGGGATGAGCCAATCAACCATTACGGTGACAAGTGAGAGAAACTACTCTCTTCTTGGTAGAAGATGAAAGGCAGAATACCAGAGGGTCTAAGGTCTGTCTGAACTGACTAATGAGGTACCGGTTCTGTTCCTTACCAGTAGAGACGAGGGACCTCTCAACAGGCTACCAAACTGAACAGCCCAACCCATCACGGGATATTCACAATAAAAGCCAAATATACCATCCATCTTTATATTATGTGGTATAATTAAATAATTAATCTATAATTGATATTAATAATTCAAATAAATATAATTCTAAATAATTGATTAATGTCAATCCATAAAATACAAAAGGATAATCTAACATTCTCCCACTTGATAACATTAGTCAATTATCAGAACTACTAGAAATTATTAAAATCAAAGTATCAATTATAGCCAATGCACATAACATTCAATAATTCTAAGGAATAAGAGCATTAACAATATAGAAGATATGATTCGATAGGGATACATACCATATGCTTATATTTCATAAAAAGATGGATAAGAGAAAGTATAATTTAATAAAACAATATGCAATCCAATAATGGTCCCACCATCTTAGATGCTATAAGAGATATGATCAAAAAAATAAACTTAAAACATATCTCAGAAAATGAGCAAATATAAATCAGTCTCCCACTAACCCAAAACACCAAAAGACTTATACAAACACACATGAGTTATGAAAACTCTAATAATCAAGTCTTTGGTTAGTGGATCTGCTAAAATGCTCAACATACATGAAAGTTGCTGCAAATTTCTATTTGACACTAATCCAAAAAATAGCTCCTTTCGTTATCATAGTTGGCCACTAATTCGACATAATCCACATAGCATAAGTGCTCGCAATAGCCCAATATCAAGAGTAATTACATAAGGGGAAAACCCAATAACAAAAGTAATTACACATGGGAAAAATCAAGAATGCTCGAGAACAGTTGACATTTAATTAATCTGAGTTTTACTAAATAAGTGACTATGCATGTCCTCATAGAATAAATAAATTTAACAAATCTCCCACTTGAACAACATAGACACTTAGTTTAAACAAAATAAAACTCGAGATTAATAGAGACAAAAAATATCAACAATGATCAAGCACTTGTAGCAATTGGTTCAAACAAAAATACAAGTATCTCAACAATGCAGAAAATCATATCATACTCGATAGGAGTACTCATATCATACATGCAAGATACCCATACATCTGTAACCTTATGAAATGTGGAATATCCGTTAAAGGAAAATTACAACAAAGTTGCATACTAAAATAATCGAAGTGTCTTTCATAACACAATGACTAAAATAATAATAATAATAATAATAATAATAAATAATATAATAATAATAATAATAATAATAATAACATAGTCCACATAAACCCAAGTGCCTATAACAACCCAAAAAATAACAAAAGGAATAACATATGGGCATAACCCAATAACCAAAGTAATTACAAATGGGCTTATAAAATGACATCAATGAGTAAGCACTTTATTGGTCCAAATAATAATTTACAAGCACCTTATCGATCCAAACAAATCATACTCGATAGGATTTAATTTCATATAAGATACTTATAAATCTGTGACCTTATAAAACGTAGAATGTTTGTAAAGAGAAAAGCACAATAAAATTGCAAGTCAAATGTGTAATACCAACAAAATAACCTTAGGGTACACTTAATGTGCCTTACTAAGATTCAATAAAATTGCACATAATAATATATCAATAATTTGTACATAAAAATATATCTCAGTATGATGGAAAGAGACTTCTTCTCAAAATCTATAAGAGCATGTCATATGATTAAGCGCACATAATAACATATGACAACCAAAAAATTAAAGGATAAACAGTTTCTGTTATTCGCAATATTCTACATAGTACGATAGATATCCTACAACGAAAAACCCTAAATTTTTATACACAATTAGTGAATAATTTATCAATATAATTTTAGGGTTCATAAGATACTAATTCTATAAGCTAGAACAACCATAATTTGTCTATAAGGCTCTGATACCAATTGTTAAATTTAATCAACAGCAGCCTAGACAATTTCAAATAGAAGAATATAGCATGTTCATGAAATTCAATTTACAGTAGAATTAGAGTTGTGTACCTGGATGAGCGAATCAACCATTACGATGACAAGTGAGAGAAACTGTTCTCTTCCTGGTAGTAGGTGACAAGGCCGAATACCAGAGGGTCTAAGGTCTGTCTAAACTGACTAATAGGGTACTAGTTCTGTTCCTTACCAGTAGAGACCAGGGATCTCTCAACCGGCTACCAACTGAACAGCCCAACGAGCTATTCACAATAAAAGCCAAATATACCATCCATAAAATACAAATAAGGATAATCTAACAAGATTAGCTACATAGTAGCATATAGGATTTGGAGAAGAAATGAAGAAAATTGGCTTCCGCAGCTTTCTGTTCGTTTTCGTTCGCGTCTCGTACTTTCTAAGAATAGAAACTTTCAGTGCGAAGATTTGTTCCTGACTTTGTTTTGTGATTGGGTTATTGATTTCTCGCTTGAGCGAGCCAATTCTCGCTCAAGAGGATTCTCGCTTGAGCGAGAAAATGGCAGAAACTCCATTTTAGCTCCTTTTCGTGGTTTCTTCATAATCCTTTTAATCATTTTCCTTCTTCCATCTTTAATCACTTGAAAAATACAAAGATAGGATCAAATGACTTCAATTACATATGCTTCTCGGGATAAATAGTTGAATTCCAAAAGATTTAAAAGTTATGGAAATTAAATTCAAATTAAACACATTTCAAATAATAAGTGCTCAGATTCATCATTAATTTTCATTTAATTAATTAAATTGAGCACTTATCAGAGTCATGGCAACGGTGCGACTTGTTGTGTAGCGATAGGGGAAACAACGATATCGATGTTGGGTTGTTCAAAGGTGAAATGACAATCTCCATGGTTGGGTTTGAAGATGGTACAACGAGAAGTTTCATGTGATGGTTTCAATTTCATTTTTGGAGTGTTTGTTCTGGTTTGGCATGCAGTGGCATGATGAGTTGGTGTCGTACGTGAAGAGGATGGAGGGTATCTTGGTTTCTATCATTAAAATGATGGAGAATGTTACTATAATGAGTTGGTATCACGGTGACCCTTTCATCTAGTGATCTTTTTTTTATCCTTTTTCATTAAAAACTTATATTTCCTTTGATTTTCCATTGATTTGATTTAGATTTTCCTCTAATTTGATATTCTAGTCATTTGAAAGAACGCAATAATGAGCTTAATTAGAGCAAGTAGCCATCAGTATCTTATACAATCCTTTAGCTATTTTGGAATTTGGTTCAGATTTGGAGAATTTTGTTTTGGAAATTTATGAGTCATCATTTTTTTACTATTTTTTTTATATTTTTATACCATATTTTTTGAAGAATAATAATGTAGGTGTTTGATATGCAACTGATGAAAGAAAAATCTATTTTATACCATGCATTATCTAATAATTTCCTCATTTAGTATATCATATTTCAAAATGCTTTGCCCACGTTATTTACTTAATAAAGGGACCTATTTTTTTTTGGTAGGCAAAATTTAGGGTGAGGGGATGGTGCCCGCGCAAAGAGCACTTACTTAGCTACTTACATTTTACCCCAACCCCAGGGGACGAGTGGGAGTTCGAGCCTGCGACCTGTCAGATATGAAACCATGTGTTGCTCCACTCGACCAACCCCTTGAGGTTAAGGGACCTCATTTCTTTTTCATAAAAATACAATAAATTTTAACTTATTGCGATCATAATATCCACATTTAATTTCACACATACTTTTTATACATTAATATATTAGAATCACCTTATCTTTATCTTTATATATATAAAAGTAAGGTAGTAAAAGTGGCAAATGAAATCTAAAGTGAGGACATAATAGTAAATTCCTTTAAGCAAAGCTTCTAAAAATAGAAAGTATGTTTGAGATTTTAAATGATTAATTATATGCATCACCATTAATTAACTATAGTAATTATATTAAAGTAAATATCACTATAAAAATAAAAAAATATGATAATAACAAATATAAATAATAATAATAAATTAAAACATATCTAATAATTTAAAAAAAAATAAAAAAATAATAAAAATTTAAAACATTCTCAAACATTTTAAAAACTAATTTATAATTATGGTGATAGTAATTATAATAATTATTTAATTATAGTTATTTTTATATATAAATAATATTATTTAAAGCCCATTTTAACAATTTTAATATTTAAAAGAAAAGGTTTTACAATAAAAACATAATACGAAATTTAAAATATAATAAAATAATTTCATAAAGGTAAAACTTTATTGTAAAAAATAAAAATATAATAAGAAATTTGAAACAAACTCAAACACTTGAAAATTATTTAATATTATAATAACAGTAATTGTATTAATTATTTATTATAGTTACCTTATTATATCAAATATCAATATCAAAGTCAATTTTAACTATTAATATAAAAAAAAAGTTCATAACATAAATAAAAATATAATACAAAATTTATAACATATTAAAATAATTTAGAAAATTATTTTAAAAAATTAAAAATGTAATACGAAATTTGAAACATGCTCAAACACTTAAAAAAATGTTCATCTTTTGTTATAATAATTATAATAAATTATTATATCAAAATATCAAATATCAGTATTAAAGGTCATTTTAAAAGTTTAAATATATTAAAAAATGGTTTATAAGATAAAAAAAATCTACTATGAAATTTAAATAATATTAAAAAAATTTATAATTACATTAATAGTAATTATAATAACTATTTAATTAGTGTTCTTATGTGGGTTTCCTATTTTTTGTTTAAAGGGTCTTTGTGGACCTAGGATCAAGAACAACGTTTCTTGGTTTTCATACTTTGTAAATGTCAAAGTCCCAACTAATATTTGAAAAAAATTTAAATTGTGATTGGTTATGACTATCTTCATTTGATTTTTGAGTTTTTTTAAATTTATTGTTAAAAATGATAAATGAAAGATTGAAAATTGTTGCAATAATTTCTTTAATTGGTGACTTATCTTTGTATGTGTTGCAACAACTTAGTGTTTTGCAAAATTTCACTTGATAGGAAAATTAAAATTTGATTTGGTTATGGGTAAAACTAGCTAGCAAAGTTTTTAAGTGGTTGATGAATTGACAATGCCTATAACCCATAAATTTTAGTTCTATTGAATTGTATTGCCAAGGGGACATATATACGTTGGCAAGAAAATCATTGGTGTTTAGAAACAAATATTATAGTTCGGTCTATTTTAATTTAAATCTTAAATAAAATAATGAATGTTACATCTAAAAGCAATTCCAAGAATATTAAAGTTTATCTATACAAGAGGCATTCTTGGAGTACTAGAAAGAATACTCTAAAAGGTCATTTGTAACGCCCTAATTTCTGAACTCAGAATTAATGCCCGTTGGAGACACTATTCCCGAAGTTATTGAAATCATTACGTTAAATTTTCAATATCGTCAAACATTCGCTTTAAAACTATCCAACGATTAGTTAAGCAATTACATTTACAACATCAATATCTCTAAATAATAGTAAATCTTACTTAATGTTAGGGAAGAATCCACACTTGGAGTGTTGTGGTTCTTAAGATTCACACCGGAATTTCGGCAGAATCTCCCCTAAAAATCGGAGAGTTTACCAATCTCGAACTTAACCTGAAACTCAGTAAAATCACCAGCACAGTTTAATAACATATTTACACTAAAATCATAATAGGTCCTTCGTGGCCAGAATAAAATATATATACATATACACATCAATACACCTCAATCAATAAATACATATTAACTAAATCAACTAATAAGTCTTCTACTTGAAGTACCACTCCGCTTCAAGCATTCCTTTCCCTGCTTCACTATTACCTGAAATACCTGCGCAGCTCTAGAGTATATCCCCGAAACATGGGGTGAGATAATAATCTCAGCGAGTATAACTAAAATGCATAAAGTGTGGGGAAGATCAACTTAACTAACTATATAAAGCTAAATATCATACTCAATTCATATCAATTAAAGATAATTACCATAACATATTCACGAACTTAATACTCAAATCATTAAAATGCCATAATAATGCAACTCACTGTTGTGCCCAGCAGGCCATGAACTTATTACTGAAACTGGAGCTAGACCTGAGCTCAGACTACGGGAAACGTCTTTCCCCCGGGGACGAATCCCACCCATTACTGGACCGAAGTCAAGTTTTCTTATAATTACTGAATTTTCTTAACTTACAGCACAAAGGGCCGGCTTAAATTAACTCACGGTCGAAAACCGGCTTACATGAATCATAATGAAAATGAAGTTTTACTCACAGCACGAAGGCTGGCTTTACTTAACTCACGGTCGAAACCGGTAACATGAATTGTAACCCAAAGCTAGAATTTTGAGTATTTCGAGTGTTTCGAAAACTTTCGTAACTTTCGTAACTTCGAAATCCCAAGGGATTTTACTATCAATCCATAGCATAAATTACTCAATTCTTAGCATAGACTTCATAAATCTATTCAATTCAACCATATAGAAGGGAATCGAAGGGTAGGGATCATACAATGAGTATTTCGTTAATTTCGTAATCTCGCTACTTTCGTAAATCTCGCTACCCTAAGGTTTTCCCATGAAAATACTAAGCAAACTACTCAATCTCATGCATACATTACTATTCTAACCATAATTATCATATAAAAGAGGGGATTAAAGAGTAGGGTTCATACATTGGGGAGAAATCAAACTTAAAGAGAAAAGTGGGTGTGTGAGTTATACTAACCAATCCTTGGGAATCAAGAGTAGGATGGAAGATTGAAGTGTTTCACTTGATGATTCTAGCTCCGAATTCCTTCCCAAGCTCCCAAATCAGCTTTCTCTCACTAGGTCCACACTCTCTCTCTCTAAAAAGCGTGAAGGAAGAAGAAAGAAAATACCTCCCTTCAGATTCTGCATGTCCGAGTATTTATAACTGGACAGCTGGTAATCGATTACCATAGTGCTGTAATCGATTACCAGAGGTAAAAATTACACTAGAAAACGTTTCTGGAAATTTGGTAATCGATTACAACCCTTGATAATCGATTACCAAAACTAGCTCTCGGTAATCGATTACAAACTCCTTGTAATCGATTACCAGAATCCAAAACTCTTCATTTTAACCTGAAATAGAATTCTAAGTTAATTTCCATAATCCCCACTCAACCTCTAATTACCAAACACATAATCTTATTTCTATCCTAATGAGTTATTAAAACTTCTGGTTAAGGCTAATAACTTGGTCTTATACTTGAGTTTTAAATCATAGCTCCTCAATTAACCTTAATCTCTTAACTTATTTTCCTTTAATTACTAATACTTAACCCTCTTATTTCAGCCTAATAAGTTGTTTAAAGTTTCTAATTTGCTGGATGTTACATTCTACCCCCTTCTAGCAATTTTGCCCTCAAAATTGTACAAGAAACAAAATTTAAATTTACCTCAACTAAAAAGTTCCGGAAATCGTTCCCGTAACCTGGTGAAGAGTATCCCAGAACCTAAAAGTGAACCTAGAGTCCCTATTTGATATGAGGTTAGAGGAAATGCCATGAAGTCTGATGATCTCTCCAACATACAAACCTGCTAATTACTAAAGGAAAAAGATACTCCTAACTGGTAGGAGGTGAGCTGGCTTGGCCAGTCGGTCCTCATTCACCCAGATGGCATCACCAAAAGCTTGGACTCGGGGCAACCCTATCACAACGTCCCTAACTATACTCTCCCACTTCCACTTAGAGATTACTAATGGTAAAAGGGTTCCTAATGGTTTCGATGTTCTATATAGACCTGTTGACATGTTAAACACTCAAAAAAACTAACCTACTATATTTCTTTCCACATCCTGAAACATCTTGGGTAGAGCCAGGATGTACGAGAAAACTTACCTCTATTAGCTTATTCTAACACCTGCTGCCTGAGGTTACCCCTTTTTGGGACACTGACTCTCCCTTGGAAGAGAATTATTCCATCTTCTGATCCAGAAAAACCCTATGGTTGCCTTCCCTTTTGGAGGCTAGAGTCCAAACTCTGAGCCTCCCTAATTAGAGCTCTTAGCTCACTGGTGAATGCGATACTATGAAGTCTGACACTATGCTCCCAATAGTTACTCCTAAACTTAGGTTCCTGAACTTCTTTAACAACTCCTTTCATGTATCATCACGAGAGACACATGAAGAGACTTCTACTCTATTTGAGTATACTTGACTGGCTTGGTTAGACAACACCCTTGATAAAATCTAATCATAGGAAAAGATTTTACACAACAACTAAGTAAGGATCCTAATTCCATACCCAAACCCATCAACTACCGGTTGGTTTCAAGTCTTATGTTCTTACTGATCTAGCTAGGTTTGAGAAAATTCCAAGTGATTTACATGTTTATATTCTAAGCTCTACTGTATTACTAATTATAAGTCACACACACATAATTACTCAATCCCTCGAATCACTAAGTTTGTGTTGGCTAAATAATCCAACGCTCACGTCATGTTCGAGGAATTAAGTTCACATAATCACATAAACAAACACCGCACATAAGTGAGAGGAAGGTCACTCATTCTTCTAATAAATAACGGGATCCTAATAACACTCATGCCATAAACGTAGGTATAATACCTACCGGTTACAGCATGAACATGGTAAACCCTCATGATCTCCTATCTTCCCTTACTGGGATCTTTTCTATCTCACCCTACCGGTCAGGGCTTGTACTTAATTTGGTTCTAAGTTTTCACTGAAAAGGAAAGTGACATAATATCGTCCATACCCTAGTCCTCCTATAAGTAAAGATTTCTAAATGCTTTAGAGTTCTAACCTAGTGAGTGTGCCTAACAATATCTCAATCCTTTCTAACACTCTGACTAGGCCTAACTATACACAATCAAATCTAACTTTCAGGTTGGGTGAAACTTAGTTGGGTTCAAGTACTGAGTGCCTTCTACGGATTCTCATGGTCTGACTATAAAACTACCCCCCTTAAGGGTTCAGGCTCTCCCTAATATTTCTCAGTGTTTAAAATCTTGATTTCTCTCTTGGAGCTACCAGACCTACATCCCGATATCTAAACTAATTTGTTTTTTCCCTCATGGAATTCATAGAGAAGGCTAAGTATTTGGGTGGTTGGGAGAACATCTACCGCTACTTGATAAATTCTGGTAAACTCTAGAGTTGTCTACTAATCTACTTATTCTATTCACTTCCCATTAAGACCTCAATTATAGTTTCCTCCCCTTTTCTATTAAATTCTAAAAGTCTATGTTATTCCCGCTACTTTGTCATCTTTAACTAAGGTATTAGGTTCACTCACTTTCTCTCTAACAATTCTCTCAGGTGATTTCTAACTCCTTTCTACAGGACTACCCTTAATATGGCTTAATTGTGAACTTCCTGTCCTTACCTGAGTTGTAGGTAAATCTACACTACCTTACGTAATCTATACTAGAATTCTTAACTTTCTTGATTAAGGTTCCTCTCCCTTAGAAGAGTTATGGCTAAGGTTTCCTTCTACTGGTGGTAATAAGTTGAATTAGGTGATTAAGGATGGTGGAACTACTAAGTTGGATTTCCGAGAAAAATTTGGTTCATACCAACTATCCTGACTAAAAGCCTCTACCTAATTCCCTTCCCGAGTACTTCTCCGAGTCCTCGAATTTAAAACCGATATGGTTAGACTTAAGGTATGGGTGAAGTGTTCTTATTTGATGATTTCTAAATTTTCAGATATTCAAAGGCATCACTTCCTAATATTCTTAAGTATTTCCTAAGGGTGAAAAGAAAGTGCAGAAATATTGTTTTCTCACGACAACTTACCCACTCGTTAGGGTTAAAGATATTACTAATGGTAAGTTCTGGAATGGTACTAACATCAGATAATCGAAATCTCACTATCTTTACTAGGGATCTCTAGCTTATTCATTTCCTAAACATGCCCCCAACTCTCAGTGGCTAACAATTAATGTTGTAGTCTTAAGGTACAAGTATAGTGATCTCTCCTAAGGGTTTCTAAAATATTAAGGTCGTAAGACTCTGTCTCTAGGGCCACTAAGTGTTCTCTAAATGTGAGATGTAAAGGTGAGGAAATGGTAGTCGTCATGACTACCCACCCGTCTGGTAGAGTCTAAAGATCTGTCCATGTAATCCATGGACAAAGCAAAAGGGCAAGGTGGCTGAAAGAATCCCCACTCGCCTGACCGTCTCCCGACTACCCTCAAGGTGGCCTAGGAAATATGCCTACTCCTACATCGACTCAAAAGAAACCTCAATTTCCTAACCCTTGTAAGTTTAGGTCTAAATGTCTATATGTCCCTGCTAAGTTTGCTAACTTTAGGTAAGGTCTTAAGCCTACTTAAGTTAAAATCCTCTTAGGTGTCTCTGCGATCACTGGTTTACCTTACGTAGAGTTTCTATCTTAACTTGGACTATAGTCCCGCATTCCTTTTAACATGGCCTCACCAAAAGTTTGTCTCAAAAGAAACTCTAACTATGTGAATTACTACCTAACGTGCACACACACATTCTAACATAACGTGCCACAAAATCATTCAAACAACCAACATTAAAATTCAAACAACAAGACACACACACAAAACATTCAAATTATACAAGTCACACAACGAATACCACATTATAAGTCAAACAACAAGTCAACATCCACAAGTAAAGAATCTATTTTAACTAACTACCTCAGAGGTGCCTAATGCTCACTATGATTCCAGGGTCACATTCTATAAAACTTCTATGGTGAGTATAATGTTCTTAGGAATAAACTTAAGTTACTCTTTTTTCTAATACAAGATGGGTGGCTCTACCCTTGTTAAGAAGTATTCTAACTCTTTGACCAAGGTAACCTACTCACATGACTAACCATAATCTCCGTGTACAATGTACACACTATAGGAGTGATCAGTCCCTATGATGAGTACACGTATTAGAAGATCACAATAAGCCACGGGCAACTAGCCTAACCACAGTCCAATTGGATTGAACTGCTCTGATACCAAAATGTAACACCCTAATTTCTGAACTCAGAATTAATGCCCGTTGGAGACACTATTCCCGAAGTTCTTGAAATCATTACGTTAAATTTTCAATATCGTCAAACATTCGCTTAAAAACTATCCAACGATTAGTTTAAGCAATTACATTACAACATCAATATCTCTAAATAATAGTAAATCTTACTTAATGTTAGGGAAGAATCCACACTTGGAGTGTTGTGGTTCTTAAGATTCACACCGGAATTTCGGCAGAATCTCCCCTAAAAATCGGAGGTTTACCAATCTCGAACTTAACCTGAAACTCAGTAAAACCACCAGCACAATTTAATAACACATTTACACTAAAATCATAATAGGGCCTCCATGGCCAGAATAAAATATATATACATATATACATCAATACACCTCAATCAATAAATACATATTAACTAAATCAACTAATAAGTCTTCTACTTGAAGTACCACTCCGCTTCAAGCATTCCTTTCCCTGCTTCAATATTACCTGAAATACCTGCGCAGCTAGAGTATATCCCCGAAACGTGGGGTGAGATAATAATCTCAGCGAGTATAACTAAACATGCATAAAGTGTGGGGAAGATCAACTTAACTAACTGATATAAAGCTAAATATCATACTCAAATTCATATCAATTAAGATAATTAACATAACATATTCACGGACTTAATACTCAAATCATTAAAATGCAATAATAATGCAACTCACTGCTGTGCCCAGCAGGCATGAACTTATTACTGAAACTGGAGTTAGACCTGAGCTCAGACTACGGGAAACGTCTTTCCCGGGGACGAATCCCACCCATTACTGGACTGAAGTCAAGTTTTCTTATAATTACTGAATTTTCTTAACTCACAGCACAAAGGCCGACTTAAATTAACTCACGGTCGAAACCGGCTTACATGAATCAATAATGAAAACTGAAGTTTTAACTCACAGCACGAAAGCTGGCTTACTTAACTCACGGTCGAAACCGGTAAACATGAATTGATAACCCAAAGCTAGAATTTCGAGTATTTCGAGTGTTTCGAAAACTTTCGTAACTTTCGTAACTTCGAAATCCAAGGGATTTACAATCAATCCATAGCATAAATTACTCAATTCTTAGCATAGACTTCATAAATCTATTCAATTCAACCATATAGAAGGGAATCGAAGGGTAGGGATCATACAATGAGTATTTCGTTAATTTTGTAATCTCGCTACTTTCGTAAATCTCGCTACCCCAAGGTTTTCCATGAAAATACTAACCAAACTACTCAATCTCATGCATACATTACTATTCTAACCACAATTATCATATAAAAGAGGGATTAAAGAGTAGGGTTCATACATTGGGGAGAAATCAAACTCAAAGAGAAAAGTGGGGTGTGTGAGTTATACTAACCAATCCTTGGGAATCAAGAGTAGGATGGAAGATTGAAGTGTTTCACTTGATGATTCTAGCTCCGAATTCCTTCCCAAGCTCCGAATTCCTTCCCAAGCTCCCAAATCAGCTTTCTCTCACTAGGTCCACTCACTCTCTCTCTCTAAAAAGCGTGAAGGAAGAAGAAGAAAATAGCTCCCTTCAGATTTTGCATGTCCGAGTATTTATACTGGACAGCTGGTAATCGATTACCATAGTGTTGTAATCGATTACCAGAGGTAAAAATTACACTAGAAAACGTTTTTGGAAATCTGATAATCGATTACAACCCTTGGTAATCGATTACCAAAAACCAGCTCTCGGGTAATCGATTACAAACTCCCTGTAATCGATTACCAGAATCCAAAACTCTTCATTTTAACCTGAAATAGAATTCTAAGTTAATTTCCATAATCCCCACTCAACCTCTAATTACCAAACACAATAATCTTATTTCTATCCTAATGAGTTATTAAAACTTCTGGTTAAGGCTAATACTTGGTCTTATACTTGAGTTTTAAATCATAGCCCCTCAATTAACCTTAATCTCTTAACTTATTTTCCTTTAATTACTAATACTTAACCCTCTTATTTCAGCCTAATAAGTTGTTTAAAGTTTCTAATTTGCGGGATGTTACATCATTCATGTTTTTTTACATCATGTATGTAATAAAGGCATTCCATAAGCAATAAAAAAATCTCACTAAGGGTTCATTTCATAAGCATTAGAGATAATGGATTATATATTATATTGTATGAATATTTTATTATAGATCAGATAACAAATCAAATAAAATAAAATATTTTTAAATAAATAAAAAGATATAAAAAGACTATAAGATATAAGAGCGTGCTAGGAATAAAAGATGTAATCATTCAATTTAACACTATTTGATAAATGAGAATGGGGAATGTTAATCATAAGTGAGAGAAAATTCGTTCTGTATGAAAGGGGGTATGAGAGGAAAAGTTTCAAAAATTGGTCAATTTCATGGATATGTACAAAAAAATTATATATGATTTCCATGGAAAAACAGTTGGTAGAGAGTATGATTGAAAATGGCGGTGAGACATATTTTCAGTTAGATAAAAATGAGTTAGGGGGGAACAATTATAGGACAAATAGTTACCAACCTTCAAAAAAGTTAAGTATCCCATTAAAAATGTAATATATAAAAAATTCTTTGACAAACTACAAAAAAGAATAATGGTTCCTTTTTTAAAAATGTACTTTTGAAAGTTTTAGAATGTTTAGATAATCATTTTTTAGAAAATATTATGTAATCAATAAATTAAAATAATTTTAAAAGTTACTATAGTTTTTAATTTCTTTTATAAATATAATTTAAAATATGATTTAACGGATATACACGGACAATATAAAAAAGTTTACATGTTGTGGTGGAATAAAGGGAAAAGGGAAGTAACTTGAGTTTATTAGGATATATTGTGCAAATGAAAAACTGAGGTAGGGACAAGAATAAAAGATGAATAGAGAAAAATAACCATTTATGTTAATATGTAATTTTTTAATTTTTATTTATTATGAATTCTATTTATTAAAAAATTATTATATATCTTTTCTTTTGTCAAATAATTATTGTATGTCTAATACGACAAAAATACCCCGTGCATAGATATACCTATTTAATGATAATAATTGCCTAGTTTGGTAATAATTGCCTAATGACAAGAAAAGACATATTGATAAGGAATAACTAACTCACTATAGAGAAATACATTAGTAAGAAATAGTGCCCAAATAATTTATGTCACAGACAAATTTGTTTCTTAAGCTTTTCTATATAAAATTCAAGTATTTAGTATATTGATTTAGTACTTTTATTTCCTTTTTTTTTAGTCCGTGATAGATATAGCATGAGCATCTAATCAATGGTGGTATAGTAATTCTATTTTGTGAATGACATTGTAGCCTAAGAAGCAACTTGATCGTGGCTGAGATCGAGGATGGTGGTCCGACGGGAATCACGCG
Organism: Sesbania bispinosa; assembly: GCA_026901365.1. Taxonomy (NCBI): domain Eukaryota; kingdom Viridiplantae; phylum Streptophyta; class Magnoliopsida; order Fabales; family Fabaceae; genus Sesbania; species Sesbania bispinosa. The sequence goes on from QLOH01000376.1 coordinate 466,368, forward strand.
GTGGTCCGAGGGTTCCTAATGGTTGTTGAGGTTTCTCCGGTGGTCGCTCCGGGGTGGAGCGCGTGGCGGGGGTACCTGCAAAGACACTCCGATGCTCAAGTCAGAAAAAGGGGGGTTGATGTGAGAGTGTTTTGTGGTTAGATTTAGCTTACCTCTCGCGAGGAGGGGGGCTCCTCCTTATATAGGGGTCCCTTGTCACATCAAGGGGATGGTGGGTGCAGGCGGCACCCACGCCGTAATCCCACTGTTCCGGCCGTAAATCTCGCGGCGTGTGTCAGTGGTCTTCCTCTTTACCAGAGCGTTTCTGCTTTGTCGGGGGCGGCATGGGGCGCATTAAATGTGATGAGACTTGGTAGGTAGCCTAGATCTAGGCCTCTAGGTAGTGAGGGCCGGAGGTCTCGCTTAGGGAGTGATTCTGGTGAGAGTGACTCCGAGCGGTTCCGGCCATCGGTCGTATTGGTCGTCGATCGGATTGTAGCGTTTGTGCGGTGAAAGTATGTTTCGTGGCGTCGGTGGTTGTTTCCTCATGTTCACGGTCGGCCGGGGATCGGATCACAACTAATCTTAGATTCCATCTATATAATGAGCTTTATTGCTAATACATATCATTTTTTGTTACGCATACCTTTCCTCATCTCCTTACGAGTTCTCCATAACTCCCTTTTTAAGCAAAAAGTAAAGTAATTCAAATTTAATTTAAAGTTATGTTTTACTATATATGAATTGGAGATGTTGCTTATAAATTAAAGCAAGATATCATCTTTCTGAGCTTTATCATGCATGATGCATATTAATTTGGGGTGATTGAGCAATGACGGAACCAAAAATTTTATGTTGTAGGGACAATTATACATCCATTTATAGCATTAAGAATATAACACATTTATATTAAAGTATGAATATGCATCATAAATGTGTAAGAGTAGAAATTCACCAAAAATGAAAGAAGAGAAAAATAGAACATGAGCGTTTATGAGAACAAAAATGTGTGCAAGAAAAGAAAATGTAGTGAGCAAGCCTCCGTGTTATTGAGCGGAGGGAATGAAATTAAGAAGCGGATGGCATTTACAGTAAAATTTATTGAACAATGGGGGCAATTTTTTCAGGTTATACATATAGTATTAAGAAAATTAAAATTTCTAGTGCTTGCAGTTGCCCCACAAACATAAACGTGGGTCTATCCATGTGATTGAGTATTGATAGATGATCCCTACAACTATTTCTTTGACCTTTAATGGGGATTCTAAGGTAATTTGTGCACCGCTACCCAAGTTACTTTACCCATTGTTGCAGGTTGTTCCAGTATTAATAATTTAATAAAGGAAATTTTTCATTTTTTTCTGAAGTGCTGAAGCGTTGAGTTTTGCTTAAGGTACTTTGAAAGTAGGGTACCTTTCATCACTTAGAAGGAGACAACGGAAAAAAGGTGGAGCGGTGGAGTGACGACGGGGAAGAGGAAGAGGCCACCGTGGATTGCAATTTGCAATTTTAATACCCCTTTCTTATGTGCTTTTTGTAACATCCCGCAAATTAGAAACTTTAAACAACTTATTAGGCTGAAAATAAGAGGGTTAAGTATTAGTAATTAAAGGAAAATAAGTTAAGAGATTACGGTTAATTGAGGAGCTATGATTTAAAACTCAAGTATAAGACCAAGTATTAGCCTTAACCAGAAGTTTTAATAACTCATTAGGTTAGAAATAAGATTATTGTGTTTGGTAATTAGAGGTTGAGTGGGGATTATGGAAATTAACTTAGAATTCTATTTCAGGTTAAAATGAAGAGTTTTGGATTCTGGTAATCGATTACAGGGAGTTTGTAATCGATTACCCGAGAGCTAGTTTTTAGGTAATCGAGTACTCACAGGTTGTAATCGATTACCCGAAAGCTGAATTTTGTGTGATCAATTACGTAATCGATTACCTGAGGGCTGAGTTTTTGGTAATCAATTACCAAGGGTTGTAATCGATTACCAGTTTCCCAGAAACGTTTCCTAGTGTAAATTCTACCTCTGGTAATCGATTACAGCATTACTGTAATCGATTACAACATTACTGTAATCGATTACCAGCTGTCCAGTATATATACCCTTTGCATGCAAAACTCAGAATTTTCAATTGCCTTCTTCACCATTCGAACCCTAGAGAGAGAAAGAGTGTTCCTAGAGAGAGAAGTAGAAATTTGAAGTGGTTGAGGAGAATCAAAGCTAGGATTCACCAAAGGAACTTCCAATCCATCAATTCTTCTTGAGATTTTCAAGAAATTGGTGAGTATAACTCACACACCCACTTTTCTCTTTGAGTTTGATTTCTCCCCAATGTATGAACCCTACTCTTTAATCCATCTTTTATATGATAATCATGGTTAGATTAGTAATGTATGCATGAATTTGAGTAGTTTGGTTGGTTGTTTCGTTGGAAAACCTTAGGGTAGCGAGATTTACGAAAGTAGCGAGATTATGAAATGCTTAATGTATGAACCCTACCTCTTCGATTCCCTTTCTAATTAGTTAATATGATTGAATTGATGAATTTTATGCTGGAATTGAATAATTCATGATATGGATTGATTGTAAATCCCTTGGATTTCGAAGTTACGAAAGTTACGAAAGTTTTCGAAACGCTGGAAATTCTAGTTTTGGGTTATCAATTCATGTTTACCGGTTTCGACCGTGAGTTAAGTAAGCCAACCTTCGTGCTGTCAGTTAAAACTTCAGTTTTCATTATTGATTCATGTAAGCCGGTTTCGACCGTGAATTAATTTAAGCCGGCCTTTGTGCTGTGAGTTAAGAAAATTCAGTGATTATAAGTGAAACTTGACTTCGGTCCAATAATGGGTGGGATTCGTCCCCGGGAAAGACGTTTCCCGTAGTCTGAGCTCAGGTCTAACTCCATTTTCAGTAATAAGTTCATGCCTGCTGAGCACAACAGTGAGTTGCATTATTATTGCATTTTAATGATTTGAGTATTTAGTTCATGAATATGTTATGTTAATTATCTTTAAATGATATGAATATGAGTATGATATTTGGCTACACATTAGTTAGTTAGGTTGATCTTCCCCACACTCTATGCATGTTTAGTTATACTCGCTGAGATTATTATCTCACCCCACGTTGCGGGGATTTACTCTAGTTGTGCAGGTGCCTTTGGTGATGTTGAGACAGTTATGGTGAGGATAGAGTTGGATCTTACTTCGGTTGGAAGATTCATAAATAGGATTATTTCTTAATGTATTTGTTGTTGTTATTTGGTTACTTATTTAGGTCTATTGTTGTATCTTGTATAAATGTAATTATTCTTTATTTGGCCACTGAGGCCTAGTTTTAATGTTATGATAGGTTTAAATATTGAGATTTACTGGTTTTTGCTGATTTTCAGGTTAAGCTGAATTCTGGTAATAGTCCGGTTTTTAGGGGAGACTCTGCCGAATTTTCGGTATGAGTTCATTGAACCACACTTCTTCAAGTGTGGATTCTTCCCTAAATTTTAAGTAAGATTTACTATTATTCATGAAATTGATGTTGTATTGAAATTGCTTAAGCTAATCGTTGGAAAGTTTAAGCGAATGTGTGACGATATCGAAAATTTAACGTAATGATTTCAAGAACTTCAGGGATAGTGTCTCCAACGGACATTATTTCTAAGTTTAGAAATTAGGGCATTACATTTTGGTATCAGATCAGTTCAATCCAATTGGACTGTGGCTAGGCTAGTTGCCCGTGGCTTATTGTGATCTTCTAGTACGTGTACTCATTATAGGGACTGATCACTCCTATAGTGTGTGCATTGTACACGGAGATTATGGTTAGTCATGTGAGTAGGTTACCTTGGTCAAGGAGTTAGAATACTTCTTAACAAGGGTAGAGCCACCCATCTTGTATTAGAAAGAGAGTAACTTAAGTTTATTCCTAAGAACATTATACTCACCATAGAAGCTTTATAGAATGTGACCCTGGAATCCTAGTGAACATTAGGCACCTCTGAGGTAGTTAGTTAAAATAGATTCTTTACTTGTGGATGTTGATTTGTTATTTGACTTATAATGTGGTATTCGTTGTGTGATTTGTATAATTTGAATGTTTTGTGTGTGTCTTGTTGTTTGAATTGCAATGTTGGTTGTTTGAATGGTTTTGTGGCACGTTATGTTAGAATATGTGCGTACACGCTAGGTAGTAATTCACATAGTTAGAGTTTCTTTCGAGACAAACTTTTGTGAGACCATGTTAGAAGGAATGCGGAACTATAGTCCAAGTTAAGATAAAAACTCTATGTAGGGTAAACCAGTGATCGCAGAGACACCTAAGAGGACTTTAACTTAAGTAGGCTTAAGATCTTACCTAAAGTTAGCAAACTTAGCAGGGACATATCGACATTTAGACCTAAACTTACAAGGGTTAGGAAATTGAGGTTTCTTTTGAGTCGATGTAGGAGTAGGCATATTCCTAGGCCGCCTTGAGGGTAGTCGGGAAACGGTCAGGCGAGTGAGGATTCTTTCAGCCACCTTGCCCTTTTGCTTTGTCCATGGATTACATGGACAAATCTTTAGACTCTACCAGACGGGTAGGTAGTCATGATGACTACCATTTCCTCACCTTTACATCTCACATTTAGAGAACACTTAGTGGCCCTAGAGACAGAGTCTTACGACCATAATATTCTAGAAACCCTTAGGAGAGATCACCATACTTGTACCTTAAGACTAAACATTAATTGTTAGCCACTGAGAGTTGGGGGCATGTTTAGGAGATGAATAAGCTAGAAATCCCTAGTAAAGATAGTGAGATTTCGATTATCTAATGTTAGTACCGTTCCAGAACTTACCATTAGTAATATCTTTAACCCTAACGAGTGGGTAAGTTGTCATGAGAAAACAATACTTCTGCTCTTTCTTTTCACCCTTAGGAAATACTTAAGAATATTAGGAAGTGATGCCTTGAATATCTGAAAATTTAGAAATCATCAAATATGAACACTTCACCCATACCTTAAGTCTAACCATATCGGTTTTAACTTCGAGGACTCAGAGAAGTACTCGGGAAAGGAATTAGGTAGAGGCTTTTAGTCAGGATAATTGGTATGAACCAATTTTTTCTCAGAAATCCAACTTAGTAGTTCCACCATCCTAAATCACCTAATTCAACTTATTACCACCAGTAGAAAGAAACCTTAGCCATAACTCTTCTAAGGGAGAGGAACCTTAATCAAGGAAATTAAGAATTCTAGTATGGATTACGTAATGTAGTGTAGATTTACCTACAACTCAGGTAAGGATAGGAAGTTCACAATTAAGCCATATTAAGGGTAGTCATGTAGAAAAGGGTTAGGAATCACCTGAGAGAATTGTTAGAGAGAAAGTGAGTGAACCTAATACCTTAGTTAAAGATAACAAAGTAGTGGGAATAACATAGACTTTTAGAATTTAATAGAAAAGGGGAGGTAACTATAATTGAGGTTCTAATGGGAAGTGAATAGAATAAGTAGATTAGTAGACAACTCTAGAGTTAACCAAGAATTTACCAAGTAGCGGTAGATGTTCTCCCAGCCACCCAAATACTTAGCCTTCTCTATGAATTCCTTGAGGGAAAAACAAATTAGTTTAGATATTTGGATGTAGGTTTGGTAACTCCAAGAGAGAAATCAAGATTTTAAACACTGAGAAATATTAGGGAGAGCCTGAACCCTTAAGGGGGGTAGTTTTATAGTCAGACCATGAGAATACGTAGAAGGCACTCAGTACTTGAACCCAACTAAGTTTCACCCAACCTGAAAGTTAGATTTGATTGTGTATAGTTAGGCCTAGTCAGAGTGTTAGGAAAGAATTGAGATATTGTTGGGCACACTCACTAGGTTAGAACTCTAAAGCATTTAGAAATCTTTATTTATAGGAGGACTAGGGTATGGACGACATTATGTCACTTTCCTTTTCAGTAAAAACTTAGAACCAAATTAAGTACAAGCCCTGACCGGTAGGGTGAGATAGAGAAAGATCCCTGTAAGGGAAGAAAGGAGACTACGAGGGTTTACCATGTTCATGCTGTAACCGGTAGGTATTATACCTACGTTTATGGCATGAGTGTCGTTAGGATTCCGTTATTTTATTAGAAGAATGAATGACCTTCCTCTCACTTGTGTGCGGTGTTTGTTATGTGATTATGTGAACTTAATTCCTCGAACATGACGTAAGCGTTGGATTATTTAGCCAACACAAACTTAGTGATTCGAGGGATTGAGTAATTATGTGTGCATGACTTATAGTTAGTAATATAGTAGAGCTTAGAATATAAACATGTAAATCACTTGGATTTTTCTCAAACCTAGCTAGATCAGTAAGGACATAAGACTTGAAACCAACCGGTAGTTGATGGGTTTGGGTATGGAATTAGGATCCGTACTTAGTTGTTGTGTGAAATCTTTTCCTATGATTCGATTTTATCAAGGGTGTTGTCTAACCAAGCCAATCAAGTATACTCAAATAGAGTAGAAAGTCTCTTCATGTGTCTCTCGTGATGATACATGAAAGGAGTTTGTTAAAGAAGTTCAGGAACCTAAGTTTAAGAGTAACTATTGGGGAGCATAGTGTCAGACTTCATAGTATCGAATTCACGAGTGAGCTAAGAGCTCTAATTAGGGAGGCTCAGAGTTTGGACTCTAGCCTCCAAGAGGGAAGGCAACCATAGGGTTTTCTGGATCAGAAGATGGGATAATTCTCTTCCAAGGGAGAGTCAGTGTCCCTAAAAGGGGTAACCTCGGGCAACAGGTGTTAGAATAAGCTAATAAAGGTAAGTTTCTCGTACATCCTGACTCTACCAAGATGTATCAGGATGTGGAAAGAAATATAGTAGGTTAGGTTTCTAAGTGTTTAATGTGTTAGCAGGTCTATATAGAACATCGAAACCATTAGGAACCCTTTTACCATTAGTAATCTCTGAGTGGAAGTGGGAGAGTATAGTTAGGGACGTTGTGATAGGTTTGCCCCGAGTACAAGCGGTTGGTGATGCCATCTGGGTGAATGAGGACCGACGGGCCAAGCCAGCTCACCTCCTACCAGTTAGGAGTACCTTTTCCCTTAGCAATTAGCAGGTTTGTATGTTAGAGAGATCGTCAAACTCCATGGCATTTCCTCTAACCTCATATCAAATAGGGACTCTAGGTTCACTTTTAGGTTCTGGGATACTCTTCACCAGGTTACGGGAACGATTCCCGGAACTTTTTAGTTGAGGTAAATTTAAATTTTGTTTCTTGTACAATTTTGAGGGCAAAATTGCTAGAAGGGGGTAGAATGTAACATCCCGCAAATTAGAAACTTTAAACAACTTATTAGGCTGAAAATAAGAGGGTTAAGTATTAGTAATTAAAGGAAAATAAGTTAAGAGATTAAGGTTAATTGAGGAGCTATGATTTAAAACTCAAGTATAAGACCAAGTATTAGCCTTAACCAGAAGTTTTAATAACTCATTAGGTTAGAAATAAGATTATTGTGTTTGGTAATTAGAGGTTGAGTGGGGATTATGGAAATTAACTTAGAATTCTATTTCAGGTTAAAATGAAGAGTTTTGGGTTCTGGTAATCGATTACAGGGAGTTTGTAATCGATTACCCGAGAGCTAGTTTTTAGGTAATCGATTACTAACAAGTTGTAATCGATTACCCGAGAGCTGAATTTTGTGTGATCGATTACGTAATCGATTACCTGAGGGCTGAGTTTTTGGTAATCAATTACCAAGGGTTGTAATCGATTACCAGTTTCCCAGAAACGTTTCCTAGTGTAAATTCTACCTCTGGTAATCGATTACAGCATTGCTGTAATCGATTACCAGCTGTCCAGTATATATACCCTTTGCATGCAAAATTCAGAATTTTCAATTGCCTTCTTCACCATTCGAACCCTAGAGAGAGAAAGAATGTTCCTAGAGAGAGAAAGTAGAAATTTGAAGTGGTTGAGGAGAATCAAAGCTAGGATTCACCAAAAGGAACTTCCAATCCATCAATTCTTCTTGAGATTTTCAAGAAATTGGTGAGTATAACTCACACACCCACTTTTCTCTTTGAGTTTGATTTCTCCCCAATGTATGAACCCTACTCTTTAATCCCTCTTTTATATGATAATTATGGTTAGATTAGTAATGTATGCATGGATTTGAGTAGTTTGGTTGGTTGTTTCGTTGGAAAACCTTAGGGTAGCGAGATTTACGAAAGTAGCGAGATTACGAAATGCTTAATGTATGAACCCTACCTCTTTGATTCCCTTTCTAATTAGTTAATATGATTGAATTGATGAAGTTTATGCTGGAATTGAATAATTCATGCTATGAATTGATTGTAAATCCCTTGGATTTTGAAGTTACGAAAGTTACGAAAGTTTTCGAAACACTCGAAATTCTAGTTTTGGGTTATCAATTCATGTTTACCGGTTTCGACCGTGAGTTAAGTAAGCCAACCTTCGTGCTGTGAGTTAAAACTTCAATTTTCATTATTGATTCATGTAAGCCGGTTTCGACCATGAGTTAATTTAAGCCGACCTTTGTGCTGTGAGTTAAGAAAATTCAGTGATTATAAGAAAACTTGACTTCGGTCCAGTAATGGGTGGGATTCGTCCCCGGGAAAGACGTTTCCCGTAGTCTGAGCTCAGGTGTAACTCCAGTTCAGTAATAAGTTCATGCCTGCTGGGCACAGCAGTGAGTTGCATTATTATTGCATTTTAATGATTTGAGTATTTAGTTCATGAATATGTTATGTTAATTATCTTTAAATGATATGAATATGAGTATGATATTTGGCTACATATTAGTTAGTTAGGTTGATCTTCCCCCACACTCTATGCATGTTTAGTTATACTCGCTGAGATTATTATCTCACCCCACGTTGCGGGGATTTACTCTAGTTGTGCAGGTGCCTTTGGTGATGTTGAGACAGTTATGGTGAGGATAGAGTTGGATCTTACTTCGGTTGGAAGATTCATAAATAGGATTATTTCTTAATGTATTTGTTGCTGTTATTTGGTTACTTATTTAGGTCTATTGTTGTATCTTGTATAAATGTAATTATTCTTTATTTGGCCACTGAGGCCTAGTTTTAATGTTATGATAAGTTTAAATATTGAGATTTACTGGTTTTGCTGATTTTCAGGTTAAGCTGAATTCTGGTAATAGTCCGATTTTTGGGGGAGACTCTGCCGGATTTTCCGGTATGAGTTCATTGAACCACACTTCTTCAAGTGTGGATTCTTCCCTAAATTTTAAGTAAGATTTACTATTATTCATGAAATTGATGTTGTATTGAAATTGCTTAAGCTAATCGTTGGAAAGTTTAAGCGAATGTGTGACGATATCGAAAATTTAACGTAATGATTTCAAGAACTTCAGGGATAGTGTCTCCAACGGACATTGTTTCTAAGTTTAGAAATTAGGGCGTTACATTTTTATCCCTTTTAGTGTAAATTTTAGATTTTTCTCTAATTTTTCATTTATTTGATTGAAAATTGATAATGGAGTTTTGAGATTTTAGTCCATGGGTTGACTATTACGATTATGAGATTTTGATTTTAACTTGACTTAATGGGTTGGGGAGGTTAAGAATGGTGGATGTCGAGGGAGGAAGAGGGCAGTAAAGGGAGTACACGGTGGTGTTCGTGAACGAGGAATGTCGGTGGCGCATCATGCCAAACATGAAGAGAAAATCTATAGCCAGTGATGGCAAGATGAAAAACGGTTTTGCAAGTGGCAGATATGGCGAAAATAAGGTAGCAGGAGACGCACAGTGATGACCGAAAACGACAGCTAGACTCCCAAGGCGTTGAGCAGTGGCGTGCAGCGATGGAGATGGGATAGAGTTGGTGCTACAACTGTGATTGTGGAAGAAGCCATGATAATTGAAGCTTCCAGGCGCAACGGAGATGAAGGGAGTGAGTCACTTGGGTCGGTTGACATGATGTGATTATTAAGCAATACCAAACATCCATGTAAACCATCTTTCAATTCCTGCGATAGAGGTTTCGTATTGCAATAGTGCCCTTCATACAAAATTTAATTGCTTAACAAAGTACTGGCAACCGTTTCAATTAAATGAATCTGAACAGCTTAATTTAATATTATTATATCCTACGTCTGTCATTACTTGTGTACCGCTGCACATGTATTTTACTTGTGCACCTTAGAATTCCCCCACCTTTAAATGGTGTAGAATGGAAATTAAATTTGGTAAAACATGATGGTATGGTTTTAGAAGGGTTGGAAATAATTTACAAAGTGTCATTCTTTTAACTCCTGGACATATGGTTTTCATATGTAAAAGAACACTCCATTTCAAGTACATAGTTTTTATATGAGTGCCCTAGAGAGAAACAACCCTTTAAAAAAGGTTAAGGTATATAAAGGCCTCCAATAGTCAAAGAAATATATGTCAAAATGATGAAGATTCAAAAGATTATAAAGTAGGTCAAAAGAGAAAAACAAACTTGACATTAAAATATCTTTAACCATATGAATCTATAGATGTGTTAAAGATTATTAGCTTCTATTCTCCTCAATTTACTTATTTCATTTTATAATATTTTCATGGAATATATCTAAAGTAAGTCTATAAACCATGTGGAATTTGTAAGCATTAGTAGGTTTCAATTTTTAATAGACTGAAAAATGATTATGAAATGTTTGACTTACGAAATACTATTTTTTTCAAAAAAAAAAATTATTACTATGAAGAAAGCTACAACTCTTGGCAAAGCAAGCTCTTTCCATCCTTCATGGCTTACTGGAAGGCATGCTCTCAAAACTAAAGGGTTTTGGAACCCTCTCTAACTTGACCAATAACTGATAAGGTCTCATTTAATGAAGACAGACTTAGTTTAAATGACTCAGTTATTTAATTTGCAAGTTAATCCTCCAGAATAAATTATTTTTATTTTTATTTAATTAATTTTTTGAATTTTTAAATTGTATTTTTTAAAATCTTATTTTTAATTTATTCCCCATCCGACCACCACCACTCCACCACCCTTCTTCACATTAGAAAACTGTATTCTCTATCTCATTGTCACCGGTGAAATGTCGTCAACCATGATCGTTCAAAGTCGTCCTGTCTCTCATCACCTACAATCAGTAATAAGATCAGAGAAAGGGGAGAGAGATAAATAGAGCAAAACCACCCTTGCAAATCCCACCATCTGCGCCCACCATCTGGGCGCCCCAAGCTCGCGGCTATAATGGTCGTTATTCATTCACAATAAACCGCTTCTAATGATGCATTAAGTGGTAGGCTTGTGTTCTTAATCTGGATCCATGTAAAATTCTTCATTTACGGCGTGACGTTCCTGTGTTCCATGTCCGAAACTATGATCTTTTTTTTAAAAAATCTGACAATTAAGTGTGTTATATTTACAAATACACATGGTGATAATGAAATGTGATTTGGCTTTGTGGTGCAAGCGCTTTTTTTGAACCATGAGGGGTGGGGTTCGACTCTGTTTACCCCACCTTGTTTTTTTTTTTTATTATTTCAGTATTATTCATATAAAGTTATGTCTTTTTCCTAATTGAAATTTAATCATAAAAACTTAATTAAGAAGTACATAAAATAAATAATTAAAATATCTAATGATACGATATTGAATTATTTTAATATAAATAAATATTATAATTTTTTAATGTAAAAACAAATATTTGTGCTAAGTGAATTAAATAAATTATTTACTTATATTTTAGTACATTGAATTGTATTAATTACAATTTATATATGTGTTTTTTTATATGAAATTAAAATAAAAAATAAAATTAATTAACAATTAGTTAAACTTAAAGCAAATAATTAAAATATCTAATAATATCATATTCAATTATTTTAATATAAATAAATATTTCAATTTTTAATATAAAATAAAATATTTAATTATATTTATGACATTGAAATATATTAATTACAATTCACATATGGGATATTTTCTAAGTGAAATTAAAATACATGTTTTCAATTAATAACTAACTAAAGTAAATAATTAAAATATCTCATGACATCAAATAAAATGATTTTATTGAACTCCTAAAATCAAATAGGCATTATAGATCACTGAGCGGTTGGATCACCTGGTAAGGAGTTGTCCAGCTTAATAAGTTATCTCGAGCTCGAGCTTTGGGTATGTAGTTGTGTTAAATACTCGTAGGGACAATTTTGCTGCCCATAGAGGTCTTACTTGACTCGAATAGAAATTACTCTCCTGGAGGATACTTGTGGTTTTGCAAATAAAAAAAGACATTAGTGGCTTCACGTGCTTGAATTCACTTAAACAAAAGTGTTAAGGACCTTGTGACATGCTTAAACACTAATTTAAGTGATTTTTCTAATTAAAACATAATTTTTGGAGAACTAATTATTGAAAATAGAGATAAATAAATTCATATGACTCATGAAAAAATTGAAAAAAAAATATTCCAAGGCGTCATTGGGTGCGTTAGAATTGTATGTGAGTGGCATGCTATTTCTTGAAGGTTAGTGAATGGTTCATATTAAGGTCATGCATTATTCTTATACAAAATGTTGGAGTTCCTACCCTAGCATCGGTTCATCCAAACAATGAAGCGGCCGTTGTAACATCCCAAAATTCCAGTTGTAATATATGTTAAAACAGTAATAAAATGGGTTTGAGATAAAAGAAATTGTCTCGGTAGTGTTTGGAAGTTAGGGGAGTGAATTAGGCATCAAACTGGGCAATTCTACTTTGGTCTGGGCGCTCAAACGCTCAGGTGCGGGCTCAAACACGCAGAAAGAGTGAAAATTGGGAGTTTGCAGAAAGTTTGGGCGCTCAAACGCCCAGACGGCAGAAGAAAGAAATTAAGGGCCCTGGCAGAAAGTTTGGACGCTCAAACGCCCAGGTGGGGGTTCAAGCGCCCAAGCCTGATGCTCTTGCATATCAGGCAGAGAGTTTAGGAGCTCAAATGCCCTGATTGGGCGCTTAAGCGCCCAAACGCGTTCTGCCCCTCTTAAATTCGCTGTATTCTTCTTCCTCGCTCTTCTTCATTTCTTCTTCTTTCTAGGGCTTCTAGTGAGAGAGGGAGAGGGTTTTTAGAGAGAGAAAGTGAGAGGCAGAATGAGCACAACTAGATTGAAGGTCTTCTACCACCATTCCAAGGCTTAGGGATCATCTCCCCTTCCTCCACCATCTCCATTTCTCCTATCTTTTCTCCACTTAAGTGATATAACTCACACACTCTCACTTTCATGATTATTTGTCTCCCTTATGACCCATATTCTCTTATTCCCTCTCATTTTGGTTTGTGGATGTTGATTTATTATTGGATTAGATGATATGCATGATTTGAGTTGTGTATGAGCTTGTATGTGAAACCCTAGGTTAGAGGATTTTGGGAATGTTGGGGTTTTGTGGGATTGATTGCTGTTGGGTGATTGTATTGATGATTCTTGAAGCTCTATAATGATTTGGAAGTTATTAAGTATACATAATCTATTGTTGATTCCGAATTTAGAAGAAAATGAATTTGGCCCTTGGCCACCACACTCTAATTAATGAATTTGGCTTCGGCCATAGTTCACCTTAATTAATCAAGATTTGGACTCCGGTCCCCAGTTAATTGGACTTCGGTCCCCAATTAAAACACAGGTTTCGGCCCCCAGTTAATTGGCGGTGTTATGCCAAAGGGAGACGTTCCTTGTAGTCTGAGCTCAGGTCTAGCCCCAGATAGTGATAAGACCCCGTCTGCCGGGTAATGCAGGTCATTCATGTTTACAATTATGTTTATGTTGAGATAATATATTGCGAATGGTGTTCCTTTCTCTGTTGCATAGAGAACAATAGGAATTTTCCTGGCACATAGACGAGAAAAATTTCCGTCTCTGATTTAGAGACGAATTGTGTTCCGTCTCTAAAAGTGACAATTTGTAAAAAAATATCCATTTCCAAAAATTTTCGGAAATACACATCCAGAAGCCACTTTTTTTTTTCCGGAAATATACGTCCGAAAGCTATTTTTATCGTTGGTTTTCGAAAATTTCCGGAAGTTTTTTTTTTTTTTCCGAAAATTAATTTCCAGAAGTATTTTTTAAAGGGAAATTTAAAAATAGGGTGGTGGTGGTGGTGGTGGTGGAGGAGGAGGAGGAGGGGGGGATGGGGATGGGTAGGGTGGGAAATTTAAAAGTTACAAACATTATTGGGGGTGCGAATAACAAAAAGGGGGCGTTAAAAGCAACTCCCACTAGGACCCACTCAAAATAAACATCTGCAGAAAAACACATTTGTATAATCAGAGTCTATAGGGAGTTGCTTTTGGGACCCCATTTTTGCTATTCGCGCCCCCATAATATACCCCCTTCCCAAACTACCCCTACCCCATTAATTTCCGGAATGTCCGGAAGATTCCAGAATTTCTGTTAACAAAGTTGATATCCGAAATTAATTTCCGGAAAGTTCCGGAATTTTTTTACAGCAAGACGAGTTTATAGACGGAAAAATTCCGTCTCTAAACACAAAACATTGAAAAAAAAATAAAGGGGAGGGGGGGAAGGGACCGGAACAAAAAGAGGAATGAGGGAGTAGGGAAGGGGGAGGGGAGGGGAGGGGGAGGGGGAGGGGGAGTGGGTTGGGGGTGGGGGGTGGGGGTGGGGGTGGGCGGGGGGTAGGGGTAGTTTTGGAATGGGGTATATTATGGGGGTGCGAATAGCAAAAAGGGTGGTTCCAAAAGCAACTCCCGAGTCTATGGAGCCAAGGCCCAGCCCATATTCCCGGTCCAAAATGAAGCAAGGAGCGCTGAGCTCACTCCAATTTGTGAAAGGCTTTCGACCAAAAAAAAAATTTGTGAAAGGCTGAAAGAAACCCTCATCCTCTCACTCCAGTCAAATCCGTTGCTAGGCTCTGCGCAGCGCGACTGAGCTCCACTGCCACAGCAACATCTTCTCGTCGACGTCGTCACCCCGTAAGGTACAGTACTCCTTCGCCCCTACTTATTATTGTTCCGTTTCTCTCTATTGTCTCTCATGGCGTTCGATATTTCTTCTCTTAGTTTGTTTCCGTTGAAGATCGGTCATTGAAGTGTGGATGTGTCATTGGTTGTCGCTAAAGGACTGAACGAACAGAGGTTAGTGAGTTCTTCAAATTAGGGTTTTACTTTTTGGCTTGTAAATATTGTTTATCTTGTAAATATGCTTCTGTTGAATATATTCTGTTTATGAACTTTGTCATTAGGTACTTGGTGATTAATTGTTAAGCTTCGGGTATATGTATTTGCATTTTTGAAGTTTAAATTTTTAGTTTGATCTCTAATTTCGTTATTTTCTTCTTTCGATAAAGTATATTCTAATCAAAATTGTGGTAGATAAGTTTCATTTTATTGTTACTATTAATATTGATTTATCTTATTTATTACTTGGCTGGATTGCTATTTGCGAGTTTGCTGAAAGCAGTAAGCTTGGTGCCTAATACTAAAAGGTGATGCTATGCTATAGCATTATTAATGTATCTTTTGAGTTATGTCTGTCTTAGGAATATCACCTGTCCTGACATTCACTGTTTTTATAATTATTACTCAATAATGCTATATGGTGAGAAGGAGATTAGGTACAAATTCATCCAACAAGTGATTTTCTCATTGGTTGTTTTTGAATCTTTGATGTTTCAGTTGGAGTGAGCTCAGCGCTCCCTTACTTCATTACTATAATTTTCACTTCCTTGCTTGTGTTATAGCAGAAGCCTTTATGCCTGCCATCCAACTTTACATTTTAAGGGTCCATGGTCAAAAGTCAAAACTACTGGGTTCTTTACTGTTTGTTTGTATACCTTTTTTCTTGGAGGGAGGGGTGTTATATGGTCAAGGAAATAAGTTGTAGGAATTTGAAAGTTGTAATAGGCACGTAAACATAATTTCATATTTGTTTAAATTTTATTTGGCAAATCAATCTAGCTAAGACTTAAATTAGGAGGACTTTCTAGAATATCAAAGTTCACATATCATTCTTATGGATTTCAAGGGACAAAGCACCGACAATAATTAATACATTTCCCCAAAGTCCTATTTCAATTTGTAAAACAGTCAACAAAGTTTTATTTAATATACACATTATTCTACAAATATTTCAATAACTCCCCATTGAACCATCTTTTGCACAATTTTCTGGACTGTTATATTCTGGTGCATTTTAAAGAACACTGCAATGATCGCTTAGAGTCTGTAGCCATCAGTATCCTGTGCAGGTCTATTGCTCTGGTTATTTTGCATTTTTTGGTTTTGGATTTGCTGTTTTTGCTCTGGCTATCTCTGCATCAGTCACTGTTTGAATTTCAGGTTTCAGAATAGTCTTTGTTTCTTAAGCATAGCAATGACATTGGTGGGCTCACTTCTCTCTTCCAGTATTGAGCCCACATCTTTCTGGAGACACCGAGACACCAGTACTCAATATGAATTAACCTTTACAAATTGAAATAGGTGTTATATGAGTTGGCTTTACTGAATTTGAAAGTTGTAGGAATTTACATGGATTGGCCTTTAAGTGTATTAACTAATATTACCTATATATCCTCAGAAAAAATTGGATTTTCAAACCAACATCATATCTCACTTTATATTATTTTTAGCTGAGATGTATACTTTATGTTATGCAGAGATTCAAATTCAAGGAAGTGACTGATACATGTTCAGTTTAAGCAATTATGAACTTTGAAATTATAAAGTTGGAAAGAATAATATTTTAGCTACCTCAGCAGGTTTGAAAGGTTAGTAAGTTTTAAATACCAATAAGAGACTTTAAGGAGTAGTAAGAGATGTCATGAGCATATTTCTTGATTACTAGAACAGGCCATCCAATCATCTACCTGTTTGAGCTTATTACACCATATAAAAAAGCTTTCCATGCTGCTAGAGACTTGATTTAAGTTTCGGCATACTATAGTAGATTTGTATTTTGAGTTTCCTTCTCTGAGTTTTCTCTTATCTCTACCAGTCTTATCTACTATTAAATGTATAGAATGCTTATTTGACAATTGATTGGTGCTGTTAACTGTTCTTGTCTAAGTGATAGTTAAATTATTTTATCGTAAATACTTAAAACAAGATCTATAAAACATACAAACTACCATGCTTAACACATTGATAAGGTAGGCAGTTATTGACTTAGACTTCTTCATTGATACAGTAATGGAGCAGTCTAGTCAAAGCTTGCCTCCTACCCTAACACAACAAGCACCAACCCAAAGAAAAGTCCCTGGTCCCTGCCTGCTGCCTCTGCAGCGCCCCTGTTCTGAAATCTGAAGTGAACCCTAACAGCCCCGTTCTCTCATGGCCATACTGTCTCCACTCTCCTCTCCGTCTCTGTCTCCATCTGCACCTATTCCGTCTCCGTCTCCATCTGCACCTATTCCGTTGCCGGTGATGTCGTGCCGCTCAGGAACGACTTATCGTGCCTGAACATCAACTGCTCGTCCGGCCGTCCCACACCTGCAGACTGCATCTGATTGGAAGAGGCAAGCTCAACATTTGCTTGCGATGTTGTTTAATGTTTAATTTGTGTGCTTTATTTCTACCATCGGGAATGGGATTTTGGTATCTTGGTTGATCCGCTAATGCCATGTAATACCTTAGTTCACCCTCTCAATTTTATCATTGTCATATTCTTGTATCTATTTTTACCCTTTGAAGCCATATAGTAGAAATTCTTTGCATTTAATTTATATAATTCCAATGGCATCTGAACTCGGTCTGAGTTTGTGCGCAATGTCCTAGCTAGTGTGAGTGAGAAAGAATTCAATAATAATCACTGTTTTTTTTTTTTTTTAAATTTCCTTTTGTTTATTTATTGTCCATTACTTTCAGAAAACATTTTCTATTTTAATTTCTTGTTTTTTTTTGTTTTAATTACAAACAATGTCAACCTGTTCTTTTTCATTTTATTTCATGTTTTGGAGTTTTGTATGTAAAATAGAGAAATCAATACAAAGTTAGTTTTCTGTTTCCTTTATAAACTGTGAAATGATGTTTTTAGAGTTTTATATAGAATGATGTGTTTATAATCAAATTGAAAATGTTTTAGTATTTAAAACTAAAAAAATAGGAAATGAGAATGAGAACAGAAAATGATTTCTTAAAGTAGACTACCCTATTAACAACTTATTCTCAGAACTGGATCATCAAACAAGCCCATCAAATTTGATCAAAGTTTTCAAATTTCAGAAGAAAATCAAAATTTTCTCATGTTATTCCATTTGAGGTGCTTCCTCCTTATCTATCTATCTATTATTAATGACCTAAGATATTTAGGTAGGGTTTAACCTTGTCTTATAAAAAATGATCAAATAGGGTCTTATTTGATAACCCAATATCCAGTCCAAGATAGGTTTAGATAAACCTTTGGGTTACCTTACCTAACTTAAAGAGAAATATTTTTATGTGGAAGTAAGAGGAGAAAATCTTGAACAATAGATCTAATCATGAATGGTTAAGTTTAATACATGAAATCATGTGATTTTTTTTTTTCAAGAGGTAACATGGCTTGTGATTTTTCTAAGAGGTGACGTGGTTTTTTAAGTAATCATATGACCTTTAAATGACTTTTAACATAATGTATGGTTGTATGATTATGATTTACCCTTTTCACCTTCATATAGAAATAATTCTCTCACTAGATAATCCCCATGTGCATATGCACATACACATGTAAATACATGCGTGTTAAGGCAAAACCCTCTTACATGATTTTTAATAACAATAACTTCATGAAACAAAACTCAAGTGCTATTAGATGTGAAAAAATTGATGAGTTACTTAAGTGTTTTAGCAAACACATGAGAAAAATCAATCCATCATAAATCTTAGATAGATACATCAGAAAACTCACTCATATTAATCAAGAAGCTAGCGTATGTGAGTCACCATTAGAAAATGACTTCATTGAAAAAAAAAACTATTGAGATCAAACTCATGTACAATTGAAAAAAAATATATGAACATTATACCCGCCAATTTGGGGTGTAGAGATGGAGAAAAAAATAGATATAAGAAGAAAAAAAAAAGAAGAAAGAGAAAGCGATAGATGTAATAAATTATGTGATGTGAAAAAGAAAAGAAACATATAAAGAAAAATGAGATGGAGAACGAGGTGTATAAATATCATGATTGAAAAAAATTTAAAATTGAAGTTTAAAACAAGGATACATATTTTCCATCCATATATACCCTAGGTTAACAATGATTGTACATATGTTTTAATTTCTAAAAATTCAAAATCGAGGTGAGTAATTCAATTATGACCATATATTATGATGAATGTTATTTTGAAAAGGTTTAATTTTATAAGAATAAAATACTACAAAAATTTGCAATATAATGATAAAAAATATGGAATTTAATTAATATACACTTTCAATGTAAAGAAATTTTACACCGACATTCAATGATAATATTATTTAAAAAAAAAAAATCTCCCCACGCAATTTTTATCTTAAAGTGAACCGCTCTTCTTTTTTATCTTAAAGGAACCGCTCTTCAAACGACCAAAAAGTATTCACCAAAAAAATAGAACGACCAAAAAACCCATGTTGTGATATTTATGTGTAGTTTTATTTATGGTTGGCAAATGCAGTGAGCAGAGCAGAGCAACAGAAGATGAAGATACAGACATTGCCCTCCGCTCCTCCCAACCTCTCAACGTCCATTTCAGCCTCTTATTATTCCTTCTCATCCACTCGCAATCAATTACAGTTCCCTTTCAAACCTTTTCTCCCTATCTCCAACTATACCCCTTCATGTTCCTTTGCACTCCCACACCCAAATCCAAACCACTGGTACTAATATCACACTTTCAAATTCTTATTATTCCCTTCCACACGTGTTTTGGTTTTTGCATTCAATGAAGTTTCACTTTGTTGCTAGTTGCTACAGCTACAGCCACCCACGAGGCTGTTGTGGACCAGTGATAGTGGCACCATCAATGGCAACAACGAATCGGGATTCATTGACGTTGGCTACGTTCTGGCGTTCACGGTGTTCAAGGCGAGATTCGTGTCAAACCAGTCACTGATTTCCCTCAACTGCGATTTTCCACTGTAGTTTCAGTCGTCTTCCTTTTCATGTTTTTTTGTCTCTGTCGATATTCAGTTACTAACGCTGAAGGGTTGTTTCATTCACTAGCCTGGGAAAAGATGGTTGAAGCACAGGGTTTTGGGTGGAGAAACCATTCAAGAAATTGAGCTCGAGGAAGGTAGAGAGCACGCTGGGCAGAAGTGTTGGATACTCAAATTCAGAGGAATTAACACAGTGGAACAGGTAATATTAAAAGAGGAAAACACTAAATGTAGCAACCTTTCTTCTTCATCATTCGTATTCCATGAATCTTGGACTAGGATACATAAAGTACTATGTGTAAATTACTAGTTAGTTAGTACTTAGTATACATTAATTTGTGAAAGAGCAAGCATCTCAGTGAATTCACCTTTTGATTAGTCATATTTAAAGTCAGTTTGATGCGGTAGTGCCGAACACAAATGTTACACTTTACCATAATAATAATTGCCACCTGCCTTTTATGGCTCCTCAAAACGGGTACTACAATGGCCTGTTTATTATATGATATGATGTGCATGTTTTTAACCCTGACTAATCAATACATCATGCAGGCTAAGTTGCTTGTTGGGGCTACCTTGCTTGTGACGAAGAATACAGGCCTGAACTAGAGGAGGGTGAATTTTACACACATGATCTTATTGGGATGAGAGTTTTATGAAGGTTTGTGCTAATCACAAATCTTGTGCACGTTTGTATGTGTAAAAGACAAATCACTTTCTTCTCTCCTTATTCATTATTTAAATTTTGCTAAAGTATCACCTTTTAATCAACAAATTGTCTTCATCAGCTGTTTTTGTATTATACTTTTGAGGTTTGTAATTAAATTGATGATTCTTACTGGTGAGCTATTGTAACAAAAATGGCAACTGTTTGCCACATTAATTTATAGCCGTTCGTGGAACAGGATTAACCTCTTTTCTATGGAGCTCTTTCTAGATACATATCTTGCTGCTGGCATTTCATTTTGAACCAACGGTTCAGTGGAAGAATGCAAAGTGCTAATATTGTGATAAAAATGAAAAGGGCCTATTATCAATAACCTAAAGATATATATAAGCTTTGAATTTTTCTACTTTGGCATTTTTTCACCTTCTTGTTAGTTTAAATCCTTAAAATGGAATATTTGAAGGTGTTGACCATACTTCTTCCAATCAGGAAAATGGAAAACTTTTGGGAACTGTTATTAATGTTTTCAAACAGTGGAGCCAATGACCCTACTACAAATTTCACTTGATTCATCTTTTGATGTGCTTGATAAAAGTGGCAAAACCAAAGTCAGCACACATAGAAGCATCTGGTCAGCTTGTTTTGGTACCTTTTGTTGAAGCAATTGTTCCAGATGTTGATATGAAAAGAAGAGAAATGCGTATTACACCGCCCAAGGGACTCCTGGAATTAAACTTACGATTTGATGAAAGGCCAAAAAAGAAAGGCGCCAACTTGTGAGTCATATCCTCCTAATACTTCACCGCAAATTTATTACTTTTAGGGATTTTCATTGTCACTGAATATGTTGAAGTTTGTGCATAATCCTCATTCCATGTTACCTTTCTTAGTACTGAGGGTGGGTGATTGAACATTGGTTTTAAATTATGTTTTTTTACATTGGTTATTTGGCCTTCATAGTAACCCTCCCCCCCCCCCCCCCCCAAAAAAAAAAAAAAAAAACAATTACCTATAATTTAGATACATTATTATTACTTTTTTCCATTTGGATGATAGTCGTGCTGAGAAACTTACACTATTGCCATCCCGAATGGAATTAGATTTACATAATGTGGCGTGTGGCATTCTGTTATACATCCCAATAGTTGTACTTGTAGTTTGTAGCATTCAGATTCTGAATTGTTTTTTATGGATTAGTTGCTCTGTTGCGATATCAATATTTGATTGGGTGCTTTCACTTATTTGTGCCATGGATAATTTACACGAATGCTTTGTTATTGACAATTCACTTTTTGGTATATTTCAGGAATGGAAAGAAAGGAAAAAGTTTCAAAAGCGTCTCATAGCAGCAAAAAAAAAAGCTCTGTGAAATGATGCAACAACATGTATTTCATGGATTTCAATATGGAGAGAAAGAACAATGGAGCTTGCTTAGTAATCAGATTGTTGGTGTAAACTCCAAATTACTTCAGGAGGCTTTACAAAGTCTTGAACAACCGGCCAAGAGGTAAGTTACGGTAACACAATAACAACCCCTTTCCCACTAAGCAGGGTTGGCTACATGAATCAAATGATGTCATTTGTTCTATCTGAAACTAATTCTTCAGCAAAACCATCTAATTTTAAAATCTTTTTAATGGTTTCATTTAATGTCTTTCTGGTCTCTGTGTACATCTAATTATTGGGTTGTCCTCCATTTGATCAGCTCTTTTAACTGGAGACTCTATTAGTCTTCTTCTTACATGTCCAAAGTCCAAACCATCTTAGGCGTGATTCTATCAACTCAAACTTTCTCTCTAATTTAAACCAGAATTATTTTAAATTTTGACACTCTTATCCCCCACCCCCTGCAAAAGAAAAAAAGAGATTTTTTTTTGTAGTTAATATATGACATCATGTCATTTTCACATTTTTATTCTATTCATATTTAAAGGTAATTGAAGTACTAGGTTTAGGACAAGATTACTCATCCTTAGCTTTACTAAAATGATAGGACATGTTAGCATTTTCTAATTTAATTATTCAATTTGTTTTTTCTGAACCTTGCCTTACCATCATTATTTTTTATGAATTTGTGCCACTATTTCCCAGCCCTTTTTATTGACAAAGGAAAAATTCCTTTATTTATCCCGTGTTTCATTTGTGTTTTAACTTTTTAAATCAGATGGAATGCAGATGAGTTGGTCAGTGCTGTAGAAGCAAAGCTAATAAGTACTATCCATATATCAGAGAAATCTTTCTTAACTGGAAGTGAAGGCAAGTTGGTTAGAGATATCAATATGCAAGAGAAGGGACTTAAGCTAATGTCCGAGGGCAAAATGGCTATTGTCTTACTCTTGAATGAACAAGAGAATCAAGGGTGCATTGACTCTGACATTGTTGAAAATGAAGCACTGACACTTCAGCCCTTCATTTGCTTCAAAACTTACTCTGTGATCATGAAAAGTTTGTAAAGGTCATATATTTGTGTTTTATATTTTATTTGTGTTTTTGGTAAATATCCCTTCCGATAAAAATTCATTGTTTATTGTTGTGAAAATCTAGTTGTTTCATTAGATATATGTTTAATTTCAACAGAACGATAATCTCTTCAACAAATATTCAGAGATCAGGAAAAAAGGAAAACTACCTTCTTAATGTTCTTCTCTTCTTGTTCATCTCATTTCCACCGTTTCGAGGAGCATGTATTATCCTCTATGTTATGGTTCTTCCTCTTTCTACCTTGATAATATTTGTTATTAATCACACTAGGGAAGAAAGATGTTATAAGTTATGCTGATTTTTAAGGTATTATCTAAGTTTCTTTTGGGATTGACTACACTAGGATATACTAAATAGCTTTCATAATCTAATGAAGTTCCATCTTTTGCAGGTCGAAGATCGTCTTTCTGTGCCTTAATTTTGGTTTCCTCAGCCCAACAAATTCAATCTTTAAGAAATCTGTTTACAAGCAACAATCACTTTGCATTTGACTCTAAAAAGGTTCACATCACAACAAAGATCTCCTTTTATATTTTGTATTATCTTGTTTAGATATGTAATGATGTGGTGGGTCTGCTAACATTAACTGTCAATTTGTACATAGATGAATATTTGTCTTTGTTTTTTTTTAAAATGGATCTCTATTTTGAGCTCTTCTCTTGCTTATATAATTAGCTTCTTGTTTTTAACCCTCTTGCAGGTATGGTTTTTGGAGGAAGAGAAGCTGCCAGTTGTTAGCAGTTTGCTGGAAGGACAAAACAAATATAATATTTTAATGAAGTCACCTTGGGAAATACTCCAATCTTCTGTCGGCTTCTGGAGGTCTTATTAGCTTGTTTCAAAACATAGCATTGCAGATAATCTTACTGACATGGGTGTTAAGTACATTGAGGTTAGATTCTTTTTTCCTTTTCACTTTACATTGAGATTGATGCCGATTATATATTTTTACTTGTTAACTATAAGCAAAGCAGGGCAATAAAATTTTCATTAGGTTTTTAGTTGCTGAACTGATGCATTTACTTCTAATGGTGAGTCATTGTTGAAGTCTCTGGGGCTTCATGCCTATATCCAAATAGCTGAATGAAGTTTAGATACTTACGAATGCAAGGTCTTATTGATTTTATGATTTTTCCTCCAATCTGATTGCATTGTAGCCTTTGGTGTACAGATGCTTTTATGTTTAAGGTCAATTTATTTATTTATTTTGAAGTAGTTTTCTCTTCACAAAATTTATTCAGGGCCCTTTGTTTAATAATAGTAATATAAGGAACTATATGTGTAGTCACAAAGTGATTACCACTTTAATACATTGTGAGTCAGCCTATGATGAGATAAAGCAAAAATCTGCTATATGATATATGAATTTTCTTATGGTAGCATATTCTTTTAAGCTCCTATTCTTTTCTTGTTGTAATTAAGTGTCTGACAAAGTTTGTGTATGAAATAGAGATGTAAGATGCTTATTGCTATATTCTAATGCCACAAACCTTGAGTGCTCATGTCTTTCTGTGTGTAAGAGAAGGAATTGGTGTTTGTTGAGGAATTGAAGAACTTTATTGCATTCATATGGTTTTATGTCTCTTCTTCTTCTTCCTTTTTATTCTCTGTTGGCTTGCTTACTTTAACGTCTTACCCCACTCTCTCTGATTTCTTTATCTCTCTATTAATAATGTAAGAGAGATTTTCCCACTTACCCATGCCTGTTAATCTGTCCAGCTATAGATTTCTCAAGAACAGAAGCTTGATAAATTTACATCTTAACTTTCTCAGGTGAATGAGGTTGTGATTTTGTTCAAAGGTGTTCCATTTGTATTTATTTGAAAGGCTTTCTGTGACAGAAATATAAACATGCTTCTGTTGAAATTTTCAAAATTATGTAACAATTCGAGGCTCCAGACTCCAGAGATTCCATCACTGCTTGATTGTTTGGTGGTAGGCGTAGTTGCTAATATAAAGCGGATCGAATCTGGAATACTGAGCTGATATACTGAATTAAAATTAATCATTACTGTGTTCTGGATTTTCTCTGATTCAGATGTTTATGTATTTATTCTCTCCACTGGGTTTATACATGCACGTTTTATTTTGAAACGCTTATTGCATTTCTTTGCTACAATGATATATACTTTCCAGGATTCATTTTTGTTGTACATTCTTGCAGTTATGCTGCCCAAGTGAAAGAATTTCTGGTGGAAACTCACTGCTACTTGGGTTGATTAGTTCACGGGAAGCCAAAATTGGAATACAAATTTCACCTACAATAGCTGATCCAGATAAAAATTTTGACATGATATTTTCGATGGACTTTGTAAAGAAGTTAACGAAGCAGGGCAACAAACTCCAATTTGATGCGATCCCAAAGGCAAATTCCTTTGTTGAGAAAGTTGACAAAGATTGGGTTACCGTCACCCTCATCCATCCCCAACTCATATGAACTCTCCTGTAGTATATATAGTTCCTTAAACACATGTTCATTTGATAAGGTTTGTATAGTGGAGGTTAGAGAATAATATGAAATTGTATTTGATGTACTGATAATGATTAGATAAGAATTAAGATGGGATAGTACTTCAGAACTACTCATCTATAAGATAGAATGAAAGAGTAAAAGCCAAAACACAGATAGGCATATATGTAGGTTTGTAATATTCCTTTAAATCCACGGAATTTTATATGTGGAGATGAGATTCAACCATGTCTTATGAATTTGAAATAAATAAAAAAATATCTCATTGGTTAGCAAAACTTATTTATGGATGAATTTGGTTTTGTAAAATTTAAAAATAAATTTGAAGTAATTGATTTTGTAAGAGAAACATTATTTGAATAATTTTTATTAGGATTATTTTTTTAATAAATAAATACGTATATGGTATAAATGTTAGAGTTTAATGAACATACATGGTTAGAATATGAGAAATTCTTCTATGAGTAGAGCACAAACCTAACACTTAGGATTTAAAGCACAACCAATTAAAAATTACACTTCATTAAAATATTAAAAAGAAAATCACTTGTGAAATTAAAAATCAAAGAGCGGATCTCAACATCATTCCGCCTTAAACCACCCCAACCCTTTCTCTCTCTCTCCTTTCTCTAAACCGTCTCAACTCTTTT
This sequence comes from Sesbania bispinosa, assembly GCA_026901365.1. NCBI lineage: Eukaryota > Viridiplantae > Streptophyta > Magnoliopsida > Fabales > Fabaceae > Sesbania > Sesbania bispinosa. The sequence continues at coordinate 492,690 of QLOH01000376.1, forward strand.
TTCTCTCTCTCTTGTACCTATACAAATCAAAACTAGGAACGCTTACATCTTTAGATTTTCTTATTGCTTCATTGAAATAATGGGTTTAGACATTATACAATATCAAATTGGAAGGAAAGTCACTCAACATTTCCATTTTAGAGTTGCTCTGTCACATGACTTGTCATTTCAAATGCATACACATGTTTTCTGGCATCTCTTTGCCCTTCCCTTATTTCTCTTCCACCCTAACTATATACCACCCTTGACAAAAAATCTAAATCCCAAAGATCACCATTTAATCACGACTTCAGGGCAATGTTCAAGTTCAATAGTGTTTTAGGAGGGACACTGAAAGCCATCAAACTCAAATGCGTTATGCATAAAACATTGTCAATGACCATTGAAACGAAATTCTATAAGAGCACTAAACTATCACCACACTCTGTTCCATTTCTTTTGCCCTTTTTTTTAATTAATTAGTTTTATTTACAAATCTGTTGAACACCCATTGTTTCCCTTCAATTTCTATTAGGATTTAGGAAGTAGGAGCAATTAAGCACTGAAGAAAACAAAAACGGTCAAGTCACGTGGTAATTTATTTAGAATCTTTTGAGATTTATTTATTTCTATTTTAATGAGTTGTCTTGATTTAATTGGTTGTGTTTAAATATTAGCTATTACATCCGTGTCTATATAAGAATTACTAGGAAGATAAAAGTTTATGTTTGGTGAGCAGAATATGAAAGTTTTATTGTATTATTTAATAATGAACTGTTATATTATATGTATTTAATTTAATGAATATAATATTTTACATATTATTAAATTTAATAAATTGGGATGATAATATAAAAAAGTTAAAAATGTCAAAATGTGATTGAATAAGACAAAAAGAAATTTTCAATACAAAAGCAACAATTTTTTATTTATAGTTATACACATATCTAATATCTTAGCATATGAAACTTTTTGAAAAAAATCAATTTTTAAAAAACAATTTTATTGTGTTCATTAAACATATATAAAAATCGGCTCGACCCGCTCATATAATCAGAGACTAGTGATGCAACGGGGTCCGAGCCGCTCATTACATACATCGCTCAACCGGGTTTAATGAACTAGACGATAGTCCAATTTTTTTTTTTTTTTTTTTTTTTTTCAGTAAAGTGTAGAACGACGTGGTTTGGTTGCTGAAAAAGTAACCTTTTTTCCCTGCCTGCTCCTGCTGCCTCTGCAGCGCCCCTGTCCCTCATTCTCCCATCGCCACACTCTCTCCACTCTCCTCTCCCGTCTCCGTCTGCACCTGCTCCGTCGCGCCGCTCAGGAACGGCTTATCGTGCCTGCAGACTGCCTCTGCTTGGAAGAGGTAAGCTCAACATTTGCTTAATTTGTGTACTTTATTTCTAGGATCGGAATAGGATTTTGGTATCTTGGTTGATCCCCTAATGCCATGTAATACCTTGGTTCACCTCTCAATTTTGTCGTTGTCATATTCTTGTATATGTTTTAACCCTTTGAAGCCATATACGAAATTCTTTACATTTAATTTATATAATTCCAATGGCATCTGAACTCGGTCTGAATTTGTTCGCAATGTCCTAGCTAGCTAGTGTGAGTTAGAAAGAACTCAATGATAATCACTGTTCTTTTTTAATTTCCTTTTGTTTATTTCTTGTTTTTTAGTTTAATTACTTATAATGTCAACTTGTTCCTTTTCATTTTATTTCATGTTTTTAGAGTTTTGTACAGGAAATAGAGAAATCGATACAAAGTTTTTTTTCTGTTTCCTTTACAAAACTGTGAAACCAGGAAATGATGTTTTAGAGTTTTATATAGAATGATGTTTTTATAATCAAAATTGAAAATATTTTAGTAATTAACACTAAAGAATAAGAAATGAAAACAGAAAATGTTTTCTCAAAGTAGACTATCCCCTTAACAACTTATTCTCAGAACTGGATCATCAAACAAGCTGAGCCCATCAAATTTGATCAAAGTTTTCATTCAAAAGAAAATCAAATTTTTCTCATGTTATGCCATTTGGGGTGGTTCCCTCCCTATCTTTCCTTTTATTCATTCGCCATTCTCTTTACTTGACGTTCTTTTGCATTATTGTTTTTATGGAAGTGATTAAATCAAAGAGCTTGTTGTCTAATTGTGAATACTGGATAATTTTACGTAGAAATTTTTACTTGTTGATGGAAATATGGAGTTCCAATATGAGTGTTGGAATTTGTCTTAATCACTTTTTCTAATGTATTTGGAAAAGAAAGGTGTCATAGTGAGAAATACATATAACAAGAGTCTCTGCCTTCTCATTTGCCATTATCCTCCTCCTTTTTTATTCTCTATATATACACAAATGTTCACTGGAACAAGGTCTGCAGTGTATTGGGAAAATTTTGTGACCAAATGGTTGCTTCCTTCCTTCTGATTTCAGTGCTTGGATCAGTAGCATTGCTCTTGCTGGTGCTGCTTCCACTTTTGAGACTTCACCGGACAAACTAAGGTGCTTTGGAGGAACCCTTACTGAATAAATTTTATATGTGTGATTGATTAATAGTCCACATGCAACTTTATTATGATATGTGTGAGAATACTACTAGTATATTAGTACTTTGTTGCAACCCTAAGTCATAAATTTCTTTCTAAGTTGTGAGAAACTTGTTTAGAAATATGTAATGATGGCTAGGTTTGGATTGCAGCGTATATAAATGTACTTTATATATACCCCCATCAGTGTTTCAACTTAATTTCTATATACCTGGTGGAAAACTATAAATCTGCCTCTCTTTCCAAAGCCTAATTAAAGGTACCTTGACTAAGTCCAAGTTTGAAGTGGTAAGAGAATTTGAGTTAAGAAATTGAGAGTGCTTTAGAATGAAATTAGTTTCATGTACAAATTAAAACGCTTAGAGTTAGAGACATTGGGTAAAGAAAGGGAATTAGCTAGGTACCTTGAGCGGATGCATTTGCATTCTCTAAGGAAGATGCAACAGATGCATCTTATTACGTGACTAGCTATTGTTGTAATTGTTGGAGAGTCTCACATTGACTAGAGATAGGCCAAATAACAATATATAAACCTTGAGCAATCATCATTGTACAAGGTAGTTTTTGGGATTGAGTTAGGGCCCGATCCAAAATCTAAAATGATATTAGAGCCCATCCTAGATTCATTATTGCCCCCCCCCCCCCCCCCCTATAGATGTCTAGTTCTACAAACTTCACGCTCAAGATGTCCAATCCTGGGCTTGAGGGGGGTGTGTTGGAGAGTTCGACATTAACTAGAGATAAGACCAAATAAGAGTGTATAAACCTTGGGCAATCATCACCCTGCAAGCTAACTTTTGGGGTTGAATTAGGCTAGGTCTAAAATCTAAGAGTAATAAAATATTGTGCTACTCTTGTAATTTTATGTGTTTTAATTTTGTTTTTCAAATTATGACTTCATTTAAAGATATTCTAAATTAGGGTTCTTTTAAAGTTTTTTTTTTTTAATTTTTACTTATTTTTCGTTTTCTAATAGATATCCACAGACATCCATAAAGTCATTTTAAACCCGTTTACGAATACCCGTGCAGGTACGGGCCGATTTTTCGCCCGCGGGTAGCGGGTACCTACTATACATGCCCATCCCACCCTTTTGACATTCCCCCCTCCATTTTTTAGGTTCCTAATTTTTATTATCTTTGTATGGTACAGGGTTCCTTTTTTTTTTTTTGTATTTAAAATATGCGATCCAATGCAGGAAGTAGTAGATTGTGGATATTGATAAAAACAATGAGATCCGAAGCCTTCCATACAGCTAAGATCTATCGCCATCTTCTGAAGGCGGTCAAGAAACATATTGGGAAGGAAGAGACCAAGAGACATTTCATAGAATTTGTAACTTCTGAGTTCCATAAGAACCGTAATCTGTCTGATGCTGTGGCTATCCAACAGAAAATAAAGCTTGCCCATGATTACACTTTTCTGCTTAACAGCGTGCACCATCACAGGTATTACTTCTGTTGCATTTTTCCTTTACATGGTCATTAGTATAAGCCTGTAGTTTACAAGTTTGATAACAACAATTCTGATTGGTCAAATGAGATTTCCAGAAACTCATTTAGTTCAAAACTTAACAAGATGTCATAGCTTTAGTTATTGTATGTATATTGCAACATGTTAGAGGCATAGAAAGGATGTAATGTAGTTTTTTACTAGTGATCAGCATTGCCAAGTGCCTCTAAGCCTGAAGACATCCTCATCCTGGATATCATTTTAGTTTGACTCTTTTATGTCTGTAAATAATTATAGTTTCAGGAGGGAAAACACATTTTAGCTGCCTGGTTTTTTGACCATGCATCAATGTTGACAATTTTGCAGGATTTGCTTTTCTCATACAATATTGCCGTGGATAGATCAGATGAAGTGAGAAGGACTCTTGGAAAATCTGCTGCAAGTGTTGGTCTTCAGCTTCCAGAGGTTTATCAATCATAATGATTGGCGTGTTTGTTTATGCATGTTTGAAACATGTCTTTGTACTTTTCATGCACTATGGGTAATTACCAACCCAGTTGATTGTGGTTGTTGACAGTTTCTTCTGAATGAAAAAGGTTTGGCAGCTATATATTGAGAACGAACACTCATGAAGAAAAAGAAGAATAAGGATTAGAGTTGATAAAAAAATTATATCATTCACACATTAGTTCATTTCTTTCCATGTTTTGTCACAAAAATTAATTCCATGTTCTTCCTGCCCAATTTCTTTGAAACACAATGCAGTGGTTGTCTGGAGAAATTTGACTATTTGAGCTTCTTTTACAGATGTTGCAATGGAAGTTCGGTTATATGGAAATTTTGGCAGGTTCCCTTTAATAAATGCTTATGTAGATGCATTTTGTCTTAAAATAGCTTATTCATGATGTCATAAATTCTCATTGAGTTGATATATGTCTAAATTCGTCGCTTGTGTTGCTTTTGTTTCCAAAAGTTTTCATATATAGAAATTGGCACTTTTTAAGTGTCATTTTATTAAAGTAGTTCCCTTTGCGGGAGTTGTCAACTTGCCAAAAAATATATCATTTAGATGAAATTTTGAAGAATTATTGTCTGTTTGGTTTAGAATGAGTAGAATTGATTCTAGAATCAATGGTTCAAAATGAGTAATGTGCTGAATTTATTCTAGAAACACGTTGGATAAAAGTAATTTAAAATCAATTTGGTGGAATTAATTTTGTATTGTGCTGAATTGGGAATCAAACGGCACTAAAACAATAAGAGTAACACACTTTAGGGATCAAATATATTTAGAGTAAACTCTCAAACAAGTCTTTGAAAGATATTCATGTTACCATTTAGATTTTTGAAAAATTATTGTCACCAAATAAGTCTGAAATTATTAAATATTATTAAGTAGGTCCTAGTGATTGGCTATAGAAGGATTGCATTTTAATAGATTCAGAAACTTATTGTCACGATCTTTTAGGTTCTAATCGTTGCTGGGAGAATCTTTTAGGGATTTATTAGAGGATTTACTCTATATTTTTTTGCTCTTGAACTATTTTTTTACATGGTTAGTATTTCTGAGCTTACCAGTATTTAATACTTTGTAAAAAATATTGATAAAACGTCACTTAGTCATACTTATCCTTGTCGGGAGGAAAATCCCATGTATTTTTGTGTCTTGTTCACGACACACTTTGAGTATAAAAAGATTGTGCTTTGATTTCCTAACTTGAATCATCTCTCTCTAAATTATTAAAATTATCTCCCTCCGTTGAAACAAAAATGAAAATTTTTTTGAGCCTATATATAAAAAATAGTATTATTTTTAGTTGCATTAATTGCTAAAACCTTATATGTCCTTAATTTATTGTGAGTAGTTAAATACTCACTCATTTAGTCATTTAATACTAAGGGTAGTTTGAGAAAAAATTAAAATCATGGCACTATTAATTACCACTAACATATTCCAACACATTTTATTGGTCTTGATGATTTTAGTCCAATGTTTCTTATATAGGAACGGATGTAGTATTAAGTAGGTCCTAGTGATTGGCTATAGAAGGATTGCATTTTAATAGAATCAGAAACTTATTGTCATGAACTTTTAGGTTCTAATCGTTGCTGGGAGAATCTTTTATGCTTTGTTTGGTTTAAATAGAGAAATAGAGAAGAGAGAAATAGGAAAGAGAGAGATGAGGAGAGAGAAATAGTAGAGAACTTAAGTAGACATTAGTTGTTTCGGTTTCCCGCCCTCGGAGACGAGCTCAGAACGCCATTCATTTTGCTCGTTGTTTGTTCTGCGCACTCCGCGCAGCTTTGTCCCACCGTTCCACGCCCCTTCCCCTTCCCAGTTTTCCCAAACCCCTATCACCCCACCGGGTCCCCCTGTAACTTTCGAACCCTCCCCCCCATCTCTCCCCTTATTCCCTGATCTCTGAGGAGACAACAATTTGTGGGACCCACTCAAAACTCATCTCAAACTCTCTCTAGTGGAGACCAAACAAGGTAGTTAAGGAATTTCATCTATCTTCCTCTTCAACCAACTCTCTCTTCACTATCTCTATTCAAACAAACAAATGGTTTGGGATTTATTAGAGGATTTACTCTATATTTATTGTTCTTTTGTTGAACTATTTTTTTACATGGTTAGTATTGTTGAGCTTACAATATTTAATACTTCATAAAAAAATTGATAAAACGTCACTTAGTCATACTTTCCTTGTCGGGAAAAATCCCATGTATTTTTGTGTCTTATTCACACCACACTTTGAGCATAAAAGAGATTGTGCTTTGGTTTTCTAACTTGAATCATTTCTCTCTGGACTTTCGATACCAGTGAATTTCCTCCGGTAAGGAAACGTTATCACATTTAATCTAAATATGTTGAGTTTTGCAATTTTTTACCACAACAAGCCACTACTTATGCAACTCATTTGTTCCATAATTTTCGTCCTTCTTATTAGCTAGGGTTTACATGTAAGTCACATAAGATAGCTTCCTAGTTTGGCACCGCCTTATCTCCTACATTCGGACCATTCCTCTTTTTTTTTTTGAAGTAGCATGTGGTGATTGGTTTGTATTCTACTAAGTTGGCCATAACAGCCACATTTGGCACTGTTAGATTGTTATTGTTAGTGTCATATGATAGATATGGGCTTGGGCCTATCACTATGTATTTTGTAAATACACTTATGTGTATATATATTATTTTCCGTTGTGTATTCTAAACACACAGATTCTATCATATGTCTCTCGTTCTCTTCATCTCAACATGGTATCTAGAGCCTAACGAGAGATAACCCTAGTCCGTGCCTTCCCACTGGACCCCTGTCCATTGGTGTCAAATTTTTTCCGGAAACCGTGTCTCATTCCGGTTTCCGGTCTGCCCGTGTTGCCGTGTTATTTTTTCCGACACTTTTTCTCTCTTTTCCGCCGCCGCGCGCCGCCGCCTCCCGCCGTGAATCCAACCGGCGCCACCACCGTCGGACTCGCGTCGTCAATCGATCCAACTCCGCTGGAATCGTGTCCATCGGAGCAGAGACGCGCTCTCACGCGTCGTTTCTTCACCGGTGCATTTCTCCTCCGCCAGCCCCCGTTAGCCGCGCATGGCGCGTTTGGCCGCCGTTCCGGCCGCCTTCGCCGCCGCCAGACTCGCCTCGGTGTCTTCTATCCCGATCTGGTCTTTGTTTGTGAGTTTCAGGTCTGGTACTCGCGGGTTCTCCTCTTTTGGACGTTTCTCTCTCTCTGTGGCTGTTTCTCTCTCCTACAGTTGACCCATGGCTACTCCTGCTGCTACTAAGTCTGATACTCCCATATCCACTTCCTCTAATCATCCGATACCACGGCTATCTTCAACGAGTTCTTAAATGGTATGAGGATCGTTAGGCCTCCGGTTCCACTGCTTCTGTTGCGCACACGAGTAATTCCTTTGCTGGTCTCACTCACTCCACCTCCCTTGGCCCTTGGGTTCTTGATTCTGGTGCCACCGATCATATTACTGGTAATAAATCCCTTTTCTTTACCCTTTCCACTTCTAGTTACTTACCGTCGGTGACTTTGGCTAATGGCTCCCAGGCCCCATCCCATGGTGTTGTAGTGTCCAACCTTTTCCTTCTCTCTCCATTGATAATGTCCTTTATGTCCCTGGGTCTCCATTTAACTTATTATCCATTAGTCGTCTCACTCGTTCTCTTGATTGTGTCATTTCTTTTACTAAAGACTTTGTTTTCTTACAGGACCGGAGTTCGGGACGGATGATTGGCGCCGAATGTGAGTCTCATGGCCTTCGTACTTCTGCTCATGCTGGCTCGGTGGTGGATTATCCCCTTCTCATCCATGCTCAGTTGGGTCACCCTAGCCTTGCCAAGCTACAACAACTAGTACCGAGTCTGTCTAAATGTCAACTTTGTCGTGTGAGTCATGTCAATTAGGAAACATAGTCGTAGTCCATTTCCTATGAGTGTCAATAACAGAGCTTCGTCTCCTTTTGCTTTAGTTCACTCTGATATTTGGGGTCCGAGTCGTATTAGGTCTACTTTAGGGTTTCAGTATTTTGTCACTTTCATTGATGATTATTCTCGATGTACCTAGTTGTTTTTAATAAAAAATCGTTTTGAGTTGTTTTCTATATTTCAATCCTTTTATAATGAAGTCAAAAATCAATTTAGTGTTTCTATCCGTGCTCTCCGCAGTGATAATGCTCGTGAGTATCTCTCCCATTCTTTTCAAACATTTATGCCTTCCCATGTTATTCTTCATCAGACCTCTTGTGCATATACCCCACAACAAAATGGGGTTGCAGAGCGCAAGAATAGACATCTCATTGAAACAACTCGAACCCTTTTACTTCATGGTCATGTCCCTCAACAATTTTGGGGTGATGCTGTTCTCACTGCGTGCTATCTAATCAATCGCATGCCCTCTTCTGTCCTAAACAACCAGGTTCCTAACTCTATATTGTTCCCTCATCAACCTCTCCACCCCTTACCTCCTAGAGTCTTCGGGTATACATGCTTTGTTCGCAATCTTAGTCCTGGTCTTGATAAATTGTCCGCTAAGTCTCATAAGTGTGTCTTTTAGGCTTCCCTCGGTCTTAGAGGGGTGATGAAATTTTGGCAAGCGTACCGAAATTCCAGCAGTATAATAGTAAGTAAGAGTATCGTATCCACAGGGAACGACTCAATTTATAGAGATTAGTGGTCACAACTATCAAGTAAGAGCGTATAAATTGTTTGTTGTAGATAATTGCAATAATAAAGAAAATTGAACGTAAATGAGAGAGATAGAAACAGTTACTTGGACTAGGATTGAACTTCGTCTCATTGCACCCCTTTCGTATGTGAACCCCAATAATTTTGATATGCAATTCTAATATTGAAGCACAAATTAAAGTTATTTTACCCTGGTATCCACAGTGATAAAATACTCAGAATAATCTACCCTGATCTCCACAGTGATCAAATCACCCCGGATTAAAGATCTATTTGTTTACGCTATTAATTCACCCTGGTCTCCATAGTCGCAAATTAAGTGTTTTTACTAATCAGAATTCAAGTTTCCTATGTTTAGGCTCCCCCAAACTCGCTATTGATTTTATAGAACCACCTCTCGAATGCGCTCCAAAAAACCAACCTATAACTCCGGCACAAAGGCGGAAGCTAAGCATTAAGAACAGATAAGAAAGACCAATATTATAAAAACAATGATTCATAAATAATAAAGAGAATTCACATACAATTGGGGATTGAATCAACTACATCCAATCCTATCGAGGAGTTTAGCTACACATAGTAGCCATTACAACCCAACGGAGAAACTGTCACTTTCTCCAGCCCTAGCTCTGCTCTGCCGTCTCTCCCAAAAGCTCCTTTGATCTTTGCAAAATGTTCTATTTATAGAAGTTGGAAAGCTATCTGAAATCTGAAAGGAATCTGATTTGAAATCTGTTTGAAAAACTGATCTGTATCCTACGCTCAACGCGTTTTGAAGTGCAGGATCCATAATGGATTTTTAATGCTGCGCTCCACCTACGCTCAGCGCAGGTGGAGCGTGAGTTACGTTCCAGCTTTCCTTGATTTCCTCCTTTTCAGCTTGATCTCTTCCTGATCTTATCATTGTTTGATCTGTTTTCCTTATTTCCCTCTTTCTAGCTTGATTTTGTGCTGATTTGATCTTCAATTTGAATTTAGAATTAAATCTGCAGGATCCTTATCCCAATAATTGTTGATCTTATCCAAATCAGCTGCCATTTAAATTCTAATCTTGTAGATTCTTTATTCAAATAAATGCTATCTTGTTTCCTCATTTAAATCCTTCCAATTTATCTGCAAAATCAACAGATTTTCTATCAAAATAGCATCATATTCAAATTCAAATTAAATATTCACAATTTATGCATTTATTACTAAAAAGAGGTAATTTGGGCATTAATTTACTATTTTACCCTTGATAAGTGCAGAAATTATACAGTAAATTATCACATATTTTTCACTTACAAGGGGGTATATGTGTTTCTCACCCTCTCTTCATAGATATCTCATTTCAGCTGATGTCACGTTCTTTGAGTCTTCTCTCTACTTTGAGTCTAATTCCTTAACCTCTGGGCCTGACTTAGTATCCACCACCACCCCTTTTGTCTTTGATCCCTCAGACATGCCCATTGTGCAGGGAGATCCACCACCTCAGCCACCTCTACAAGTTTATCATCGTCGGCAACATCCGCCCTTCCAGACGGGTCGCCTATTGACTCTCCTCCGGAGCCAATATCTCCGCCCCCTCCGATCCCACCTCCTACGGCCCCTTTGGCCCCACCTGCTGAGTCTGATCTCCCTATTGCACTTCGTAAAGGTATACGCTCCACTCGTAATCCTTCCCCTCATTATGTCACTCTGAGTTATCACAGGTTTATCCCCATCCCATTATACTTGTCTCTCTTTCCATTTCCTCTGTGTCTATTCCTAAAACTGCAAGTGATGCCTTAGCCCAACCCTGGTTGGAGACAAGCTATGATTGATGAGATGTGTGCTCTTCAGAATAGTGGTACTTGGGATCTCGTTCCTCTGCCTCTTGGGAAATCTTGTTGTGGTTGTCAGTGGATCTTCACGGTGAAAGTTGGCCCTGATGGCACAATTGATCGGCTCAAAGCTCGATTAGTAGCCAAAGGTTATACTCAGATATTCGGGTTAAGACTACAGTGACACTTTTCTCTCCCGTCGCCAAGATGGCGTCTGTCAGATTATTTTTAGCCATGGCTGCCATTCGTCGTTGGCCCCTCTATAAGTTAGATGTCAAAAATGCCTTCCTTCATGGTGACCTGTTGAAGGAAGTTTATATGGAGCAACCTCCTGGTTTGTTGCTCAGAGGGAGTCTTCAGGCTTGGTGTCGTCGTCTCCCACAAGTCTTTATACGGTCTTAAACAGTCTCCCAGGGCTTAGTTTGGTAGATTCAGTGTAGTAGTCCAGCAGTTTGGTATGACTCGGAGTGAGGCTGACCATTCTGTGTTTTATCGCCATTCAGCTGCTGGTGTATCTACTTGGTAGTGTATGTTGACAACATTGTCATTACAGGTAGTGATCACCATGCCATTTCACAGATAAAACAACACCATTGGCAATCATTTCAGACTAAAGACCTTGGCAGACTGAGATACTTCTTGGGGATTGAGGTAGCACAATCCAAGAATGGAATTTTAATTTCTCAGAGAAAGTATGCATTGGATATTTTAGAGGAGACTGGGCTAATGAATTCCAAGTCCGTTGACACACCTATGGACCCAAATACTAAACTTCTACCAGGTCAGGGGGAGCCACTACTAGATCCTGAGAGATACAGGAGACTGGTTGGAAAACTGAACTACCCTCACCGTCACTCGTCCAGACATCTCTTTTGCAGTTATGTGGTAAGTCAGTTTCTTAATTCTCCTTGTGCAGGTCATTGGGATGCAGTCATTCGCATTCTAAAATATATTAAAGGAGCCCCAGGAAAAGGTTTGTTATATGAAGACAATAAACATACCCGAGTTGTGGGATACTCAGATGCAAATTGGGCAGGTTCTCCTACTGATAGGAGATCCACTTCTGGATATTGTGTTTTTATTGGTGACAACTTGATTTCCTGGAAAAGCAAGAAGCAAAATGTGGTGGCAAGATCCAGTGCAGAAGCAGAGTATAGAGCTATGACTTCAACTACTTGTGAACTTATTTGGCTCAAACAGTTACTTGAAGAACTGAGATTTGGGGAGGTTACACAAATGTCTCTCATTTGTGATAACCAAGCTGCCTTTTCTCATTGCCTCTAATCCAGTATTTCATAAGAGGACCAAACATATTGAGATAGATTGTCATTTTATCAGGGAAAAGATTTTATCTGGAGACATTACTACTCAGTTTGTTAATTCCAATGATCAGTTGGCAGATGTCTTCACCAAGTCATTGAGGGCTCCTAGGATTGATTATATATGTAACAAGCTTGGTGCATATGATTTATATGCTCCAGCTTGAGGGGGAGTGTTAGATTGTTATTGTTAGTGTATCATATGATAGATATGGGCTTGGGCCTATCACTGTGTATATTTGTAAATACACTTATGTTTATATATATATATATATATATATATTATTTTCGCTGTGTATTCTAAACACACGGATTCTATCATATGTCTTTCGTTTTCTCTTCATCGCAACAGGCACAAACGAGATGAAGACCTTCGTACTCGACTCCATACCAATAAACTTTCCAACTAATTTCTTACAAATGGTCAATCCAACTCAATCTCTCTTACACACACCTTAATAAACTTTCCATGTGACACATTCAAGGTCATTATACCTGCCTTCAAAGGCTTTCCCATCGTTGGTGTTAAAGTTAGGAGAACACTTTCATTGTAATATTCCATTCCAAAGCTTGAGAATGTGAATTTATACTAGCGTTCTTTCTATTTTGGCCTCAATGAAAACAAAATTTGATTTCCAAAAACGAATTGAAAGGTGATGATAAAAAATCATCATTGGACCCCTCCTATCACCTAATCTTTGTCTTTTTCAGACCAAACTTCACTATAAAGAAGTCATTACCAACATCCATAAGGTCAAAACCTCCAAGTATATGCCAAAATAGACTTTTAAACTTATCTCTCATATAGGGGGCGGATGCAATTTGTGCCATTGTGGGGGCAATTACCCCTACTAGGATTTAAGTTTTTAATAATATTATTAAAACCTCCAACATTTTATGTTAATCACCCTCATTATTATTTAACTTTTTAACCATAGGAATAACAAAAAAATTATTAGACACTAAGGAGAATATCATTCATTGTTTTTAAAATATGAAACCTCCTAGAGAACATTTATAATATATGTTCATACTCTTAATGATACCGTATTATATTATTAATATATATGTTGCCCCCACAACTTAAAATTTCTAAGTCCGTCACTCTCATAATCATAAAGACATGTTCTTTTCAAGCAAAGTAATTTCACAAATATCATGTCTGTCATGTCTTCATAGTTCTTGAAAAATCGATTCTTCGTAAAGGCATGTTGGTAAACACTTTATAGAGAACTCTTTTCACTAAAAAAAATACATGTAATGTGATGTGATGATGATAATAATGTTTATGCATCAATTTGTGATATGGGATGTTTGGATATGAATCATGGTTCTATAATCACCAGCTAATGATTAATTAAGGGTGTGTTGATTCAGTTCTATTTTTTTAGTTTTTTAAAACTGTTTTACAAAACGGCTTTTAATTTTTTTTTATAAATGAAATGATTCATTTAACACACATTTTTATCACAAAAATAAAAAAAACTAAAAAATATTTTTTGAAAAAATCTTAAAGTAATTTCATAATTTCAATTTTGAAATACAAAATAGTTACACTATTCAAAACTGTTTTTAAAAAACAAATTTTCCAGTTTTTATTTTTAAAAAATAGAAAATAGTTTTTAAAAATGGTAAACAAACATGCTAATTGACTGAATATTTAGGTAAAATATTAATTTTAGACTTAATGTATGATTAAACTATGAAATTTCAAAAGAAATTTCAAATTTAAATTTTGTTTAATACATTTCAAAACAAATTAATATAATATCATATTATCATGCTATTTAAAATATATAAACTTAAGAAAAATTTCATATTTATCATTAATTGTAAAGAAATGTTTTAAACACTAAACATATTTTTTAATTTATTAATAAAAATTATAAAATATTAAGGCATATTATATAATTGTTAAATGTTTATTATAAAATAGAATAATAAAGTTGATTATACTATTTTTTTATCAAATTAATTTCTCAAACATGTAGAATTGTCACCAATTCCATCCTTTTATTCTGAAAAAAAAAAATCAATGCTTTTATATGATGACATTGATATAAATTTTATGATAATTATATATATTTTTGAACAACTAAATTGTACTAGGTTTACCGTAAAAAAAAAATAAAATTGTGCTAGGGTTTAGGGTTCATTTCCATCGCCTCCTTTTTTCCAGCTAAAACCCTTCTCTTTCCGTCTCCGTCTCAGTCTCAGTCTCTCTGTGTCATCCATTGAAGCTTAGCCTTAACCATGTCTATGACTCCATCCGAGAGCGAAAGCAAGAAGAAGAAGCATCGCAGTCGCAAACATGAAGAAAGTGAAGGACAAGAAGAAGCCAAGGAGCAGCAGAAAGAGGACCTCTTCATGATCAAAACCTCAGAAGTTTACAACCCCAATCGACACCCTCCCAATGGCCCATTCTCCTCAAAAACTACGAGCGCCTCAACGTACGCACTGGACACTACACCCCTCTCCCCTCCGGTTACTCCCCTCTCAAACGCCCACTCACTGAGTACCTCAAGTACGGTGTCCTCAACCTTGACAAGCCCGCTAACCCTTCTTCCCATGAGGTTGTCGCTTGGATCAAACGGATCCTCCGTGTCGAAAAAAACCGGTCACAGCGGCACCCTCGACCCCAAAGTCACTGGAAACCTCATTGTCTGCATTGACAGAGCCACCCGCTTGGTCAAGTCCCAACGGGTGCTGGCAAAGAGTACGTTTGTGTTGCTCGCTTGCACTCCTCTGTCCCTGATGTCTCCAAGGTTGCTCGCGCCCTCGAGACCCTCACCGGTGCCGTGTTTCAACGGCCACCGTTGATTTCCGCCGTCAAGCGCCAGCTCAGGATCAGGACCATCTATGAAAGTAAGCTCCTTGAGTATGACCCTGATAGGCATTTGGTTGTTTTTTGGATTTCCTGTGAGGCTGGTACTTATGTTAGGACCATGTGTGTTTCATTTGGGTTTGGTGCTTGGTGTGGGTGGCCACATGCAGGAGCTTAGGAGGGTTAGGTCTGGGATTATGGGTGAGAAGGATAACATGGTCTCTATGCATGATGTTATGGATGCTCAATGGGTTTATGATAATTACCGGGATGAGACTTATTTGAGGAGGGTTGTCATGCCTTTGGAGGTTCTTTTGACTAGTTATAAGAGATTGGTTGTCAAGGATTCTGCTGTCAATGCCATTTGTTATGGTGCCAAGTTGATGATTCCTGGCTTGCTCAGGTTTGAGAATGATATTGAGGTAGGGGAGGAGGTTGTGCTTATGACCACCAAGGTGAAGCTATTGCTCTCGGGATTGCTGAGATGACTACTGCTGTTGATGGCAACTTGTGATCATGGTGTGGTGGCCAGATCAAGAGGGTGGTCATGGATAGGGATACCTATCCCAGGAAATGGGGTTTGGGGCCCCAGGGCTTCCATGAAGAAGAAATGATTGCTGAAGGGAAGCTGGATAAGCATGGCAAGCCAAATGAGAAAACTCCCCAAGAGTGGCTGAGGGAATCTGGTTTTGCCCACTGGTGGGGATAGCATGATTGCAGGTATGGCTGCTGCGGATGAACCTGAAAAGGCCAAGAAAGAGACTTTGTAAAAGTGGGTGAGAAGGATGCAGATGGGGAAGGGCGTAAAAGAAAGAAACACGAAAGTACTGATAGCCCTGTCTCCCTTCCTGCTAAGAAGGCGAAAGTTGAAGTTGAAGTGGTCGAGAAGCAGGAAACAGTGAAGCTGAAGAAAGTAAATGATGAAGCTGTGGAGGTTGAAGTTGAGAAGAAGGAGAAGAAGAAGAAAAAGAAGAAGGATAAAGAAAATGGTGAAGTTGCATCTTCAGATGAGGAGAAAGCTGAAAAGAAGAAGAAGAAGCATAAGGAAAAGGTTGAAGAGGGTTCTCCAGAGTTAGACAAATCTGAGAAGAAAAAGAAGAAGAAGACAAAGACACTGAAGATAATGCTGCTGAAATTAGTAACGGAAAGGATGACAATAAAGCGGATAGGAGTGAAAAGAAGCATAAGAAAAAGAAAAACAAAGATGCCAAGGAAGAATAGATTAAGGCATAATTTTGTTTTGTTGGATGGACTCATTATGTAATGCCTATTTTTTCTTCATTCATAATTTCACCTTGTTTAGTGTGTTGAGTCATTGTGTAATGGGCTCGTATGTAATGGACTCGGTAGTAGCTTGCAATTTGACATTCATATGCTTCTTTGAGTACCCCAAGTTTTTGCCTCTTTTTAGTGAGTACTCCTCTATTGATGTTGTGGAGTGTCATGGCGAGCTGTTAGCTGTTTTGTTAACAGATTGCAGCTTAGCCTGCAGCATTTTAATTATCCAAGTTGTTTTTTTTTTTTTTTTTCTGAAACTTTCCTTACCACTATTTTTTTTCTGGATTTTGTGTCACCATTTCTCAGCCCTTCAATTGACAGAAAATTTTCCTTATATTTATCCAACATTTAATTTGTTGGAATTTTCATTTGTGTTTTTAACTATTTCAAATTATATGGAATGCAGATGAGTTGGTCAGTGCTTAGAAGCAAAGCTTATAAGTACTATGCAAATATCAGAGGAATCTTTTTTAACTGGAAGTAAAACCAAGTTTGTTAGAGATATCAATATGCAAGAGAAGGGACTTAAGCTAATTCCTGAGGGAAAATGGCTATTGTCTTGCTCTTGGATGAAAATGAAAATCAAGGGTGCATTTGCTACCCTGACATTAATGAATTGAAAATGGAGCAACTGACACTTTGACACTTCATGTGCTTCATTTTTGCCAAAATCTACTTTTTCCATTTGATGAATGTTGCATTATAATTTAATTTCAACAGAACAATAATCTCTTCAAGAAATATTCAGAGATCAGGAAAAAAATAACTACTTTCTTGATGTTCTTTTGTTCTTCTTGATCTCATTTCCTCTGTTTCAAGGAGAATATATTATCTTCTATCTTATGGTTCTTCCTCTTTCTATCTTGAAGATATTTGTTATTAATCATACTAAAGAAAAAGATGATAAGTTGATTTGTGAGGTATTATCTGACTCAGTTTCTTGTGGGAGTGACTATAATAGAAATACTGAATAGCTTTTCATCATCCAACGAAGTTCCCTTTTTTGCAGGTCAAAGATTGTCACTGTCGCATATCTCTTGTTGTACCCCAAATTACATATCCCTTGAGTTTCCAAATTACCCTTCATATCAATGTCAATATTGGATTTTATGAGTATTAGACCATACAGCCATAGTGGTTTAGTCCAAGGAAGCGTAAATGATGCAATATTGTTTGCTGAGCACATAAATATAAATGATGTCAATTAGTACACACACATATATATGCGTTTTTTGTTTTAAAATGGAATTCTAGCGCAAAGCTCTTCTCTTGTTTATACAATTAGCTTCTTGTTTTTAACCCTCTTGCAGTTGCAGGTATGGTTTTTTGGAGGAAGAGAAGCTGCAAGCTGCAAGTTATTAGCAGTCTGCTGGAAGGACAAAACAAATATAAGAAAGTCACCTTGGGAAAGATTCTAATCTCCTATGGTTTTGGAGGATTCATTAGCTTGTTTCCAAAGCATAGCATTGCAGATAATCTTATTAACATGGGTGTTGAGTATGTTAAGGTTGATTCCTTTTTCCTTTTCACTATACTTTGAAATTGGTGCCGATTATATTTATACTTGTTAATCTGTAACTTGTAACACATAACTATGAGCAAGGCAGGGCAATGAAGTTTTGTTAGTTTTTTTAGTTGCTGAACTGATGCATTTACATCTAATGGTTGAGCCATTGTTGAAGTCTATGGGGCTTCAAGCCTATAGCTAAATATCTGAATGAAGTTTAGATGCTCATGAATAGAAGGCCTTCTTACCTTTGTGATTTTCCTGAGTTCTGATTACATTGTAGCATTTGGTGTACAGTTATTATTACGTTTAAGATCAATTTATTTTTGTTTTGATATAATTTTCTTATGCATAAAATTTGATCCTAAAATATTTGAGATGGGTCATGTTAGTGTTTGCAAGAAGGAAATTACATTTTCATCCATGAAAGATAAGAAAGATTTCAATTTAGTTATTTGCATATGCTTGGGCACTCGATGAAAGTTCTGAAGAAAGGGAAAGGGGAATAACTATGACTGTTGCTGTTGCTTATTTTGACACTAGGAAATATCATGTAGTTGTGCTTGACTCCCCTGGCGATTAAAGATTTTGTCCCAAACATGATTTCTGGGGCAACACAAGCTGATGCTGCAGTTCTTGTTATAGATGCCTCACTTGGTTCATTTGAAGCTGGTATGGATGGTAGCGAAGAACAAACGAGGGAGCATGCACAACTTATTAGAAGTTTGGTGTTGACCAGGTTATAGTTGCAGTAAATAAGATGGATGTTGTGGCATACTCCAAAGATCGATTGATTTTATAAGACAGCAATTAGGAATTTTTCTCCGCTCATGTGGATTCAAAGATTCTTCTATAAAATGGATTCCCGTGAGTGCCATGGAAAATCAAAATTTGGTGGCATCCCCTTCTGATACTCGTTTCAAAAACTGGTACACCTCTGATTACTCTAGGTCTGATCTTGACTTCTCTTGGTGAGATGAATGGGGTTGTTCAATTGTGGTAGAAGTAGCAATATAGAATTGTTCAAAATAGAAAAACCTAGGCAGTTTTCCTCTTTAATATTTAACATCTAGAAGAAGAAAAGAACAAAGAGGAAGGGCCAGGGGAGGGCTTTAATATGTGATGCTTCTACTGCCCAATTTCTTTGGTACAGGCTTGTTTTGCCAACTTCTTTGCTCTTAAAATAATGTATACGTCAACCGGTGGAGTGAAGTGTGCTAGTTTACCTTTTCATATATAGTGAGTGACTTGTGCACTTACATAGTTGCAATCTTCAAGAAAGTGATGGTCCATTTGGTTTACAGTTGAGTAGAATTGATTCTAGAAATGAATGATTGAGATGAATTGTGCACGTTTTACGAAGTACGTTGGACGGAAGTAATTTAAAATCAATTTTCAAAACCATGGTTTTGTTGAAGTAAAATTAAAACAAACAGGGGCTGAATCATTAAGCATTTTGTACCGAATTCTCCATTCTCTATTTTCGATATGGTACTACTAAATGTTGATCAACTATGATCTACTACAGTAACCAATGGTAACAGGGGTGGTTTGAGTTGAACAGCTCTCAAAGCTGGTTTAGAACTGTTCATGATAAACTACTCATATAAGTTCAGATTACTTTGTTACTAGTTTTAACTCAAACTTTGCATGCTTGTTGACCACTGGATTTTACCCAATAACCACCGTAATGGTAACATAGGGGCAGTTTGACAACTCTCAAAACTTTGGAGTCATTGCTGAGGGTGATTTCAACAGATTAAGATATTGACATCACTTGGGGTGACCATCGTGCAAAGATACTAGGAAGCAATGTTCTTGTCCTTTCTCTTGACCAGTCCTCTGGCTCTGGCTTCCAATCAAAGACAGAATATCTATTTGGGAGAATAGACATGCAGCTTAAGCTTGTCTCTGGTAACTCAGCTGGCACAGTCACTGCATATTATGTGAGAAAGCCTCTGTTTCCATTCTCTTGTTAAAACTTGTTTTAACATTTGGTGGTGTTTATACATATTATATGAGAAATTCTTGAAAACACTTAAATGCACTAAACTTGTACATATTATATTTTAAAATGATAACCTGATAATGCTTCTACCTAAGATTTGTGCAGTTATCTGTATACACTACAAAAGAATCTCTCATATTAACACTTTTACTGCTTTTGACTGAGCTTTTGTGTTGTGGTGTGGTGCAGTTATCTTCTGAAGGACCATATCACGATGAGATAGATTTTGAGTTCTTGGGAAACCTCAGTGGAGAGCCCTATATAGTTCATACCAATGTCTACACCCAAGGCTTAGGGAATAGAGAACAACAATTCTACCTTTGGTTCGACCCAACAAAAGATTTCCACACATATACTATTGTGTGGAACTCTCAACGCATCATGTATGAAACACAAAGCTTTCCCTTGTCCATTAATCCTATATTTTCATTTCTCTCATTCTGTTATGGATATCTTTTTTCTTTATGAAATTATGTTAGTTAAAAAGAAAATTTTCATATATATATATATATATATATATATATATATATTCCATATTTAGAGTGTGTTTGGTAAGACATTTCATATAAAAGCTGAAATCATTTCATCAATATTTGGTAAGACAGTTTTTTATGTAGCTACTAGCTTTTCTTGAGAAGCTACTTGAAGTGGATTTTTTAAAAAATCTTCATTTCTCAAAGTTTATCCCTTAACAACCCTCTCTCATAATTATTTACTAATTAATGACGTCTTTATATGTCATTTTATCATTTTTAGCTAGTTTTACCAATTACTTTCAATCAAATCAGCTAGTTTTTCAGCTTTCAGCTTTCAATCAACTTTTCAACTAATTTTACCAAACATACTTAAGATATCATATCATATCACTAATCCGTTGATCTTCTATGTTTGAATATTTTGGTAAGTTTTTTGGTAGATAACATCCCTATTAGAGTTTTCAACAATTATGAAGCAAGGGGAGTTCCATTTCCTAGCAACCAGCCCATGAGGCTATATTCCAGTCTCAGTCTCTGGTGTGCAGACCAATGGGCAACTAGAGGAGGGCTTGTGAAAATCAATTGGTCTTTTGCTCCTTTCAGAGCTTACTACAGGAACTTTGATGCTAATGCTTGTGTTTGGTCCAAAGTCTGGATGCTTCCATGAGTGATAATACTTGGCAAGTTCAAAGTCTGGATGCTAATGGTAGAAGTCTTAGATGGGTGCAAAAGTATTACATGATTTATGACTACTGCAAAGATTACAAGCGATTTCCACAAGGCAAACCTCGTGAATGCAGGCTTTCTAGATTCTATTAAGTTGTGTTTGGAATCAAAATTAAATTAAATTTGATTACTTTTTTCTGCAATTTGTGTGTGTTTAAAAATCAACTCAAATTTGGTTGAGTTTGAGTGAATTTGATTTAATTTTACTTTTACTTGCTTGAACTGATAATTTTATCTTCTTGTATTTGCTCATTAACATATTGTAATTAAGAGTAAGAAAGTAATTATTAAACAGTGAGCTCTTCATTTTTAAGATGTTCCAATTCCAAAGCAAAAGATTTGATGAGCAAAATCAGTTCAAATCTTATTTATACAAGTTCTAAACATAAGAATTGATTTTTAAATAAAATCAATTCCAAATATGGGAATTTTTCTTATTAGATGAAAAAATTTCTTGAGTAATTTAATTAACAAGTGATATCACACTTAAAAGCTTAAACTCTCCATTAAAAATTCCCCAAAACCACCAGAATATAAGAAAAAGAACCTAAAAAGATTAATAAACACGACATAAGTGAGAGTTTTTAGTGGAACACCTTTAAGACAATGATGCAATTTCAACCCATTACCCATTTTGGTATTTTCAACCAGAGTGAAGGATGATATTTTCTGCTTGCAAGAGACTTCTTAGTTCTTAATTTTGCAAGGGATGAGATACAAGACAGTAGGAACAACACATGCTGATCATGATATATATGAAGCATAAACTCCACCTTAGCATGTGAACACCAATGAATTCAAAGAGGAATGAAAGGTTTTTTGGTTTAGTGGATAACACTACTTGTGCTTGAGAAAGCTTTGATCTGCATTTTGAGATGTTCAAGCACAAGAATTCTTTGGAGATGTTAGAAGAGGGGTAATTGGTCTTTTGAAACAACTCATGTATGAATGATGTTGGAGGAAACAGATATTTGAGAATTCAAAATATGCAAGATAGCTCCAAGGGTGATGATAGCAAAATCAATTAAAAGGGGGATTAGGTGCTAATAATTAGCAAAATTACCATAGTGCCACCTTTGTAATTCTGAAAGCATTGAATTAAAAAATAAATAAATAAATAAAAAGCGCATAAAGTAGACAAACTCAAAAAGTCACTATTTATAGCAAATTGATGTACACCAAATGATGATCCAGACTACATCAAATAATGTACAAAAAATTCAATTTAATTCATATAAAATTATAAATTAAACTATCAGGACAGATGGCTTCATTCCCAATTCCAAACTTCTAACCCATAACTCCAATACCTTCAAGTAACAATGAATTTTTCATGGGTTACGGATGAGGATGGAATCCTTGCAGCAGGCACCATTAATTTTTCCAGACCTAAAATTCATAAGTTGTTAGGATAAATTTTCAGAGATGAAACAAAATGGTGGGCAAATCAAAACAGTAATGTCAGGGACAAGAAAATCAAGACCACATTGTTGGCTTCAAAGTTTTTTATACAGAAAAAATATAAATAAAATACAGAAAAAGGAGGAAAAGAAATCCATGAAAGTAAAGAGAAGAGAAAAAATTGATTTGCCTCAAAATTTTGGGCTCCTTTTGCCTAGTCCTTTAAACCCCAATAGTAGGAAACTGTTCTAGTTTAGAAGGGCACACCCAAAGCTAACTGAGGGCCCAAAACAAATTGTTCCATACAATGGTAAATGCTTCAAAATGCAAAAACAAGTGTCCAACTGTTTCTTAAAGCAGTTACTAGTGCCAGGGTGGCATCTATTTCATTGCCGCAGAGCAGAGCCTCAACCTCCACTCTCCCAAATGCCTGTGGAGCAGTATTTCATTATTGCAACATAGAGTGACCTGGTGCAGATTGAATAGCTGCCATTAAGCATCTGGCCAGACCCCATTCTCCATCCAGCCATTGCAGAGCTTCCAGTTTCACATGGCTTTCTCTTTTTACAGTTGCAGGCACAGCCAGCTCTATTTTGTTTTTCTATCTTCCTTTTTTTTCTGCTGTGGTCCTTTATGTACAGCCAGCTTTTTCTTTTGTCCTTCTACCTTTATTATTGAACTGGTGTCTTCCAATCTTCCTAGCTTTTGCTGTTGTCTTTCTCCATCTTCTTATACACAGCCGGTTCTCATTTGAAATTGTATTTTTCTTCTCTGCTTCTGTGTTTATTTTCCAATCCAAGACCATGTAGAGAACTTGCTAAAATTGGAAGGCATCGATGTCCCTTTTTAGGACATCATTGTCTCTTTACATCTCCAGCCTCTATTTAGCAGCCCAAGAACAGAAGAAAGGTAATCAAACCTCCAAGCCATCTCTTTTGCACATCCAGCTGTTTCACAGGCCAAGAACAGAGGAGCTTCTCCTTAATTTTGCACAGCAGAGCTTAGTCTCTTACACATCCCTAGCTTCTATTTCACTTCACAGTCTAAGAAAGCCTCTTCCTTTCATAGCAGTGGCTTTCTTTGCTGTAGTGAGTAGTGACCACCCTGTGATTCACTATGCCACCAGAGCACTTTCATGGTGGTCACTTTATGCCCACTAGTCATTTCCATTAATCCTATAGAGTACTGCCATCCAATAATATTAATGTTGGATGGCGGCTCATGGTAGCAAGCCGAAAATCCACCACAAAAATATGGCAGATGACATTGCAGACTATGGTGGATATGATTAAAAAAAAAAATCCCACAAACAATAAAAAAAGCACTATAACTGCAGAACAAACAGAAAACTGAAAACAACCAAACAGAGATCAGAGAGGACATAACATAACAAAGACTCATAGGACAGAGAGGAATAGAGAGAGACTTGAGAGAATATAGTGAAATAGAGACAACTGATAAGGAAGTCAAGGAACAGGGATGAAAGAATCAGAGAAATAGGTATTAACAAATAAACAGACTCAGACAGAGATATTACCTGAGAAAACCAGAATAGTCATTTCTTAGAGATGGGTTGTTCACTTGGGATGGTCTCCTTTGCCAGAAATGGTAGAGGTGTTCAGTGAGATGGGTCTTGTTCCAGTGTTGGGTTTTTGTATGGCGAAGATACAAGCGCAGAAAGCGTGAACAGGGCATGTGCAGATTTCCCGTGTTTAGAACTTCAATGCACGTTGAATGGTCTCTGAACAGTCAGAAACTCTTACATTTTTTATTTTTTTAAAAAAATAGTAACTGCCACCATTTCCACCATATCTGCGGTCGCCATCATAACCAGGGACAGATCCAGAAATTGTTCAAAACAGGGGGCCGAAAGAATTGATGAGTTACTAACTTAAAGAGTTTCATTAACTTTTTTATAATATACATCACTTATAGCTGATTTCTACCTAGTACACTTTATATTCTTATTCTATAATATCATTGATAAAAATAAAAAAATTGATATTTGGAGCCAAACATGTATGAATTTAAAGTTAAAAATAATCATAGAACAGATCTCTAAAACCTTGTGACAAGAATAAAATTAAGAAAAAGTATACAGACTCTATAAGTCATATTAGCATAAAATATATTTATTAACTTCATAAAAAAATATATTTATTAACTTAAGTAAAAACAATTAATTTGTACAATAACACAAACAATAATGCATTGCATGGCATAATGAGAAGAGACTTTATAAAGAAAAACATAATAACTACTACTTTAATTTAATTTATTATCTTATGAGAAGAGAAGCTTAAAATAAGATAAAGGGATCAATTTCGATACAAAAGAAATTACATATATATTATTATAAAGGTTAAAAGTTGAGGGGGGTGCAAAGCCCCTGGTTGCCCCCCTCTATATCCGTCCCAGACCATAACCGCTATGGCAAAAGCAACTACTATAGGCTGCCATGAGAAACCAGCAACACCATATCCATAAAATTTCATTTTGCAGGAAACCAGTTATGCCATAGCATCATGGCCCCTATTTGGCAACAATGCCGCCATCTAGACAAAAGACTTGACTACAACGGGAGCTTTTGTGTTTGTACTTCCAAATCGAATTATCAAGAACAAATCTAGGAATGGGCAAGATAATGAGAGAAGTATTTACAAGAAAACACTTCAAATGAATCCAAGGCCAAATTTCCCATCTCTGCATTGGCAGAAAGCTGAAAAGAATAAAGTGAAACAAGAAGGTAGAAGTTTTCTAGTTTTTCTATCATTTAAGACTTAAAGAGGATATCCCAGGAGTTAGAGACAAAGGAGAATCTTGAAAAGAAAGCTTTTAATCAGTAAATTGTGCAAAGGCAAGAAAAAGCCTCCAAGAAGCACCCAAACATCCTTGCAAAATCTGATGCGAGAACCACCACTCACATGTAGAGAAACTATTGGTCTATATATCCCAGAGAGATAAAAAAAAGTAAATAGTTTATGGCATACTCAAACCGAGTAATTTCCATTTAAGAATCCACTGTGTATGTGTGCATCTGTTTGCTGCATTCCACTTAAGATTGCTAATATTCAATACTTTAGGTATAAAAGACATCTCTACACATATTGCGTAGAGCTTACAACCAGCTGGCTTTTGGGGGTCAAGGTGTGGAAGAGTTATCAATAGCATTCACAACGACCACAATAGCAGTGGAGGTATCAGTGAAAGCTTGGTCTTATTTTATGTTTTTGGTAACATAAATTCTTGGTTAGGTATCAACGAAGGCTTGGTCTAATTGTGTAATTACCCTTAAACTATTGCCAGAACAAGCTTGTCGGTATTATGTCGCTTGTCGGTACTCGGTATTATGTTGGTTTGCTTGTCAGTATTATTTTAAAAGATATAACAAAATCAGTATAAATGGGTATACGCAATCTTCAGGGAAACATCAAAGTCAGTATAAATGGGTATACGCAATCTTCAGGGAAGCAACAAAATCAGTATAAATGGGTATGTGCAAACTTCAAGGAAGCATCGGCAAAAGATGACAATTGTAACATTCCTTGCATATTTTCAACAACTACCAAAATTCACACCATATCTTGGACATAGTCATATATCAATAGTAGGATTAGGAGATAACAAATGGGAAAAAAGAAATAGGATTCATGCAAGGATTTGTTTTAGCAAGCCCTAGGACTACTCGCGTAACACATCCACCATGTATACTTGCAACACAAAGTAAAATATTTACTCATATTCCATACACAGCATATACAATTCTACAAGCACATGAATTCATTTCTCCCACAGGTAACATAATGAATGAATCACTACATATATTAACCCACAAAAGACGGGTGCTGGACACAACCATATATAATCAAAACACCACCTTCCATCTATTATGTAGCAAAGATAAAGAGTACTTATTAATCTCTTCCCTATTCATATGTGCGAAACTGAAATAACTTCCCCCCACTTTCTTAATCAAATCAAAGAAAGACCCAAGGAATAAGCTAAATCAAATACTTGGGCAAAAAATTGCATGCTCTAGCAACAAGAATGACCACATGAGAACTACTAGTATATTGAAAATGGATTGGAGATCCAAATCAGAAATACTGGTAATAAACCCAATGGAGCACCCAGAAAGGTTTTAGCATACGCACACACAAAACAAACTCAGAACCGAAGAAGAGGCATTATATCAAAATTAAGAGGGGGAAAAGAGTACTATTTTAACCAACAAAATCAAAACCCTATGACAATAGAACGTGGGTAAGTAGGAGTAGGGGAAAAAATTGTACCTTTCACGCAGAAACCATATGTTGAGGAGGTGGGTATGGAAAATGCCATTGAGGGATAGAGCGAATTGGTGCAGGGAAAAGAAAGCAGGGACAAGAAGAAGAAGAAACGGAACCTTAGAGCTTGAGACTCGCATTACTTACTGCCACGCAAGGATAGAGGTGGAGAGAGTTCGCTCTTCTTTTTCCGTATTCCGAGGTAATGTGTCTGGTTTGAAAATGAAAAAAGTTCCTTCTTCGTGTTGTGTCGTGTGTTGGAATCAGGCAAGGCACCCCAACCCCTTGTATGTTTTGGGGCCAATGGTTTATGATATGATACAACTTTGATACTACTTGTAATGGCAATGGCAATGGCAATGGCAATGGTAATGGTAATGGTAATGAAGAACACATATTCTACATGGAACAGCACCAATGAAACAAACGCATTTTCAGATACATTTCAGAACAATGAATGAAAATGTAAAAACCCATCATCAATTTCTGAAATTTTCGCCTACCCAGATGCGGATTTGAGAAGAAAACTAAGGCATTTAAAGTTAAAACAAGGAAAAGGCCAAAATTGAAATATGGGTCGGCAAAGGAACCCAAACCTGCACCTGCTGTTGTTTGGCAACTTGCTCTCTTAGCTTGCTGGCTTGTTTCCTCAAAGCGTCCATGGCATGCGCTTGTGCTTTCTATTCTTACAGTCACAGAGGAAGTACTAACAAATCAGATCCACTGTAATCCTATCTGAGAACCTCAATCAAAGATCGTCAACGAAGGCTATGCCACGCTTTCCCCCTCTGATTTGGTTTCACGCGAACGCTACATACAGAAAGCTCACAAAATACTTAATGAAGTCAAGTCAGCCCCTTGCCCTCTTCTGTGGAGTCTTGGCAAGTGAGAGAGAAAAGCCGGTTTGTTTCACTTTTTTAAGAAAAAACTAGCATGTGACCCGCACTCCAAAATTAATGGTATAAATAAATTAATGGTATGATTTATTTTGGTAGTGCTTTATACGGGATAAAATATTAGTTATCATAAATACTTATATATTAAAGTAAATTAATAAATTTTTATACAATTCATTTCATCAATTTTCATGTAACTATAGAGATGCTAACCAGGTAGGGATGGCACCCCGCCCCACGGAGTATCTCCCCACTTCTCGTCCCCACCTCTCAATTATCTCTCCATCCTCATCCCCATTTCTCGCCTCGGGGCAATATTTTCCCTCATTCCCATTCCCTATATCCCCACAGGTCCTCACAGGGATCACCACAGGTCGCGTGTGGAGGGGTTGTTCGTGATCATTGGGAAAAATTTGTCGAGGGATTCTCGGCCAATCTTCGGCAACTCTCAGTTCTGCATGCTGAGCTCCAAGGTATCCTTAAGGGGATTAAAATGGCGAAGAAAAAAGGGATAAGCAAATTGATGGTTGAAGCAGACTCTATTACAGCGATTGAATTGATGGTTCAGGGTTGTGCGACTTCTCATTCTAAATATCAGCTGGTTGAGAGTGTGTTTGCCAAGGCCAATAAGCTAGCTACTAGCTTATTTGATTAGCTTATAAGCTAGTTTGACCAACACAAAAATGTTTGGTAAGGTACTTCAAAGTAGCTTATTTTAGGAGCTTCTAGCTTATAAGCTACAAGCTACTTCACCTAGTTTGTAGCTTGTAGCTTGTAGCTTATTTAATTTTCTTCCATCACTATCCCTTATATTTTAATACATTTCATTTATTGTCTTTAATTTCTTTTATCTATTTTCAATTTTAATGATAAAAACCTTTCAATTTCTTTTTACCTATTATTAGTAATTTAAAAAATTATGAATTAATTAAATTACTATTTTCTTTTCATTATTTTATGAAATTGTTTTTATATTATACGGTTTATTTTATCAATTTCACTATTTATTTTAATTTTTAATTAATTTTTTATTATTAAAAGGTTTAATAAGAATTTAATTATTTTTTTAAAAAAATCTAAAAATATAATTACATAATAATATATTTTTGTCTAGAAAACACAAATAGAATTTATATAATAAAACTTATGTGGTTATATCCTTTTATGTCATTTTACATTTACCAACTAGTTTATCAGCTAGTTTTACCAAACACTTCTAATTCAATAAGCTAGCTTATCAGCTACCAGCTAGCTTATCAGCTAGTTTTGCCAAACACACCTTGAATCTATTCGGGAGCAAACAAAGGATTTTGATAGCATATCTTGGTCTCATGTCTTTAGAGAAGTTAATGGGCTGGAAGATTGCTTAGCCAAGAATGGGCTTAACAGTCAGTATTCCTTTTGTAAATTTTCTTCCGTTCCTGCCTTTACCAAAATTGACTATATTTTTTATCACTCCGATGGTATTCACCAAAGAGTGATGTAGGTTTTTTTTCTTCGTTTTTCTTGGCCTTTCTTTAGGCCCTTTATCCATAAAAAAATCAAACAAAAAGGAAAAAAAACACTTTGATAGAAGTTAAATAAATGAAGATATAATTTTGATAGAAAAATAAGAAAAAAAGTAAAAAGAATGATGTGATATTTTTAAAAAAGAAAAAAATTGATTGAAAATGTGACATGTGACAAAATGGCCCCATATTGGAAAAGTTCCATTGGACTCGAGACAAGGTGCAGGCCCAATGGCCCATGTATGATATATCCATCGTTCCTGAATCTGAAAAAAGCAGGACGATAAAGGGGGAACTAACAAACAAACAGACAGACAGAGCCAGGTAGGTTGCAATGAGATGAGTTTGTTATTGGGAAATTGAATCCCTAATTTTAATTTAATCGAATCCTTTCCTGGTTCAACTCTCGTGGAGTGTGGGGGTTCATGATTATACAGTTATTGGTGTTGTGATCTATTATCGATAGAGTAAGTAATGGGGAAAAATCAAGCTTACAAAGCTATGCAGAGAGCCAGGCTCGGCGGTGCCTCCGCCGGCCCCGACGAGATTGAAGATGGCATGGTTTGTACCCTTTCATACTAACCTCTTCCATTTTCATTTCTTTCGCGCTTCCTTTCCTATTTCATGTTTTTCTTCCAATCCTTTTCTCAAATTGTTCCTTGCAATCGCTTTTTCTGAAAAGGAAAAAAAAAAAAGAAAAAGAAAATCCTAATCGCTAGTGTATTAGTTTATGATTGATATTACTCTCTTAGACCGCGTTTGGTTTGCGCTTGATATTAGATAGATATAAGCAAACATTCGCGGTAAGATTCATTTTTCCTATAAAAAAAATTGAGATTCCTAAACAGTGTGCAATCCCAATCTCAAAGTTATGATGGAAGAGTTCCAGTGTACTGTCATCTTAAAGGAAGAATCTCAAAGTTGTCTTGGAAGAAATATAAGCCCCGATCTTGAATTAGAACTTGTTGCATCTTACATCTGCTTTCTTTAGCTTTTAGTTGTCAGTTGCAGTGAACCTTTTCAGAACCAAGTAAATAATGAATTAACAACTGATACACATGGATATTCTTTCATAAAAGGTTCTTACATAACCATTCTGGATTTTTTTTGGGGGTGGGGGGTGATATAGTCTAGTGGAGAATTTCCTTACTGAGGTATATAAACTTTGTTTGGAGGAAATGCTTCCCACCATGGTTTTCATTCTTCTTGTCTTACTGTAT
This sequence comes from Sesbania bispinosa, assembly GCA_026901365.1. NCBI lineage: Eukaryota > Viridiplantae > Streptophyta > Magnoliopsida > Fabales > Fabaceae > Sesbania > Sesbania bispinosa. The sequence continues at coordinate 523,126 of QLOH01000376.1, forward strand.
AAGTGTATATTACATTATAGGATTATGTTGCTTTATAATGCTCGAATATTGGATCTCTTTCTTTTCCTGGACCGGTATTGATGAGGACAGTCGCAGGTGGATGGTTCATTTCATTCACCAGAGTGGCATGCTGCTCGTTTGGCTAGCCTTAAAACCTCTCACACAATTACATGGGAAGAGTTCAAAAAGAAGCAAAAGGTAATCTTTTGACTTACCTTAAATGTTCACTCTTATAAGTAAATTAGAAATGCATTTGCTTTTTCCGTTTTTTTTTTTTTTGCTGTGTTGGGGCCTGGGGGGATGTTAATGCATTCCATCCAATGCTACATTGGCTGGCTACCTTCGTAATCAGAATTAGTAGAAAATCCATGCATTGATTATGTTTGCTGCTCAGTCTTATCTCAGCTACATACACCGCAGCCTTTTTTATTATTTCAATCCTTGTCATTGTTGGTTTAAATTGTCCATGAATTATCTCATTGTTTTTAACATCCATGCATTACCATCTGTGTTTATACAGCATATATCCTCTTGTGCCTTATTGTAAATTTGAGCAGCGTTGTTATCATTATTCCATATGCCCTTTTCTCTTGATTTCAGATCAGTCCTAAATTTCTTTTGAAGTTTGACCCATTTTACTAAAGAAAATTTTAGTAAAATATTGGATTTGACTCCTTCAAAGTGAGGGGTGTACTTTAGAGGATAAAATGTAGAATTATAACCGTTGATTAATCAACGGTCAAAATTTTAGTAACTTCATAGTTTGTTATACGTGTTCATATATACTATCACAATCACAATCACAATCATTGATTTTTTAATCAATGTTTTTATCCTCTGAAGTGTACCCTGTTACTTTAGAAGAGTCAAACCCCAAAATATTACTGATTTCATATTGGGGATGTGTTCTAAGGTCCATTTTATGTTTCTGATATAATTGGATTTTGTTTGGTGTTTGTCATTTGTCGGCAAGCAACAAGTACTTATTTTTTTAATTACTGCTCATTCTTCATTCCGTTCATTGTAGTGATAAAGGTTTGTATTGTGCTCAGATGCTGAAACAGAAATTAATCATTGGAGAAGCTAAATATAATTCATTGAACAATAAATTACAGTAAATTTCTTTGAGGTTTGTTAAAATAACAGCAAATCCCAAACTTGACCAAAAATTACATTCCACCTAATTGCTTTTTTTTAATCTTCTACTAGCTGTGGTATTTTCAAAACAATAAAACAACTTATTACTAATTGTTAAATATTTCTATTCTATATGTTATAATAAAAATATTTGAATGGTTATAATATTATCATTTTTTTTTTTTTACAAAATTAAGTTAGCTTTTTAACATAGAATTGAAAAGGATATACATAACTTGATAAACACTATGAAGAAGATATAATTCATACATGTATTTATTTTACTCTAGTAATAAAATGTACTATATATATTTATTGTTAAAAAATCGAATGTTTCTTCTTTTTGTTTCATTTGTTGAGTCATCTATCTCAACAACTTAAAGGCTATTAAGAATATTATACTTTTCTTCTTTTTTTTTTTTTACTACTTTTTAGTTTCTTCTTAATTTACATGTTTTATTTTCTAGCATTGCAAACCAGGGTCATATTTTAAAACATAAAAATTTCAAAATGCGACAAAAAATGACATGTATCTTTTAGAGACTAAAATAGGGTCCTACACCAAGATTGTCAAGATTGCGAATTTACTCATAGAATTGCACAGTCCTGAGTTTTGTTGCCCCTCCGAATCCCAAGCATACTTAGGATTTTCACATTGCAGAATCAAAGTGGTTTTGTTAGGGAAACTCACTAGAATGGTGGGGTCATCTGAGTTTGGCAAGCTGGGCAAGCCTTGCTGTGACGGGTTGAGCTAGGCGACTTGTGATGCACGAGCTGCAATTTGAGAGACCCGAAATCCCTTAATCCCCTTTGTCTCAACCTCTCTAAATCTCTCGAGCTGCCTCTTCTCGCTCAGATGCCTTTGGTCTGTATCTCTCTCAGCCCCTGACCTCTTTGTCTCCACTTCTGGATCACACCCTCATCCTCTGCCTCAACTCTTGTTTCGATTTTGGTTTCTCTCCCCCCCCCCCTCCCCCTCCCCTGTTTGTCTGTATAAGTATAATAGTATTAAAATTTTGTTTTTTAAAATTAAGTGCCCACGGAAGGTAAAATTCCCCACCCCCACCCTCAACTCCACTTATTATTTAAAAGAATTTCCTTGTGAATATTATTTCTATATGGAGAAATTCTTATTTTGCATCCTTTCTGTCATAAGAGATAACTTCAAATACTAACTTAAGGGTTAGATTATTAGCATTTCAATTTGTCCATTCATACTACTTCTTAATTACTTAAGATTTTGATAATTTGATTACATAAATTGTCCTTCATTAGCTTGTTTCTTTAATCCGTCAAACTTCTTTTTTACTACATGCACCTACATATTTACCCATTTAAATTTTAAATATTTAATTTATTTTGACAATTAAGTTTTTATCAATATAAATTGAAAATGCTTAATAATAATCAAATATTATCACTGAGCAAGATAAAATGAAATGAATTATTTTATTTTTTCCTCTTTGCTTTATTTTTTGTTCATTATTTTCTGTTTCTAATGTAAAAAAATGTGTTGTAATTATAAAATTTTCACAAGTAATAGTCATTTAAATAATACTATGTTTATTTTTTATTTTTCTTATTTTTATTACTTAAGTTATGATCAACTATACACACACACATTCCTAATTTAGATTTTGCATTGCATGGATAAAATTTAGCAATCAACAATATAATTTATAGAAGTTACACTGGGAAAGTTTTTTCCAAGTAGTCTAACATTAAATAATTTCAAATGACTCTGATTGATAATTTGATATACATAATAATAATTCTTTTTTGCAATTCCTTTTTTTCTTAGTAGTTACTTTAAAGATTTTTTTCAGAAGGAGTTGTTGAATTTTTATATGCACATATATTTCCCAAAGCTTAATGCACATGATTCACTGAGATAACTTTCCTAGGTCAAAAAGCATGTTATTTTACTTGTGTTTCTTCAATATATAATACATTTGACTTTTTTTGTATTTTATTTACTAGGAAGAAGAAATGAGAAAAGGGGAGTTGGAAGCAGATGCGGATAGGATGATGAGGGAGTACAGAGCTCAACTAGATGCTGAAAGGGCTCGCAAACTTTCCCAGGGAAGAAACCACTCTAGTAGTAAGTCTAGACATGCAAAAGGTATGTGTTGTAATGTTGCAGAAACTTGGTGTTTTGCTAGTGCTTTTCCAATTCGCAGATTATAATGATCACTGTTGCATATTCTATGTTACAGATAAGAGGGACAAAATTTCAAAGAAGCATAGCAGCAAAAAAAGAAAGGTGCTTTTGATTTCTGAATTATTTACTTTTTCCTAGAGAAGAACTGACAAATTTCACATAAAGTTTGATGTATTTATTTTGAATTTAATAATAGTGAAAATATCCCTTTAAATTTTTTGCAACTACAAAGTGGTTGCTGTCTTTCCTTTTAGTTTTTCAAGTTTCAATAACCCTGATATTGGACTAATAATAGTGTAGGTATAAATTGTGTGCATTGATGTTGAGATTTCTTTCAAGGCTTGTGTGTCAATTGTTTTGAATTTTTAATTATTAATAGGGTAAATTACAAATAACCCACCTAATGTTTCAGCCATTTTCAACTTCCATACACAATTTATTTTGTATTAAGTTTGGTTTAGAATGAAAAACAAAGTTGTGTTTTAATCTCATAGGTAGGGCTAGAAGTGAATCAAGCCAGCTAACAAACTGTTCAAATAATGAGCCTTCTTTTTTAGTAGGCACGTGCTTCTCACATGACCTATGGGGTGATAAAACTAACAGAATTTATCATTTTTCATTCACCCAAACTTCATGGGGTTTATGTGTTGCAAAATAAACTTCACATATGAAAATCGAACATGGCTGAAACATCAGTGCGTTATTTGTGATTTACCCTATTTAATATCTTTTATCACTTGGAGGTCTGGACAGACTGGAGGTTTTTATGAAAATGATTATTTTGGTAAGAAATTGATGTTACGTTACTGCCTCCCTTTACTTCAAAATTTCAGGATTTACTTTCTTTTTGAAGTTTGAATGGATTTAAAGTAGGATTTCTGTCTGTGATCAATATATTCCCATTTTTTTAACCATTCGCTACATTGATGGCTTTGCCTTGATATTAACTTATGGAAGTGCTTGTCTAACTGGTTAAAGCCTTCAATTTATGTTATTACCCTACCTTCTTGGTTGTTTATTATTTTGCAAAACAACTATTTGCTTATTTTTGTAGCAAACTGATTCAAATCATCTTTCATTTGGTTTTATTTTAATTGTTGGATAACAATGCTAATGAGCCAAGCAATGTTGATTAACAGTTGATGTTTCCGATTATTTTAATTATAAAATGTATAATAGTTTTTAATGTGTCCTCGTGATCTCTACTTTTGTAGCATTCAAGAAGATCTTCTTCCTCTAGCTCCTCTTCATCATCCTCATATTCTTCCAGTAGTGATGAAGAAGAGAAAGTGTCAAGAAGATCCAAGTCCAGGTCTAAGAGATCAAAAAAGGAAAAGAAACTCAAGTCGAGAAACAAGGATTCTGGAACCGACAGTGAAGATGGTGGGGGTCCAGTTCGCCTTTCAAAATTCTTTGGGAACGTCAAAAGTTAGTAATAGTGGTTGAATATTTGGTTGTGTATCATAAAATTGTTTTCTGCAAATAGTAAATTGCGATAAGCTTTTCTTTTATGATCAACGTATTCTTTCTTACCGATTTGTAATTTTGTATGTCATATTTTGTGTTCTCTAAAAGATTATTTTGTCTTGGGTTAATCTGTGTGAGATGGGGGATCATTTTGAGTTTTAAGTTTTAACGATAAATGTTGAATAATCACTTGATGCTTAACGGAACACTCCCGAATGAAGAGGAAATAATGCTGGGTGATTTTTTAGGGTTTTTTTAATGTACAAGAAAAGAGGAAGTACTACCCCCAATTTGCTGTTATAATCTTCGCCTGAAACAATAGCTTTGAAAGATAGTGGTCCTCTTAACAGAACAAGGTCTGGTCATGGAATCATGTATGATGGAAGTATGAGTTTGACGAAGTCAATCAAAGTGATCTCCATTGAAATAGTTCAATTCCAAGAGCTATAACCTCGACGCCATGATATATAATTTTCAGATTCGTTACAACTTACAAACTCAAAAAGTTTGACTTTTATTATACGGTCTATAAACTTTGTTGCTTAATTTTGTAAATTTTATCATTTAAGTTTACAATTACAAAAAAAAAAAAAAAGATCTAGGGCACCCAGTAAAGTGGATCCCAAAAAAAGACACCTAGCTGAATATATTTTTTTTAAGAAAAAAAGGCATCAGACATTGGTTGCCAATCCTCCAAATGGTCCAACTGATCTCATTTCCATCAAGATCAAGGCTAAACATCTCAAAAGTTCAACCAGAGAAAATCAGAGCAGTTCTATCATGAACCAGTCAATTCTCTGAAAATAGTAAAGAGTTTTACATTGAACCAAAAAGTAATATAAATACAGACTTGTAGATTAATATGCTTATTTTATTGTTCATTTTTTATTAGCTAAGCCATAAATAGAGATGGAAATATATGTTAGGCTAGACTTTCCAAGTCTCTAAGGCTCCAGTCTTGTTTACCTCCTTTTTTTTGGTCGAAAGTCTTGTTTACCTCCTAAATCTAGGACTCAAGTCCGATCTATTTTCATGATATATATGCTTTATAATAAGATCTTGAATGGATTATAACCCATAAGCCTAAATTTAAATAGGCTTACAAGCTTAAGACAACAAACATTTAAATAAATCTATAAGTATATAAATTTTAAGATATAACAAAAATTTTATATAATAATAATAACAATAACAAAAATATTATTACGGTGTTTATATTTACTTATATTGGTTGACCTCATACTTAAAGACTTTTTAGACAATCCAAAGTATGATCTTTATAACTAAATAAATTTTTTGAAATTGACCTAATTTATTTAATAAGTTAGTTTGACCTGATTTAATATGATATAGGCTGAACCATAAATAAATCATGATATAGGCTGAATCGTAATCCCTTGACGAGTAACCTTACTTATCCTTACTTATTTCCACCCCTAATCATTTTGCTTCAGCAGTAAAACCGATACATATTAACAAATTTATGGTGCGTTTGATTTAAAATTTACAACAACTCAAACAGACATCCCAATGCACATTTTTACAAAGCAATGCACATTTTTACAAAGCAATTATCAAGTTTGCAACAACTCAAACGAAAAAATATCACATCCCAATGCACATTTTTACAAAGCAATTATCTCTTCCATTTAAAAAACGTAAATTTGCAATGGTTTCAATCGGAAAAACAAACATACACTTATACATGTTGGCAGAACAAATCCTGCGCGGGTCTAGATCAAAATAATAAACAATAACAATAAAGAAAAGAATTTCAAACCAATAAACAGCACACATTTGAGGAGAAAAAAGATTTATCAGAAGTTGGCTCAAGCCAAATGAATTGGACAATAATATGAAGCAAATAAGCCAATACAATTTTTCAGCTGATAAGCCAATACAAATACCTTATGATGTTTCAGTCTACCAATCATGCCCCTGACGAAATAATTAAACTCCAAGGTCATCTGGTTTCAGATGATAGACATATATACACAAAAGAAATCTCTTGACCTATGGACACAGACATCACACGTTCCAAACCCAATGACAACATTACTATCACTACTGCTGATACTCAGGGTTAAATGCTAGAGCCTCTCGGTATATGAGTTCTTTCATCTGTTCCTCAGTCAAAGCATGTTGTTCAAAGTCAAAGCTGAAAGGAGTCATGCACACAGGTTCATCACTGATATCATGCAGAGATGTTAAGTAGGGGTGTGCCAGTGCATCTTCAACTGCAAAACATCATTAATAAATGAATGTAAGCACTAAGACAGGACTTGCATTTCAGCATTTGAATACAGATATCAGTCAATGCCTATGAGACTAGCATGAAGCATGCCAACAGGCAAATGCAAAAAAACAAAGCCATTGAAACTGGGCATGCTAACCCTATTTTCTTGACAACAGTATAGGTTGGCATTTCACATTTTCAGGTTAATCCTGACATTCTCCATAGTGTACTGTGTACTTGCCAATCATAACTGGAAATCATAAAATCATTATGTATGCCGCTAGGAAGTACTGTGTCAGTTAGGATAAGAAGAGAGATTTAATATCCATTAGCTAGGTTAGTGCTGAGGCAGAAGTCAACATGATTAAGAGATGTTAAGATACAACACCAAAAGTGTTGTTACTTGTTAGAGATTGGTTTTCTCAAAGGGATTGCCATCCAGCTCTCCTCTGCTTCAGCCCTGATTCATGCCTGTGACCCTATTGATTAGGCAGCAAATGGCTTTCTTTTGTGCCCCCAGAATGCCAAGATGCAAGGAAATTTGAATAAAAGAGAACACCAGAAGAAAGTGCATGGACAGAGGCTGCAGCAATGCCTTCTCTCTCCATCCAGTGCCTCCAATATTTTTGTGTTTTCCCAAGTGTCAAATGAAGCAGGGTTTCATTTGGCCTAAATGTTGACAGTAGGATTTAAGTGCTCCATTGCTTCTAATATTGGACATCTTGTGTGCGCAAGGCAATTTATGATTGTACACAATGTGCAAGAACTTGAGGGACTTTAACAACTATGTTGCAAACAAAGTCGCATTAAAGCTGAAAATTAATGAATATTCTTGTTTGTTATTTGCTTTGTAAAAATATGTCGAGTCAACCAATCTGATATAAGTTGGTTCTCATTTGAATATTGATTTCTGAAAATTTGTATGTCTTAGTTTCTATTCTCTTGGATAGGGAAGCACAGTTAATAACCTGATCTCAAGCAAACAAATATATATATATATCCATGGGAAAGTGAACAAATTTTTCAGTTGAATATATTAACAAGATATTGATTGATTGACAAAGTCACTACACTTCATAGGTTAGCCATCTCCAAAACTCTTATTGCAGCTATAAAAACTGGTACTACATTTTCATATAGTTATCATAATCTGTACTTGTAAGTTGAGTGGGTGTAGAGACAACTTTAGAAAGCATAGCCAACTAAACAAAATTTACACCACATAAATCCATTTTGGCCATAGGCAAGCCATAAGCAGAGCAATATTTTTGCAATGTAGCACAAAATCATGCACAACCAATTTCTGAAGGATATATAAATTAATATAAATCCGGCATCCCAAAAGCAAAACTAAAAGCATTTATAGAGCAACCAGTAGATGCAAGTTATTAACCCATGATTGATGAATTGAATGGATGACTTTTAACAAGCATTGATGATGCCAAAAAGCATGAAACTTATTAAGTATGCATATTGACATTATTATACCTTTAAGCATAGAATACAGAGCCTCATGCAAATAAAACTTACCAGTAATTCTTTGTCTGGGATCAAAAGTCAACATTTTTTCAACAAGATCTATAGCTTCAGGATGGACATGAGGAAACTTTTCTTGGAAAGATTGGCGGCGGTAAAGAGGTAGTTGCCTAATGTATCTCTTAGCATTTTCATTCAGAAACCCCAAATCAGCTTCTGATGGGGTGCCAATCAGCTGTAAATACGAAGCATATCAGTTATACTGATACACTGATTTCAATGCAGACTGTTGTCAAAGGTGAACTATATAGATCAGAAGGTTTTATTTATTTATTTAATTTTTCAAAAGAAGAAAAACACAACAAAGAAAATGCAGATTTTGACATTCACCACTATTATTAAAGGATCTGACAGTACTCAATGGACATAAATATAATGAAACTAAACCTGAATTATACTCCAGAATGACACTGAAATAGAATTTCAATTTGTTTTAACAATGCATTAGTTACAAATCTAGCATGCTAATCATTCCAACCGTAAATCAAATGTAAATCAATAATTCTTGAGCTTCTTCTAATGCTAAAGACAGTTAAATAAGTTACCTCCATCAATAGACGCAACTGATGCACATGATCTCTGCCAGGAAATAAAGGCTTTCGATCCATCAGTTCCATGAAAATACAACCAACAGACCATACATCAATTGCTGCTGTGTAATCAGATGAGTTTAACAGAAGCTCTGGTGCACGGTACCATCTTGTAACAACATATTCAGTCATAAAATCAGTTTCAGAGGTGACACGAGCCAGTCCAAAATCACAAATTTTTAAGTCACAGTTGGCATTCAGGAGAAGGTTGCTAGGTTTTAAGTCCCTATGCAGCACATTTGCAGAATGTATGTACTTCAACCCACGAAGGATTTGATAGAGAAAATACTGCACCAGAAAAAAAAGGTTTCTATTGGTGTCAAGGATAAGATCTAATAACTCTGCAAACAAAAATAAATCATGAGAAAAATTATCAAATTTTTCTTTCAAGACATGGAGATCAAGAAGTCCTCTATTACCAAGTAACAAGTTGGCATTACTACTTAAATAGGATGTGGGAAAATGTGTTGTGCAAGTTGGTGATGGAAGTTGAAATAGGGGTGAAGGTGAGGGAAAGGAACAAGAAGAGAGAAACTTCTCCTATGGCATCCTAAATTTATATCTTCATTTAAGTCTGTAGTACAGTATTTGCCACCTAAAAATTGTCAAGGAAGACTTTCCATAGAATACCCACCATGTGATAACATAGGCTTACAGTTAATACAATTTATACAAACATAGGCATAATATAAAAAGAGTATATTTTAATACCTACCTGACAGTGTTCCTCTGATAATGCTTGATTAGATCGAATGATTTGGTGAAGGTCAGTGTCCATTAGCTCATATGCAATGTAAACATCATTGAACACCTCCCTTTGAGGTGGTGGCACTATATCCCTGATTGCGACCACCTACATAATAATTACAATGGCAACTCAAATAAAATAAATATAAGACAGTGGCACTATATCTCTGGTGTTTTGGCATTTCCCCTTTGGACAACCCTCACCCCACCTTTGCCCCACAAAATATAAGACGTTTATATAGGCTTTGAATGACCTAAGAATGAACACATTTTTCTGTTTCGTATCAGAACTACACGACAAAAAGCAGCAACCTTGCTGTAAATGCTATTTTTAACTGAATGTATAAAAAGTACCTTTTAATCACCCGGAACTCAATAAGCGACAAATAAAATAAGTAGCGTGTGTAATATATATCTTAACAAGCATCTAAAGTCAAATCCAAAATTGATACATGATCAAGACAGTGCAGAAATAGAAAAGAACTGCACCAAGATTGAATGACCTAAGAATGAACACATTTTTCTGTTTCGTATCAGAACTACACGACAAAAAGCAGCAACCTTGCTGTAAATGCTATTTTTAACTGAATGTATAAAAAAGTACCTTCTAATCACCCGGAACTCAATAAACGACAAATAAAATAAGTAACGTGTGTAATATATATCTTAACAAGCATCTAAAGTCAAATCCAAAATTGATACATGCATCAAGACAGTGCAGAAATAGAAAAGAACTGCACCAAGATTGAATGACCTAAGAATGAACACATTTTTCTGTTTCGTATCAGAACTACACGACAAAAAGCAGCAACCTTGCCGTAAATGCTATTTTTAACTAAATGTAATAAAAAAGTACCTTCTAATCACCCGGAACTCAATAAGCGACAAATAAAATAAGTAACGTGTGTAATATATATCTTAACAAGCATCTAAAGTCAAATCCAAAATTGATACATGCATCAAGACAGTGCAGAAATAGAAAAGAACTGCACCAAGATTGAATGACCTAAGAATGAAACACATTTTTCTGTTTCGTATCAGAACTACACGACAAAAAGCAGCAACCTTGCTGTAAATGCTATTTTTAACTGAATGTATAAAAAAGTACCTTCTAATCACCCGGAACTCAATAAGCGACAAATAAAATAAGTAACGTGTGTAATATATATCTTAACAAGCATCTAAAGTCAAATCCAAAATTGATACATGCATCAAGACAGTGCAGAAATAGAAAAGAACTGCACCAAGATTGAATGACCTAAGAATGAACACATTTTTCTGTTTCGTATCAGAACTACACGACAAAAAGCAGCAACCTTGCTGTAAATGCTATTTTTAACTGAATGTATAAAAAAGTACCTTCTAATCACCCGGAACTCAATAAACGACAAATAAAATAAGTAACGTGTGTAATATATATCTTAACAAGCATCTAAAGTCAAATCCAAAATTGATACATGCATCAAGACAGTGCAGAAATAGAAAAGAACTGCACCAAGATTGAATGACCTAAGAATGAACACATTTTTCTGTTTCGTATCAGAACTACACGACAAAAAGCAGCAACCTGCCGTAAATGCTATTTTTAACTAAATGTATAAAAAAGTACCTTCTAATCACCCGGAACTCAATAAGCGACAAATAAAATAAGTAACGTGTGTAATATATATCTTAACAAGCATCTAAAGTCAAATCCAAAATTGATACATGCATCAAGACAGTGCAGAAATAGAAAAGAACTGCACCAAGATTGAATGACCTAAGAATGAACACATTTTCTGTTCGTATCAGAACTACACGACAAAAAGCAAGCAACATTGCCGTAAATGCTATTTTTTAACTAAATGTATAAAAAAGTACCTTCTAATCACCTGGAACTCAATAAGCGACAAATAAAATAAGTAACGTGTGTAATATATATCTTAACAAGCATCTAAAGTCAAATCCAAAATTGATACATGCATCAGGATAGTGCAGAAATAGAAAAGAACTGCACCAAGATTCACTACAAGGTGATATGCTAATCAATGATTGCAAGGGCATCAAACAGAAATCAGCATTCATCATTGATTTTCCTTTTGGACACAATTTTGTCGTTTGCTTAGAACCGTTAGTTTTTAATATTGTCTTACTACATCTTGGCACTAGCAACTTATTGTCACTGGCAATAATTTTACTTCTGCCAAGTTAAAAACCAGTCACATTAATATGATATATAAAACCAATAGCAGTATTTTGGTCTCAATGTCACCTACAATGTTTACACACCCCATCATTGATCAATTATTATTCTTTCAATAGCTTCCAGGCTGAAAGCCTGAAAAGGAACACATTATATGGATAAAATGGTTGATTGAGTTTGAAGCACTCTATCACATAAATCAGGATCTAATTAACAAGTTAATCTCAAACCTGAATGAATTGATATATCACACAACAAAGGAAATTTAATTCAATTCATACAGGACGAAAAACAAACAAATTAAAAGCAATCATCACTCACTAACGTTTTCATGATCCATGTGGCGAAGCAGCTTGATTCACGGAGGGTCCTCTTGGCATCAATTTTGTTGTCAAATGCATTGGCATCTTCTTGATGGCAACATGCTCATTCGTCTCCGAATTCAGAGCCGAACTATTCACACACACAAAACAAAAACCACCAACAGAATTTTCCGTTTCCCAGTCCCAACCAACAAAAAGAAAAAAAAAAAAAATCAATTTTTCATTTAAAAATAAGTGCATATTAAAACTGAAGAAAACATAAAAACGTAAACTTGGTGGTTGATTTGATTTGCGAAGCGAGAAATATAAAAAGGGTTGAAGGTGTTTGATGTACCAGACGATACCGTAAGCTCCTTTTCCTATGGGCATGATAGGGGGGCTTGTATTTCGCGGTTACTTCGAATATGTTACCGAATATGTTGTACTGAATGAACTTGCCACCGTGGCTAAGGGTTGCCGGAATATTCTCGATCCCCATGGACACCGCCGGCTGCTGCTGATGCTGTTGTTGAGGGTCCGGCTGAGGCGGAGGCGCCGCATCCGACATGACGGTGTCAGCAGGTGGAGCATCTCCTCCTCCTTCCATTATTCTTTACCTTCAAGCTGAAATTTTGGGGGGTTTTTTTAAATGTTATGAGAAGAAAGAAAGGGGGTTAATGGGAATTATAATACTACGAAAAATGGATATGAGTTATATTATGATGATGTTGTAATTGCAGTTTAAGATTGGAAGTAAGAGAAAAGAACCTGATTTGTGTGTGTTTGTGTGTGAAGGCTTGTTGGTCAAACAGATCTGCACTACCTCCCCAACTCCTGCAAAAATTGTCATCTCTCTCATCTGTCCTCCTTATTTTCGTTTTATTCACTTGGTTTTCTGTCATTTCCTATGCTCTCTTTTTCTTTAGTAATTCTTTTCTTATTATGGACTTTTTTGTTAAATGTTAATGAATGTGCTTGAGATGGGTGTTTTCCTTTGATGACGTTATTCATTAAAACCATTTTTATTGATTAAAAAGGAAAACCGTGAGTGTTAGTGTGATTTAAAAATATTACTATATGCTTTTTCATTTAAGGTTTTTTTATTTTGATTCCATAATTAATTCTTCACCCATTAATAATGCTTTTATTAATTGTCACAAAAAATGCTTTTATTAATTGTTTTGAGCAAAATTAGATAGTGGTGATAGGTATTGCCATATATGCATTTCTTTTTACTATTTCTACTTTCATTTCAAGATTGGAAAAAAATAAACCAAAACTAGGCTTATCATTAACTTTTTTCCCCATTTACCCAATACTTTGAACTTTATTGCCATAAATAAAATATTTTTTCTAAAAAAAGAAATGACAATTTTTAATTTGGTTCATCCATTGAGTAGGATACATAATCATCAACCAATGTCATTAATATTGATTTTAATTTTTACTAATAAATTTATAAAAGTTGCATTTACTACATTGTAATCTTGTGATTTTTAATGACGGAAAATAGGCGTAGTCACACATAAGGCTCATCATCCATTTTAAAGTGACCGATCGAACCCGGGAGTTCTTACCACAATTTTAGTTTATTTTACCAACTGAGTCACCACTCTTTAATTGACAATATATTTATTATTATTATATTATTAATTTACAGATAAAATCTCGAGAATTTATTATTCTATTTATTATACATAATCTAATATTTTAAGATGACATATTAATAGTTTAAAATTTCAGCATTCTTTTATTGGTACAAAATTATATAGGTAGTTAAACTATATTAATAAATTTAAAAATTGTTAAGCATAATATTAAAAAAAATAGTTTACCCTCATTTCAACTTTTTGTGTTATGGCTTATCACCTACTTTTTGCAACTTACTTTTACAAAAACTATGTAATTCATATAATTCACTTTAAACATGGGTGAAAATTGAATAAAATTTAAAAATTGTGTAAATTTTCAAGAGGAAAACAATTTATTTTTTTTCTTATTTTAGATAATTTTTTATATTGTGATTAATGGATTTTGAGAATAAGAGATCTTAGAATGGTTTAATTAGTTTATATTGTAGATAATTTAAGTAGAAAAATAGAAATTTTAGAATTTAAGTACAGAAAATCTATAAATGGAGTTGATTATAATAATTCAAATTTTTAAAAATGAATTCAAGGAAAAATCATTAAAAGACTAAATTGTATACTAGCCATAATATAGAAGCAAATTACAATTAAAATTTTTATAAAAAAATGAATAAAATTCTGTCATAGACTATAAGTTTTGCATCCCATCAACTCCTACACACGTATATATGAATGAGAATTGACAATATTAGTAGGAATGAGTCCTTTTATATTAAAATTTCATATAACCTTATCATGAGAAATTTGTGTTATTATCACTCTTTCATAAATATCAATAACTTTTACAAGGTCCCACATATTTAATGTCTATAAAGTGAAGGAGACACAAAAATATTTCATATGATAAGTTCATGTGAAATTTAATATGAAATGATCATTTTTTTACTAGCAACACACAGTTCTCATCACGAAACATTTTTATTAGGTAAAATTCATATGAGTCTCACTATTAGAAAGTGGAAATCACATAAATTTCACCCAATAAATAAGAGGTTGTTGGAATAAGTGTATTAGAGAGTTCGTGTCTTTTATTTTTATTTTTTTTTTCATTCCCCTACCAAGAAAAAGAGAGCATTACTGTCATTTTTCACGTATATTTGGACATCATTAATTAATTTTTTACATATCAAAATAAATCAATAGACATAAACGATGTTGAATTTTAACTTAGGCCATTTATTTTATAATTTTTTTAACAAATTAAAAGTCTCCTCTCTAAAATTTATTTTATAATTTTATATATTTTATATCTTAAATATTTTTCTCTTAGCATAATTTTAAATTTTAATTAAATTTTTAGTCCCCATAAATATAACATATTTTGATTTTAGGCCTTACATTTTTACATGATTTTCGTCCCTCTAAATTTCAAATTGTTCACTTTTGTTCTTCCTCATTGGCTCTTGTCAACTTGGTGCTAGTGTGGCTTATGAAAGCTTATGCCAACCTTTCTACATTACACGAAGGCATGCATGATTTGGAATTTGTGAGGATGAAAATTCACCAAAAAAAAATTGTAAGGAGTAAAACCTAATCATGTTATATTTGTAGGAACTATAAATAATTTAGGCGAAAAATAAATTAATACATTAAACTAACTTGAAAACACTTGTAAAGTTTATTAGAAGAGTTTCAGAAAATAATTATCTCAAGTATGATGAGTTGTTAGAATCAATGAACATAATTACCGAATGTAATGAATCAATTAATCTTCTTTATTGGCTTCAAGAAAAAGCTCCAATAATAAGTCATTAAGGAACTTCTTATGAATTTCTAATCGAACATAGAGATTTGAAAATATGACTCATAGTGAAAGCTTCCAACAGTTGAATAATTGATATATGGTATTGTACACCTTTGTACATGGCCGACTAGGTAGGCCCAATATTCGTAGTGTTGTGGGACCCTCCGCCTCAGAAAGGACCCAGACTTATGGGGTTGTGTATACCCTGGTTTATGGGCCGACCGAGTAAGCCCAATACTTATGAAGCTTACTAGGTAATAGACGTCGCGAGGTGATAGGGGAGTCGATGAAAGTGGCCCGGAAAAACATGGGACGTGACGGTTACAAGAAACGACACAAAAGGGGGTCAAGCCTAAGACAGAAGGTCAGTTCGCAAATTTGGCAAGCAAAGACCCAGAGCTTGACATCTCGGGCTCCAGGTCGTCCTTAAACCATTGCTAAGAACATGTATTTAGCACATGCCTTTATTCTATTCTACAAGGCCTATGAAGAATTATCATTTACTCCACAAATATTAGCCTCTACAGTAAATTAAGGAAAAATAAGTAAAAATCAACACAATGGCCATTAATAAGATAGGAAAATACTTTGAATTTCTTAAGATAACTAAGCATATTTTATGGTTTATTACTTGTCTAAACACAATAAAAAACCAACTCTAGTAATAAGGTAGGTTACTTGACCCAAACATTATCCTATAATTGTAGCCTTGTTGATCACACACCTCGATGCAAATGAGAAAGGGTCACTTGATTCAAATATTCAATGATTATGTTCACTATTTTTAACAACTTGTCACACTTGAGATAATTATTTTCTTGAACTCATCTAGTGATCTTCACAAGTGTTTCAAAGTTTGTTCCATATATTAATTTATTTTAGTTGAATATGTTTCTAGTTCCTACAAATATAACATGTTTTGGTTTTAATCATTTCAGTTTTTCCTAATTTTCATCCCTTTAAACTTCAAATTGTGCATGTGATCATCTAATGTGACACTACTTTTACACATGGCAAGGTTGACATGAGCTTTTGCTCGCCATGTTAGCACCATGTTACCAAAGCTGAAGGTGATGATCAAAAGTGCACGATTTAGAATTTGGAGGGACAAAATAGGAAAAAAAATCCAAGGACTAAAACTAAAATATTTTATATTTCATGGACTAAAATATATTTAAGCGTTATTTTAAATTTTAAAAATACTATATAATATAAATCACTTACTAGTTATTATTTAAGAATAAAAAGAAAAATAAGTTGACACCCTTTAATGCAAGTATACCCCATAATAAATAAAGACTTAAATATGTTTTAGGTCCTTACAATTATGTGTGTTTTTATTTTAGTCCCAAACACCTTTTTTATGGATTTCTTCCCTTATTAATTGTTTGTAAGCATAATTAGTCCTATTGTTAAGTGACGATGTGTCCAAGTCCACATGCCATGTGGCCCAATTATGTCATGTCAACTATGTTACATGTGAGCCTTACTGAGTTATGTTGATTAGGGTTTGGTAAAACCATTTTACCACTATCACTGTTTAAAAAGCACCATTCTTTATGCAAACTCTTATATTTCTAACGCTTCTAACAATGAAAAGTTATATCCATAAAATATCACAAATTAAATACAAGCTACTTAAGTAATAGTGCAAGGGAGTCTCCGACAACCGTTTATCCCACGTAAGATGTTAATAGTGTCGTGCAATAATCATCACAATTGCTTCCTCTCTAGTGCTTAATGGGTCTTGGAGAGCACTGCAACATTCTTGTTCTATAGACTCCAATCTGTACTAGCAACTATCAAAACCTTAGCAAATACTGAATTTCTGAGCCAAACTACAAGCTGAAAGAGAGGTCTCCCTATTGGGAACATCACGACGGTCAATAATAGTTATAAGACCTCATCCGCTAGAAGTTTAGGATTAGGGTTCAGCTCTTGTGTTGACCTTGTCAACCTTAGAAAGTTGAGGTAGAGGTGGAAACAATGCATCATAAGGTAGCAAGGTCATACCCAAGGATGGATCCCGGAATGAATTGAAGGTGGCTGAAAATGAAATTAATAATAAATATTAAATAAAAATTAGATGCATCATATATTTTATCTAAGTTATGTATATATTTTTATGTTATACAATTGCATCAATAACAAAATTTGTATCAAGCCACCTTTTGACATAAGAGAGACCAAAAAATAATTTTAATTATAAATCTTGAATAAAAGTTAAGTGCATCATACTCTTGTAATGTTAATTATTTTATTTATTACATAAATATTCATTAGTATTTTACAGTGTTATACTTATATTTATATTTTGAGGTAGTATTTATGTGTGGAGATTGAAAAAGTGAGGGTTAAGACCCATGAATGCCCTCTCTGCATCTATATCCCTGGTCATACTTAGAAACTTGCCAAGTGAGTGGGGACTGTGTGCATATATGTTTATATCTTCCATTGATTTGTCTCCTACCTTTCTTTTATCCCTTCTTGGTCTCTCCTAGGCTAGTATCATGAATGAAATAAATAGGTAAAATACAAGAAGTGAAGAGGTTGGGGTAAAGAGTACTTGATGGAGTAAGCCAGAGGAGGCTGGGGTAAAAGAATACATGAGTTAAAAAGCTTGTTAAGTAGTGGAAAAATCCTATTGAGGTATGTACTAGATATGGCCCAAGGAATTCGTGGGTGAACCAGTATAGAAAATTTCTATGCAGTATCTCTGACCCTTACTCTCTTTATTATTCTGCATGTTACTTATTTACTTACTAACACTTGATCTATACCATTATATTGATTCTAAACAAAAACAATTTTCTACATAAACTATTTTAAACTGCATCTTTTACAAATAACTTGATAAATAAATTTTCCATCACTAAAATAATAATTCTGGAAAGTTTTATCTAGCTCTAAACTGGTTTAGGTCCTTTAGGACGCATAAATTACTTTTTCTGCACAATGAATTATTTCATACTTTGGGCATATTTTATCATATCTACTTAACAATGCTTCTAAAGAGATATTTACTTATATAGTGATTGTAATATTAACTAAATAAGGGTTCTGGAAATTTTAACAAAATTCCAATAAGTTTAAACTCATTTGGAGCAAGCTACTAAATTCTTGTTTCCACTATTCTTGCTTCTAATCACAATAACATCACATATTTGTTGTTATAATCACTTTGTGATACCTTCTACATATTATAAAGGTTATATTATTTGCAATACAAATTCATGTGAACATAAGTTTCAAAGATATACTTCTAACAGTTTATAATTGATTTGATTTAATAGTAATACTATCTTCTAAAGACAACTTCTAATAGCCAAGAACTTATTGAGCAAAAAATCGGTAAGGTACTTAGTTTTGCAGGTTGTGCCAAAAGTTTTCAAGGGTCACAATTCAACCCTATTTCTTGTGACTCTCTTAAGCAGATCTGAGCGGCAAAGAAGGAGATTGCGCGACGAGGACGACGGGGGGGGGGGAGAGCAGGAACGATCGAAGAAGACGAAGAGTGAGTGCAGAAAGCCAGAAACGATTGGCCTTAGGGAAGAACGAGGTCTATGACGATGGAGGACTGGCGGCAACGATGAATAAGAAGGAGAGCGATGGCGGCGCACAACGATAAAGTCCGAAGTGAGTGGGTGAGGGAAAGATTGTCTAGGGCATACACCAAAGATGAAAGAAAATGTCTCTGAAAAAAACGTAAGATGAAGTATCCCCTGGACCCCAATGCACGCGCTCACAACTACCCTCGGTTCGGGTTTTAGGTAGCTCGACTTCGCAAAAAATAAACTCGATACCAGAACCAATGACCTTCGATTTTCCTAAAAAACCACCCGACCCGATCCACGACCAACCCAACCCATTTTTTCTGTTTGGTTTGGTTCGGGTTGACGGGTCAACCCGAACCCCTTATACCCTGATAAGTGCTAAAAAATATGAAAAAATTGTATATAATTACAACACTTATCAAGGGCAAAAATGTTATATTTATTCCCCAAATTTCCTTCCTCTTTTTAGTAATAAATTCAGATTTTGTGATTATTTGATTAAACTTGAATTTGATGCTATTTTGATAAGAAATATGTTGATTTTGCAGATAAAGAGGAAAGTTTTAAATGGAGAAAACAATATAACATTTATTTAAAGAAAGAATCTGTAGAAAAGGATTCTAAATGGCAAGCAGATCAAGATAAAATCAACAGTTATTTGGAATAAAGATTCTGCAGATAAAATTCTCATTCAAAACTGAAGATAGAATCAGCATAAGATCAAGCTAAAAAAGAGGGAAATAAGGAAAGCGTAGCAGATAAAGATAGATCAGGAAAAGATCAAGATAAAAAAGAGGAAACCAGGAAAAGCAGAAATGGTGAACTGCGTTCCACCCTGCGCTGAGCGCAAGTGGAGAGCAGGAATTAAAATTCCTCTCTATTTCCTGCGCTTCATCTGCGCTGAGCGCAGGAATATGGAACCAGATTTTTAATGAGATTTCAAACAAGATTCCTTCCAGATTCAGATAGCTTTCCAACTTCTATTAAAGGACTTTTTGCATAGATCAAAGGGAGAGGGCGAGCAGAGCTGGAGCTAGAGAAAAGTGTGACAATTTCTCGAATAGTTTGTAATGGCTACCATGAATAGCTAAACTTTTCCGATAGGAATTGAATGTAGTCCGATTCAATCCCCAATTGTATTTGAATTCTCTTTGATTATTATGAATCCCTATTTTTATAATATTGGTGTTTTTAATCTGTTCTTAATGCTTAGCTTCTGCCTTTGTGTCGGAGTTATAGGTTGGTTTTATGAGGCGCACTGAGAGGTGGTTTTGTGAAATCAATAGCGAGTTTGGGGAGCCTAGACATAGGAAACTTGAATTCTAATTGGTAAAAACACTCAATTTGGCGACTGTGGAGACCTGGGTGAATTGATGGCTTAAACAAATAGATTTTTATATCTGGGGTAATTTACACTGTGGAGACCAGGTAGATTATTTCTGAGTATTTCATATTTGTGAGACCTTTGTGAAATAACTTATTGTGCTTCAATATTATATTGCATATTCATAAATATCATTGGGTTTCAAACTACAAAAGGGGGGTGCGATAGACGAATTCAATCCTAGTTCTAGTAATTGCTCAACCTATCTCAATTTACTGCTTTTTATTGCAAACTACACAACATCAACCATATTCTCTTACTTGATAGTTGTGACCACTAGGATTTACAATTTTACCGTTCCCTGTGGATACGACAATCCCCTTTACTTACTATTATACTGCTGTGATTTTGGTACGCTTGCTAGAATTTCAACAAGTATTATATTGCTTTTTATTGCAACCTATCTCAATTTTTTTTTCATTTGCATGTTTAGGTTAGTTTACTTTATTTTCTTTTTATGCCTGTTTAGTTTAGAAATTGTTTGGAAAAGGACCAATAAAAATATGGAAGGGAAACATGAACACTTTGAAATTGGGAAGCAGTAAAAAATAGAAATTGTATTTTGTTTTCTGCGCTGAGCGCAGGAGAAGCGCAGAATTACAAAATTCAATCCTGTTTTCTGCACTTGGTGAAGCGCAGGAGCTCGCTCCTGAGAAAACTGCAATTCGCGCTCCACCTGCGCTGAGTGAAAGTGGAGCGCAGTTTCCCGCTCCTGCTTAAATACAAAAATTTGGAGCGCGAAAGTCATTTTTCACCTTCCGTTGTTTTCTTGAGCGTTTTCCCTGCTCTCTTTACCCTCCATTTTCACTGTTTCACTCAAAAGCCTCTTCCTTTCACATTTCTATTGCTATTCCAAGTATGTTTTTAAAGTTTTGAAAATATTTTACCGATTAAAATCCTTTGTTCTCTGTTTCATTGAGCAAATTAGGATAAAAGACTTAGGCTTTTAGAATCACATGATTTTAGGATTACTTGTCAATAAAGCCTTGGTATAAAATGCTAATTATGTTTATATGTTTGGTGGTAATTTTTGAAATGCTCAGTAAGTCTCTGCAAATTATTCTAATTGGTAATATGGGTGCTTTAATTTTGTGTAAATTTTGCATTGGCTATTGCATGAATATTGTGCATTATTGCATGACTTAAGGTTTGATATTTGAGCATAATGTTGCATACCATTTAATGCTCTGTTTAGTTTATTAGGACTTGCTTTAATTGATCACTTAGCATGCTCTTAAGAAATTAATAAATTGGCATTGGGTAATGTGGTAGTCAAGATTTTGTGTGAATGAACCTAACAGTGCTTGCTGAATGATTGCTTTGATTTTTGAATTAAGATGGCCACCATGTATGTAATTTTCATGTATGGCTTAATACACTGATCATGAGTTGATATTCTTTATATGCATTGGAATAATCCTGGTTCTATTTATCTTGCAGATGGCTCGCACAAAGGTCACTAACACTGCTGGCACTTCCAGGAGAGGCAAGGGTCCCAAGAGAGCTCGAGATGTGCCCGAGTTCGACCCGCTCCACCACCACCAGTACTGCCACCACCAGCTGACACTTCTATCCCATATTGGGCGCAGCACATCATTTCTCAATTCTCAGAACTCCTCTCTTCACAAAGCACTAGTTCACCTTCAGAAGTATCATTATCAGACTCAACCGAACCCTTACCTAGGCATGCTGCCAGACCAGTTCCAGACTTATTTGCAGTGGCCTGGGGACAGGCCTATTGTTCCGGGAGAGGGAGGAGCAGCTGCTGAGGGAACTGATGACATGGAGGATGATGAGGATTGATTTTGGTGTTTTTCTTTTCTTTTTCCTTTTCATTTTTTTATTTTTCTTTTATTTTTCACTGGATCTGTACTGTATATGCCATACTACTGACCCATCATTTCTATGCAGTGCAGCATTTTCAGGACCATTTTTTTTAGGATAGTTGTTTTTCATTTTTTTAGGAATTTTAGAAAGAGATTTAAGGAAATAAATTTAAAATCTCAAAACTAGGCAGTATAACTAACTGAATTAGGAAAGAAAAAGGAATTTTTTGATTGAATCCATAATTAGTTAGGATTGGGATACTATGCAGGAAAATATATCAGGGAAATTAATTAATTTCAATAAGTGAATTCATCAAGGAAATTAGCCAAAAAGTCGGTGAGTTGTGAGACCAAACACTTTGTATGAGAGTTTTCACCGTTGCTTGTCAACTGCTATTGCTTGAGTTTTTGGATTTTATTTTGCACATGAAAAATATGGAAGTGATAAAGGCAAACTTGTATTTATGAATTATTTGCTTAGTGCCAAAAGGCAACATTTGAAAAATTTTTCTAATTTTTTTTGGTAACCCATTTGAGCTTTAATATTTCTTTTCTTATGCACCTCAGCCATATTAATGTCTATATCCTATCCTTTATACACTTAGGATAGAGAGCAAAGGTGCAAGTTGATAAAATGGGAGAATTGGTTGGTTACTTGAAAGTGAATTTGAAGCAAAACAAAAGCAGGCACAAGAAAGCAAAGTGAGTCACTCCCTCAAGAATGAAAAAGAAAAGCAAAAAGTGAATAAAAAAGGGAGTGGACCACCAATCAAAGAGAAGAGGCCAGCTGAATGCAAATCAAGAATGCAATGGAGAATTGAGAGAAAGTTCAAAGAAAAAGAAAAATTCAAAAATGCTCTCTATTGCAGTGTTTATTTGCATATCCAGAAAAACCATGAGTTCTTGATAGCCCAGCCTCATTATAACCCAAAAAAGACCTTTTGATCCATGTTGACCATGTGCAAGTTTATTAACCAGAAATGACTATCAATTTTAGTTGTTCAACTGCCGTAAAAAATTAAGGGAAACACTTACCCGTGAGCATGAGATAATTCCTTTTTATCACTTATTGTTTTGGTTGCTACTTTTGAAAAAATTTGAATGTGTTTTTATCCTGTTCTGATTGAGTCTTGGAAATATCATTTAATTCTGATTTTCAATCTAATATTTGGAAAGTGACAGCTGCTTAGCATGAGGTGATGAAGTTATTTCCTCTCATTTAGTGAGAATCATGACAGGGGATTAAATTCATTTGATTGCAAAAGGTTTTCTTGCTTGAGGACAAGCAAGAAGCTAAGTTGGGGGGTATTTGATAAGTGCTAAAAATATGATAAATTTGTATATAATTACATCACTTATCAAGGGCAAAATGTTAGATTTATTTCCCAAATTTCCTCTTTTTAGTAATAAATTCAGATTTTGTGATTATTTGATTTAAATTTGAATTTGATGCTATTTTGATAAGAAATCTGTTGATTTTGCAGATAAAGAGGAAAGTTTTAAATGGCGAAACAAGATAACATTTATTTAAACAAAGAATCTGCAGAAAGGATTCTAAATGGTAGCAGATCAAGATAAAATCAGTAGTTATTTGGATAAAGATTCCGCAGATAAAATTTTCAATTCAAATTGAAGATAGAATCAACACAAGATCAAGCTAAAAAGAGGGAAATAAGGAAAGCGTAGCAGATAAAGATAAGATCAGGAGAGATCAAGATAAAAAAGTGGAAACCAGGAAAAGAAGAAACGGTGAACTGCGCTCTCCACCTGCGCTGAGCGCAAGTGGAGAGCAGGAATTAAAATTCCTCTCTATTTCCTGCGCTTCATCTGCGCTGAGCGCAGGTTGAAGTGCAGGAATACGGAACCAGATTTCTAATGAGATTTCAAACAAGATTCCTTCCAGATTCAGATAGCTTTCCAACTTCTATTTAAAGGATCTTTTTGCATAGATCAAAGGGAGAGGGCGGAGCAGAGCTGGAGCTAGAGAAAAGTGTGAGAGTTTCTCAATTGGTTTGTAATGGCTACCATGAGTAGCTAAACTCTCCGATAGGATTGAATGTAGTCGATTCAATCCCCAATTGTATTTGAATTCTCTTTGATTATTTATGAATCCCTGTTTTTACAATATTGGTGTTTTTAATCTGTTCTTAATGCTTAGCTTCTGCCTTTGTGCCAGAGTTATGGGTTGGTTTTATGAGGCGCACTGAGAGGTGGTTTTGTGAAATCAATAGTGAGTTTGGGGGAGCCTAGACATAGGAAACTTGAATTCTGATTGTAAAAACACTCAATTCACGACTGTGGAGACCAGGGTGAATTAATAGCTTAAACAAATAGATCTTTAATCCGGGGTAATTTATCACTGTGGAGACCAGGGTAGATTATTTCTGAGTATTTCATATTTGTGGAGACCTTTGTGAAATAACTTTAATTTTTGCTTCAATATTATATTTGCATATTCATAAATATCATTGGGTTTCAAATACGAAAGGGGTGCGATAGACGAAGTTCAATCCTAGTTCTAGTAATTGCTCAACATATCTCAATTTACTGCTTTTTATTGCAAACTACACAACATCAACCATATTCTCTTACTTGATAGTTGTGACCACTAGGATTTACAATTGTACTGTTCCCTGTGGATACGACAAACCCCTTTACTTACTATTATACTGCTGTGATTTTGGTACGCTTGCCAGAATTTTAACACACCCCTAGTTGTGTGAAGGAATGGAACAGACTTTGACTTGCCACTTCAGATAGGGTCTTGGCTTCAGACAACACTTCAGTCTTCAGATTAGGCTTTAGACTTCGGAAGATACTTTAGAACCAGTTGCTTCAGAACGCCTTGAGCAATTCAAACAGGGCTTCCTTCAGAACCTTGATGTACTTCAGACACCTTTTGGGGTTTAGATGTTTAGCATATCTGAAATCACAGAACAATCATCAGAATAACTGTGAAGTCTTAAAAAGTTTATTTTAAGTTTATACTCATCAAAATCTTCTCATAGGGGTGTCTTAGACTTCCAAAGTCTTGAGACTCAACAAATAGATGATTTAGTTTCAAAGTTGTTGTATACACAATTATATTTTAGTTAATTAGTATATATTTTTAGGGCCCATAATCCATTATTTTAAATTGATATCTAATGACTAATATGTAGTTTTGTACGATGCAACTATTTTTAAATTTATGCACCCTAGACTTAGCTTGCGTCTTTTCGAGTTTGTTAACCATTACTTTTCTTAGGGTTTTTCCTCTAATGTGTGGTGTGGAGTATGGACATGTATGAGAAAAAAGCTAAATGTATTTGCTTTAAATATGAAAATTATATCTTCATCCAAGTGGAAAAGGATCTAATATTTTAAGTGTGAGTCCTTGAACTTAGGGAAGTCTAAATTTGTGTGTATGTGCATAAGTATATTTAGTTGCAAAATGGGTCTCATGTTAAAAGATTTGTAAATTACACATTTGCAACAAAACTTTTTTCATTTTTATGAATTGACTGAGAAGATGTGTAGTCGTTAAAAATTTTGAAGTGTTGGAATTAGTAAATCGAAGAAAGACATGATCACTTGTAATGGACTATTCGATTTGAAGAGGTTCCATGAGAAGTGTTAAATTGAAATATTATTGTATAGAATATTTTGCATTTCGATTTTTTGAAAAGAAGAAGGGATTGACATGATAGAATGGCCAGAGTACTTCGAGATACATATGTGAAAATTGAAAGCAGAAATAGAGTTAAGTTTCAAACATTTGAAATAGAAGAGAAGTCCCAGAGATAGGAAGAAAGTACAGTCTCCGAATAACTCAGAAGATTTATTGAAGATTTTTTTAGAAGAATCTTTCGAAGGCATGATAGTTATGGGAAGTTGCTGGAACTATTGATTAGTTTCATTAATTAGAATACGTGTCACTCTTGTATAGTGCCAGACAAGATGTAGTTATTTTGACGTGTCATGTTTGTATTCATGGCCATTAGGATTGGAAATCTACAAATAGGGGAATTGTAAATAACAAGGGTTGGATTCTATTGTATTTGAAACACCCTGAAACACCAAACGTTCATCTTGTAAGTGACAAAATGGTTAAAACAGAGACTATCAAGTATGTGATTCCACCCACATTTCAATTAATGCAATTATTATTCTTTATAATTTTTTGTTCTTACTTTCTTCAATTTTGTTCTTTCAATTTGTTACAATTAACTTCATCATTTGTTCATTATTCATATCTCTCTGTTCATCCTTTCCTTTTCATTTCTTTCTTCCATTTTATTTCTTCCTTATTTCTTTCTTATACTTTTCTTCCTTCAATTCTTCTACTCTGTAATCAATAAGCGAAGTTATAGATTAACTTTCATTGTAATCCCAAGTGTTCATACACATATATCTCTTAAAATCAATAGACACTATAAATCTACTTCTAAAAGTCCCTTTTTGAGGACTAGATTCTAAGTCCCAGATTGCTCTTAGAATCAAAAGTGAAATAATTCTTTCGAGAGAATTTTCACCATAAACAGACAGCTTGAAACATTATCAATGCATTTTGGTCCACATAAACCAAAACGACCCAAACATCTCCCTGTCAACAAGCAACTCCATTTTTTTATGGATCCACAAATAACATAACCACCAAGTCAGCCGAACAGGTCTATAAACTAACACTAAACCCAATACACACACGACCCAAACTCCTACTTCACCCCTCTTCCCTTAACCTATTCACCCACCCTGTATCTGAGACCACAACTTCCACAGTCACCACTGATGGTTGCAGGACATATCACTAGTTTGACTGCCACGATTCATGGTTCCAGGCATAACTCTGAAGTAGTCGAGAAAGTCACAAAAAAGAGGGTTGAATTGTGACCCTTGAAAACTTTTGGTCCAACTTACAAGTAGTTTGAGGAACTTGCTAATATTTGCTCAGGAATACATTGTCTATCAGAAGTTACTTGTAGAAGATAGTGGTTAGTGTAATATGCCGACCAGGTTGATTGAAACTGTCTTCTTGAAGGCAATATTGTAACATCCCAAATATCATAAAATGATTTCATAAGTTAAAATAAGGTTAGAAAGGTATTATTATAAAAAGGACTAAGGAAATGAGGGTAAAAAGTGATGAAAAAGGCTTGGGATGGAATCTGGAATTTCCATTCTGCAGCAATCTCGCTCAAGCGAGAGTACCCTCGCTTGAGCGAATCTATCAGTAAAATAGGAAATGAGTTTCTGGTTTTTTTCGCTTCTCACTTGAGCGAAATTAGGGGGAATTTCCAGGGTTGCTCTCTGGACATTCTCACTCAAGCAGAATTCAACTCGCTTGAGCGAAATTGTCCTTAATTTTAGAATGGGCTCTTTGACTTTGCCTGCTCAAGCGAGGAATCAAAATGGGTTTAGCTTTTTCGCTCAAGCGAGAGAATCCTCGCTTGAGCAAGAGTGCGCATATTTGTTTTTCTAAAAACAAGTTCAGTTAGGGATTTAGATCATTTTATGTCTTCCATATACCTTTGGAGAGAGAGATTTATAGAGTGAGAGATTACTCTTGGGTCAAGGAGAAGAAGAAGGCTTGCTCATCACAAACCCTCATCACCACATTTCCCCTCCTTTTGAGCTACCTTAGGTGAGTATAGCTTACACACTCCAACCCCATTTTGTATAAGAACTCTTCTAAGAACCCTAATCTCACCTTTCCCTCTTCCTTGACTTGTGATGGAATTGTTTGTATGTTTTATTGTCATGTGAGCCCCTATTTGTATGGTTGATTATTGCGAAGATTGATTTAGGAATTATTACACTTAGGGTTTTCCTTAGTCATATAATATTCTAATTGCCCATGAGTTAGTTATGCTTATGCTTTGAGTAAATGTGGTGCTTGGGCTTTGCCCCCAGATAACAAGAAAATGTATTTTGAGCCCAAGCTCCCCAGTTTAAACATAAATTTGGCTTCGGCCCGAGTTAAACACTTTAAGCAAGATTGGACTCGGTCCCCAGTTAAAACGTGGGTTCGACCCCCAGTAAATGCCGGATATTAGTCCCCAAGTGAGACTAATGCAGGTCTCGACCAGTAAACGTTTACTAGTCCCTAGTAAACGTGGGGTTTCGACCCCCGTCTGTCAAGCAATGCATGTCATGCATATCATGAATTGTTATGGATTGAGATTTAGTATGCTTGGCTGTTTGTATATTTCTTTTGTTGCATAACATATTCCTGCTCCCTATACTTCCTGTATGCATAGTTATATTCACTGAGTCATTAGTCTCACCACATGTTTTGTGACTATTATTTAGATGCACAGGTTCCCCCTCGGGCTGGTCAGTAAGAGCGCCAGAGCTTGGGAGTTGTATTTGATTTTGATGTATCTAGCGCTTTATGTTGAGATATTTACTATGTTGGCTTGTATTCTTTTGATGGATATAGCAGTACATGTGTAGCCTTTGAGCCCCTTCTATTTTGTTGAGAGCACATGTATGGTGGTATCCCATCCATGATATGATGATGTAAACAGTATATTGTCACATGAGCCTTGATGGTGATTTATGTTTGATTCGGTTCATGTAAATGTGTGTGGTTTAAGTAAGTTAGATTGTTTAAGCATGCTTGCTAATTGTTTGTGACGATATCGATAATGGCGCGAAATAATTTCACAAATTCAGAATTTTGTCTCCAACGGACATTATTCTTGAATTCAGGAATTAGGATGTTACAATATCACTGGGATTAATATCACCAAAGTATATTTTTCCAAATAATGTATTTAATGCAAAAACAACTTTAATAAGATTTAGAAAAATGATATAATGTTTCTACAGTTAAATAGAAGCAAAACAGTGAATCTGGCACTTTAAAACATGCTTTTGAAAGGTTAAATGAGTTTATATTTTATTAGAACTTTCCAAAATACTTATTTAATCAATAACTAATAATATTATATAAGAAAAGTTGTTCAGAAGAAAGTTTATATCAGTCTGATATTTTAAATCAAGTTGCACAATGAAATATGAAAATTATGGTTCTGAAGTATCAAACAGATTTGAAACTTGATGAAACTTTCCATATCATATATTAAAATAATAAACAATCAGAATATATGGTTAAGTCAAATTAAAACCAAGTCTATAAAAATCTGATAATTTTCACCCCCGAGATTCAATGTTAAACAATAAATATATTTCAAGAAATGTGCTTCTAAAGCACCAAAGAGTTCCATAATTTATTGAAAATTTTCAGATCAATATTTGAATTGACATGAATGTGATTTATGTAGAAATAAAAGTTTATAAACAAGTTTTCATATATCTGGATTTTTTATGTGCAAGTCTATGAACATATTTCAAGAAATGTGCTTCTAGAGCTCCAAACAGTTTCATAATTTAATGAAACTTTCCAGATTAGTATTTGAACTAATATGGATGTGATTTATGCAGAAATATAAATTCAAAAACATGTTTTTCACAAATCTGGGTTTTTTTATGTCCAAGTCTATGAACACATTTTAAGAATTGTGCTTATGAAGCACCAAACGTTATTAGATTTTAATAAAACTTTTCATATCATTACTTCAAACTTATATGGATATGATTTGTGTGGAAATATCAATTTAAAATCAAGTTTATCAAAATTTGGTTTGCTACTTGTCAAATACTAGTGTTCGACCCATGCGATGCATGGATATTATTATTTAAATAGATTGTTTATACTGAATATTATAATATTTTTTTTTATATATATTGTAAATTTTGGAATGATAATGATTAGTGATTTTTTTTAAATTAAAATTTATACTTGTTTATAGAAAGAATTAAAAAAAATTAACACATGAAAATTTATTTGAAAACAAATTTCAAACATTAGTAATTATAAATGTAAAATATACCATCATATCATTTATATTTTTTGAAATATCCTTTTATACACTATATTTTTCGGTAAATTATAACGTTTAAAAAATAATCACATATAAAAATCCCAAGTCCTTGTCGAGACTTCACCCTAGATAAACAACATATATATAATTGACCATGAGAGAAAATAGTTTTTGGTAAATAAACACCAACGTGTGACAATGTCTAGCTTTGACTTTTATTAATGGTCACAAAAAAAAAGAAAAATGAAAATTGTCTTCGTTAAAACTTTAATGGAGTGAGATGATCAAATAAAATTAATTCATTCGAGTTGTCCCCAATTGTGTTTCGCATTTCTTATTTTTTGGGAAAATGAAAATCTACTTTATATATACATTTAAATATAAACAAATATATATACTCCCTTCGTTTCTTTTTATAAGGCATATTATATTGAATCACAAAGACCAATAAAAGTAATTAACCTAGTTAATTATTTTATTTGAGTTTTAAAAAAGTTTAACTTTCTAGTTTTGCTCTTATTTAATATTATTTAACTAACTCCACCATCATTTGATAATTGGAAAGACATTAAAGTTAATAAGGTCAAATAATTTTTTGAAATATCCTTTTATACACTATATTTTTCGTCAAATTATAACGTTTAAAAATATAATCACATATAAAAATCCTAAATCCTTTTCGAGACTTCACCCTAGATATAACAACATATATATAATTGACCATGAGAGAAAATAGTTTTTGGTAAATAAACACCAACGTGTGACAATGTCAGCTTTGACTTTTATTAATGGTCACAACAAAAGAAAGAAAATGAAAATTGTCTTCGTTAAAACTTAATGGAGTGAGATGATCAAATAAAATTAAATTCATTCGAGGTGTCCCCAATTGTGTTCCACATTTCTTATTTTTTTGGGAAAAATGAAAATCTTATTTATATATACATTTAAATATAAACAAATATAATATACTACTCCCTCTGTTTTTATAAGGCATATTATATTGAATCACAAAGACCAATAAAGTAATTAAACCTAGCTAATTATTTTATTTAAGTTTTAAAAAATAGTTTAACTTTCTAGTTTTGCCCTTATTTAATATTATTTAACTAACTCCACTATCATTTGATAATTGGAAAGACATTAAAGTTAATAAGGGCAAATAACGAAAATTATAATAAATGTTTTCTTCAAATTGTAAAGTGACTTATAAAAAAGGAACACAGAACATTCTAAAAGGTGCCTTATAAAAAGGAAATGAGAGAGTATGTATTTAGGTGATTTCAATTAATATTGTATTTATTTCAAAATATTTAGTGTTGTCTTGTCATTTGTGTTTTCTTAAATTCCTATTATTTATATATATTTTCGATTGCAATCTGTAATGTATTTATGTATTTAATAGTTTAATTTTAAAATATATAACTTTTCACACCTATTTTTTCTTTTTATCCTTCTTTCTTCCTATAGGGGTGGGCAGAATCCACCGACCCGCCCGCAACCCGAGCTACCCGAATTGCTAAAAGTGTGCAGGCGGGTTCAAACGGGTACCGGTTAATTTGGTTTGAAAAAACGTTTTTTATCAGGTGAAAATGGACGGGTTCGGATCACACAAAAAAATATCGTCGGTGCCGAACCCAACCGAAACATGGTTAATTCTGAGTGGCTGATAGAATAGCACGCGGATTGTGCTTTTATTGTATTGCTGTGATGACTTTGTGCTTTTATTGGACGGTTACGATGCGTTCTCGTATTTCCATATTCCTCCCTCTCTCTTAATTTCACATTTAAAGTTTCAAATTCCGAGAAGAGAGACTTTACTCAGTTTCTCACTTGCCTCTTTATCTTCTCTTCTCTCTTTCTTTTTCTCTCATTCACTTTCTCTATCTTCTCTTCCTCAGTTCTTCCAGATCTTCTCTTCATTCTTCAGATCTCTTCTTTCATCATCTTCTTTCACACTTCTTTCTTCTTTTTTCTTTCATTTCTTTCTCTTCCATTCTTCATTCACCTTCTCTTTCTTTCTCTCTTTACTCACCGGGCTCCCATGGCCGCCTCGCGCGCCTCCCTCCTCCTCCTCCTATGGTCGTCTCGGCGCCTCCCTCCTCCCTCTTTCTCACTCAATCTCTCGCCGCCGTATTGTCCCTCTTTCAGCACCGCGCACAACATTTGGTCGCGGTGAGGCCGCACCTCGTGTGGCCACCTTGGGTCCTGCAACGGTCACTGTCGTGGTGGTTTGAGACAAAAGAAGACAGAGGGACGCGGCGGGCTGGCAGCGGCACAGCGCGGTGGGCGGTGACCAATCTTTTTTTTCATGCCTTCACCCGTGAAGACGTTCAAAACGAAAGTGAAGAACATTTCACTGGTGAAGGCACAAAAAAAAACAAAGATTGAAACAGAGAATGTGATGTGGGAAGGTGCAATGGGGGAAGACACTGCCTCTGTTTTGTTTTTTTTTCTGTTTCTTTTGGAATTTATGTTTTTTGGACTGGATTGATGCTCCCCCTCCTCTTTCTGTTTTTTCCCCTAATTTGCATGCACTGATTTTGTTTGTTTTTTTTTCTGTGCTAGGGGAGGTGCTACAGCAACTGCGGGATGGAGGGATGGAGGCTACAACTACTGAAGAGTTTCTTGTTTGTTTTGAACTGGATTTCTGTTTTTTGCACTAAAGTTGAAAACTTTTTGATCCTTTGTGGCTGTTTGTGGCTGGTGCTGGGGGTTGAAGGTTACGGCTAGGGTTTCCAGGGGCTGTGGCTAGTCTGGGGGCGGTGACAACTAGGGTTTTAGCCTATTCTGATGCTTGTATTTTTTTCTTGGGTAAATTTACATTAATGTAAATTCTATTTACCGTTTTTAAATTTATTATATTTTCAATTTGTAATCTAATTTTTCTATTCTGATACATGTAATTAATGTGTAATAATGTGTAATATTGTGTAATTAATGTTATGATTTTTCAAAAAAGTAATTAATTTCAAATTAAATGGTAGCCCAATATTGATTGGCAGGCCCATTTCTTCTTTTTTTCTTAAAAATATTTAAAAAAATTAACAAAGGCTTAAAAATGGAAAATTCCAAAAAATTTGATCTCGGTCCATTATAGGCCCAGTACCCGTATTGGGCCGCCCGTTATAACCCGTGACCCGTCAACTTTTCCAATGTAATAGTATTTTGGGCCCAACGTGTAAAACAAAAGCCCAGACGGTGATGAGGACACCAAAAAAAAAGTGAATGAACAGTACCCCCCACTACTTCTCCAATGTAATAGTATAAATTCAAGGTATGAACAATCACTAGAAATCAATCAATATAAATGTAGAAAAATAGAGTAAGGATAAAAGATGTTGCATAGTGATTTTTATACTGATTCACTATCACAATCCCTGGGTTACCTAAAGTACCTACTTTAGTAGGATTTTTCACTAATTAAGCTTAATTACAAGGTATTCTTTTCTTCCACAGACTCCTCAGGCTTTTACCAAGTATTCTTCTACAACCTCTTCAAGCTCATTACATATTCTTTTGCTCAACCTCTGCAAGATCTATACCTCTCATCCAACACTAACTCTCTCTAGTTAGCTTGGAAGATGACATGTAACATCCGATAGATCAGGACCTGGAGAATACAACGAAAGTCTTAGGTTGTGAATCCCACTGCAAGAAGGAAGTTGGAAGTAAAATGGGGACTTAGGGGTTTGAGGGGAAAATAAGACAAGGGTTAGGGGATTGGTTAATAGTTGAGAGTTTTAAGAGAATTAAGAAAGAAAAAACCAAGTATCAAGTCCCACGTGATCGTAGAATTAACTTAGGAGGAGTCACACTCGATGGTGGAAAGGATAGCATGGTGAGGAGGTGAGGAAGGAAGCAGACAC
Source organism: Sesbania bispinosa (assembly GCA_026901365.1). Taxonomy (NCBI): domain Eukaryota; kingdom Viridiplantae; phylum Streptophyta; class Magnoliopsida; order Fabales; family Fabaceae; genus Sesbania; species Sesbania bispinosa. The sequence goes on from QLOH01000376.1 coordinate 557,375, forward strand.
ATTGAAACTAGGAAATTAGATTGAGATGGAAGGAACTAAGCTTAAAAGAATTGGTAGGAAGAAGAGGAGGGCGTAGATTCAAGGACCCGGGGTAGAGAGGTGATTTTATAGGAAAGAACAAGGAATTAGAGGGGTATATTCTAATGGACACTTAGAACCCTTTAACCTTAGCCTTATTGAAGTGAATTGATGATTTACAACATGGTTTACGTGATGTGTGCCCCGTTGGGCTTCAACCAAGGTTGTTGCTTAATTTTGGTTTTTAAGCCTAATGACCTTGGTGCACTAATTTGATAATATCTAGAGTTATAGGTGTTTAATTGAGGTGATTCCACTTGCATTAGAAAGCTAAGATCCGGGGCTTCATTTTGATATATAATATGATAGTATTCCAATCTCATTTGAGCCCTCAAACGTCTTGATAATCTCACTCAGCCTCGCTCCTCGCTTGAGCGGGCCTGAGCGAGAATATCGGCAGAAACATAGAAAATTATTCTGTTTTTCCTCGCTCAGAGCTCGCCCGAGCGAGGCCTAAGCGCAGAAAACAGAGAGGTTTGGGTGAAATTCAGCTCAGCGAGAGCTGAGCGAACGCTGAGCGGGCGTCGAGTGAGCGTTGAGCACGAGCGACTCAGTTTTCCTTCTTTCTTCTTGCTCAGGCTCCGCCCAAGCGAGCTTTAAGCTAGCCTAAGAGGCCAGAACACCATAAAATGGTTAGTGATAGCATAGTGGTTTCTCTGGTTTTGTATGTAGATGACATACTCCTTATAGGAAATGACATTCCTACCCTTCAGTCTGTAAGACTTGGTTAGGAAATTGTTTTTCCATGAAAGATTTGGGCGAAGCGACCTATGTAATAGGTATCAGGATCTATAGAGATGAGATCTCAAAGATTACTTGGCCTAAGTCAAAGTACATACATAGACAAAGTGTTAAAATGGTTTAACATGCAAGATTCTAAGAAGGGATTTTGCCTATGACACAAGCCTATCTAAGGCTCAATCTCCTTCCAGTAAAGAAGAGAGAGATCGCATGAGTAAGATTCCTTATGCATCTGGTATAGGGTCTATCATGTATGCCATGTTATGTACTCGACCAGACATCATATGCTCTAAGCATGACTAGCAGATATCAATCTGATCCTAGTGAAGGTCACTGGACAGCAGTCAAGAACATCCTTAAGTACTTGAGAAGAACTAAGGATTCATTCTTGATATATAGAGGTGAGGAAGAGCTAGTTGTAAAGGGTTACACTGGTGCTGGCTGTGGCTTCCAAACTGACAAAGATGATTCTAGATCGCAATCAGGTTACGTGTTATGTTTGAATGGTGGCATTGTGACCTGAAAAGTTCAAAGCAGGAAACAGTCGCTGATTCTACCACATCAACAAAACCCCTTGTGCAGCAGAAGCATGAAGGGCACACTAGATCATTAGGCATAAGAGTTATGTCTGAATGTCTCTAGTGCAAATGGGAGATTGTTATGTATATGCACTAGAGACTTATATGTTTTTGAAACATCCATCACATGTATCATATTATTTTAAAGGCAATTCATTCTTTTAAGAATACAATTAATGTCCTTAGGATAGTAAGCTCAAACTGTGAAGTCTATTAATCAGTTTGAGCATTCAAACCTGACTCAAAGACTTAATATCTTTTAGTTTTAATGATTAACAAATAAGAGTATAACAAGAACAAATAAGATTATATAAATAGATTCTACTGAGAAAGGTATTGGTTTGCTGAATTGTGTTTCAGGTTCAAATATTCATTAGAACAAGAAGATTTGAATGAACAGAATCAGAATCAGAAGATAAGGATCAGAAGAACATAAAGCAGGATGTAATATAAAGGTTGTCTGAAGAACGCAAGCCGTCTGAAGTGCTGAAGCCGTCTGAAGTACGCAAGCCATCTGAAGACGTGAAGACCATCTGAAGACATAAAGACTCGAAGAAATGAAGAAAACATAAAGCAGTCTGAAGATTGAACTTATCTGAAGCAAAGAAGCTGTCAGAAGCAAAGACTGTCTGAAGCAAAGAAGCTGTCTGAAGCAATGGAGCTGTCTGAAAGACTAGAAGCTATCTGAAGTGTCAATACTCGTCAAAAATATTGAAGCCGTCTGAGATCCGACGTGGCACACTCACTGAAGATAACGAAGATTTTTTTGCTCTCTGAAGTATGCTGAAGAAAAGTCGTTCTCCACAAACACGCAACACTTTCAAAGCTTAAATTGGCAAAGTCACAGAGACCTTTCCTGATACCTTTGAAGTTCATACATCACTGAGGAAATCTCTGCAACGCAGAAATTGCAGCAACAACGATGGCAGCTTTATAGCAGCACCAACGTTGTACTTTGTCAGAATTGTCAGAACACCCAGAAGCGTGTCTCACAACTGATTGAATAACATTCAATGCTGTCTCTAAACGGTGGTATCACAATGGAAATATCATCATCATCAATCCGAAAGAAAGCACAAGAAAAGCTCAGGAGACTAAGCAGAAGCAACAAAGAAAAATGTTTGAATGAAATATTTTAATTCAAACATATTTTATCATATGCAAGAAACAGCCGTTGAACAAGACATCACACCCAAAGAAGATATGATGTCAGGAGCAAATGAAAAAGGAGTATATACAGAATCGGCAAAAGGACAAATCCAACGGATACCTCCTCATACACACTCCTAAGAAAAGCAGAGGAAATCAGAAGTCAGCTGAGGAACGCAGAAGAAATCACAAGACAACCGAAGAAAAGCAAAAGAATATCAAGAGAGAAACATGCAAAATAATCTCTCTAAAGAGCTCATCTACAGAAGTGTCAGAACAGGACTATCTGAACACTTATTTGCTTAAGAAGAAGCAACTGTTTGAGACACTATTACATAACGGCTATATGAGCCACATCATCAACATCTCAACGGTATTATGAATCATCTTCAAACGGCTATATTCCAACAGAACATATAAATAGCCTCAAGGAAGAATTTGAAGAAGTGTTGAACTCATTCACTTGGTTCAATCAGTTGATCAAGATGTATCAAAAAAACCTTATTGGTTGTTGACCATGCTTACTTGAATCAACCATGCTGCTAATCTATTGATCAGTTAGTCAAAATTGTAGTTGTTCAGTTGAACAACCAACCAGGCTGTGCTTAATCTCATATGAACCAAGAATGGTTTGAAGCTGCAAGTATGCCTTGGTTTTTCCAATGATACGGGTGAGAATGTAGCCCATGGAAACCAATGGCTGGAGAACAAGGCTGGAGCTTAAAGTCAGTATCTACCTAGTCAATCTCAGAGGATGTTATTCCTCATATCAGAGACAGGGATTGTACTTAAACTTATACCCATCTTCATGATTTAAATTAAAGATTTCCAAAAACAATCAAAAAGCTTAAAACACTATTCAACCCCCCTTTTAGTGTTTCCTGTGGTTCTAACACAAACTTCATAAGAAATCAAGTAGATGACTTGATCGTGAGATCTTATGAAGAACTATTCTTAAAATAGTCCCTGGTCAAGTATCATCTTAGGACAAAGATGCATTTAGACTAGTATGTGAGTTCATTGATGATCATGTCTGACGGATCATGGATATAAGATATCATGTGCTCACATAGGTACATATTAAGAGTAATAATGCATTGGACAAACCCACCTTAAGAACGTTGCATGGATTGTTACATAAGTGTCATGAATGTTTCTTAAATTGATAAATGTTATATGAAGTCCTTTGACCTGAAATCACTACGATTCCTACATAAGGAATTATATGTTTTAAATATCATCAAACGTTGCCTGTAACAAGGTGATCATAAAGTTGGTATTTGGACATATAATAAATTGTGTGGTGGGATGTGAGTGACCTAGATGAGATTTGTCCCTCATATGTAACAGGTTATATCTGTAGGCCTCTTGATAAAGTGAGACTGCAAAATGCATGGCCATGCTCAGTAGGATAAACATGAGATGTTTATTTTCTGTACAGTCTACTTGGGGATCAAGAAAACATAAATTGAACTATACAAGGTTGACACATTCCATGCCCTTGTGTTCAATTAGATATTTGGACAAAGGGACAGATCATATAAATTATCATAAAATAGGATTCGTCAAAGTTGTTAATAATCTCAATATTTGGGTAGTGATGTATTGCAAGATACCGCTCACTATTTATGATATTAAATATAAAAAGGGTTTTATTTTAATATCATAACCAAATATTAAAAGTCTATTGGGTCACACGCATACAACAAGCCACTAGGAAAAGATAATAATTCTAATTTGATTAGAATTATAACATAATGGGCCAAGCCCATATATGTTAGAGTTAATAGAGTGAGGGGGTAAAATCCTAGCCACCACTCTATAAATATAGCATAAGATGCATTACCCTGAACAGATGAGCAATCACTCTTACTCTTTAAGGCTGCTAATAGAGTTGAGGAATGTTTCCTAGTTCGGCTGTTGGCGTGGACACCACTAGAGATGTGGCTGCTACTGCCTCGTTTACAATCCTCATAAGGTATGTCATTATGTTTCATGCCTTTTATGCCTTAATTCGTGTTTTCGCATTAACGATCATAACAAGGGAGGGAATCCATTTATTCCGCTGCACCCTGACCACATGCTTGATTCCCTTCACGTTAGTCTCACCCCACTCCGTGGGAAATATCTTCAGATGTGCAGGATCCTCGTTCAGAACCTTAATGGATGGTAGGAGCTGTTGTTGGGCCTTTGGGGGTGGCTCGACTCTTTTGAGATCATGTTTGATTATCTTGTTTAGGCATAGGGTTATTTATCTTGATGGGATAGAGTTGAACATGTGGGGCCTTTGGGGTTATTTTATATTCTAGGACACATGTATGGCTATATCCCATTATGCCTATTGACTGAATATTGTATTTTGAGCCATTGAAGGCAACTACTATGTTTTTCATTGATGTATTTGGAATTCTTGCTTAAGTAACAATTGGATTACCTAAGCCTCGAGTTATGTTGTATGTTGATATTAATAATGAGCGAAATAATTTCACAAATTTGGAAATAGTGCTCCCAACATGCATCATTTTTAATTTAGAAATTAGGACGTTACATGACACACTCTATTCAATAAGAGATGGTTTTTTTACAAATGGCTCAACAAAACACTCATGGAGTGGATTAATCTTTACAATTTTGAGCTAAGACACACTCTCTAAGATTTAAGAACATCAGCTCTACATTTTGAAGTGGTCAGGCAGAGAACCTCACTTCAGAAGGTAATTTTCAGCACTATGGCTTTTTGGATTTCTTCTCCTTAATGTTGTTCAGCTGAATGGTTTTATTTATAGAATTATGGGAGTCAGACTAGTTATTGGAGTTGTTCAAATTCTAGTCAAGCTCTTTGTTGGAATTGTAGGAGTTGTCACTATCATAGGACAATATTTTCTTTCTTATTCTTTGACCATTCAATGCGTTTGAAGGTGTGCTTCTGTTCTTTAACAAAATCTTTCTTCTGGACGTGTAAAAAGCATCCAAAAACTTGATAAATAACAAGAATAAGCTTATGAAAAAAATATCTGGAGAAAACTGTTTTATGCTTTTGAAGCTTTAATCATTCTTCTAAAGCTTCCAACCTTTTACTCTTACTTTGTTTGCATCAGCTAAAAATCGTAAGAGAAAAAATTATGCTTCTGGAAGCTTCTTGAGTGTTCTTCAACTTGAAATATCCAAGGATAATTAGCTTGAAGGGTGTGGGAACTTGTTCAATGCTTCTAAAATACTTTGAACATGTTTACAACTTGAAATTTGAATCTGATGCTTGCAGAGAGTGATAACTTATGTAGAAACTGTAGGTTCTACTTCTAAAGCCAAAATTGTGTTCCTAATTATATTGGCCTTCTCCAGTTGCTTTGTTTGCATCAGTAACACTTGGAATGAAGATGCTTGAACTGTTTAAGTGATCTTTCACATTCAGAAGGTGTTAGATTTCTTAAGAAGCTCATTCTCATGCTTCTGGTGGTCTGAATGATCTTTCTAAAGCTTGATACAACTATGTTTAATGTTCATGAGATCTTAGATGAATTGTCTTGACCTTCTTGGAGCCGAGAAGCTACTTCTTGAACTTGTTGCATTACTTTGACATGAAAGCTCTATGTAATATGATTTTGGACACATTTTATGATGTTAAATGATGCTTTTGATCTTTGCACCTTCCTTTTGTACCTTTTCCTGTACTCTTTCAAGCATTCTCAAGTGCAAACATTAGTACCAAAGTATTTAAAACACTTAGAATATTGTTATGAAAGTTTGTTGTCATTAAAACCTTTGTTCAAGAAAGTCTTGGACCTTACAAACTCCTCTTAACTTACCACATCTGTCAATTGAACATTGCATTTTTAAATTCATCACCCAATTCAATGCACAACTCTTTCCCATTTTCTCTCTTTGCCTCTGCTCATAACTTTCCTTTAATTCAACCATTCTGCCGTGACAGGACAAACCAAACCAACAAACAGAACCATGGATGACTGAAACAAACCAAACAAACAACCACGGTCAATAATGCTCCTCAACATTAGGGATGACAAAAAAAAACACACTCGCGGATACCCGACAATATACCCGCAATGAGTACCCGCATATTTAATAAATGAGTGGGGACGAATATTATACTACCCGCCGTGCGGGTACCCGTATATTCATTAAAATATATTTTCTATTAAATATATTAAAATATTTCAATTTTTATTATTTTATGATGATAAAAAATTATTTTAACTAGTTTATAATGATATTTTTAATATATTAACACATAATGATTATGATATATTATATGACATTTTCTCTTTTTCTTTTTATAAATTTGGACTTTTTAAATATTAATGGGTATTAATGGATACCCGCCCCGCTACCCGCATGAGTACCCATTAATTTTAGCGGATATGGATGTGGGTAGTGCACTACACACCCCCGCCCCACCGCCCCGTTGACATCCCATTCTCAGCATCTCTCTTCAAACCTTTTCATTGTTCCTAAATTAGGCACAAAAAACACTTCGGGTATGTTTGGTTTAGCGTTGGAACACGGTAAACTCAGGTTCCAACGCTATAAATAATTTCACACCAGTGTGCAAACATAATTTTTGGTTTTCCTGGACAATAATAATATTACTAAACAATATAGGTACCATCTTGCAATTGCTTTATTTCATTCCATCTACCCCATTAAATAAAATAATAATATATCTTAAGGTCACTATTAGTACTATTTTAAAGATGATTTAGTATATTTGCATTCTTGTTATTCAAATACCAAAACTTTCGCAATACTTTAGTAAAATTACAATGAAATATAATTTAATCATTTAACTTGTCATATATATTAAAAGCAGTTTTTAACAGCACACGGAATGCCAAACTAGCCTTACTTTTACCATTTTAAATAATAGGGAGGACAATTGAGCCCAAGTCCTATGGGTACCCGTAAAAATTACTCGCAATGGGCAGGGTAAAAACCCACAAAACGGATATGGGCGCGGGTACGGGTAATAGCCCGCATTTTTTCATGGGGATGAGCGCGGGGACGGGTACGAGCACTATGATAGCCAGCCCGCCCCATGCCCGCACTCATATATAATTATTTAATAATAATACTATATAAATTATATATAGGGATGTATTAATTTTATTAAAATATCTAATATATTTATACATATTTTTAAAATTAATATATATAATATGTAACAAATTAAAAAAATATTTTTAAAACTATCTATTTGTGTTTTTTTACTTTATAATATATATATGACTAATTAGTGTTAATAATCACTTTTTTAACAGATTTTAAAGAATTCTAACACATGATATCGAATTTTATAAAATAGTGTGACGTGAAAATATTTGTAATATTTAATAAAAATTTTGAACTTTAGATCATGTGTTGTGTTTTAGAACACTAACATATTGTGTTTCAATATAATTAAATTATTGTGTCACTGATATTTAAAAGTTATGTTTGGACGATCTTCGAGTAATTTTTTATTGAGATATAGTTTTCCTAATTAATATTTTCTTAGTAGTTAATTTTTTATTTAATAAAAGTGTGGGTAACGGGCGCGGGTACGAGTATATAGGTGCCCAACGGGTATGAGGACGGGCATTGGAGTTACTGCCCACACGGGTACGGGCTTTTTTGAAAACGCGGGCACGGGGACGGGCACTGTGGTACCCTGCCCATAGGGTACCCATTGCCATCCCTATTAAATAACAATTCAATAAAATGCAAATTAAATAATAAATAATGACAATCCGAATTATCACTTCCGCTATGCATGCACTATATTCTAGTCTTTTCGATCTTACCTGTTTAGTTTCGAAATATCTTTACATAGACATAGTTTGTACTTTGTGCGAATGGCCAATAAGTCATAGAAATGCATAAAAAGATTACAATTATGATTGTAGTCTGTTCGGATTCCTTGCCATGATATTCTACCATGTGAAACGCGGGCAACACATAAGATGGATAGCATCATATTTCGTTGCAAGTGATTGCACAGAAGATGAACTTGCAACTTCTCCAAAACCATGGAGTCCAAGTTCAGTTGCATGAATCCCACCAGTGATCAAAATTGATTGGATCCCAGTAGCATTAGCACCCTTAATATCATGATGAAGAGAATCACCCACTGCAATACAATCTGAAACATCTGTGCCAGCCATAGGCCATTGCTGACTTGTAGATTATCTGACAAATCTCAAATCTCAATAGTTAGAAATAACGTCTACTGTCAAGAACATGGAATCAGGATGGATATGCAAATGCAACAGAATACAGATGATATATTGAGATCCACAAAGATGTTAATATGTTATCGGTTACATGATTATGTTGCTGCTTGCTAGCCATATATATCTGCTTTGAAAATAATTTCAATGATCTGACACATTAAGTCATGGATAAGATTATAAGAATTATGTAGAAAGGAACTTAGATAATTCAATCCATTTTGTGGAAGTTAGTGGACATTACTTAGCTTAACTTGGTAATTGAAACTGTTAATTTACTTATGCATGTCAAGACTGCAAACACGTATGCACATGTGTAATGACAAGATGCAGTTAACTTGGAAAATCCTTAATTGTGTGTTTGTATGGATAATTTTAGAATTATCAAAATTGTGAAATCAATTATGAGTGATGATTAAAAAAAGAGTTAAATATGAGAGAAATTGTAAATGATAATTTGAAAAGTTAAACATAAACAAAGAAACATTGAAATCCTCTCTCAATATGGTGGCATTTGAAATTCTTCCTATTTGTTATAAAAATCCCTCCCATTTGTCATTTGAAACTCTTTCTTTTACTATCCTAACAAATGAAATCTATTAGTTTAGAATTACTCTATCCAAACACAAGGTAAAAGATTAAACATGTTGCTTAATCTTTTTGAAAGGTGACACTTGCATTGTGTAGCAAATGATAAAGCCAGTTAGGGGAGTATATCGACAAGCTAGTATGTGCTGGAGATGTATTCTCATTTGTATCATTGTGCGCATGTAATCCAAGCAGTCTAGGTACCAAAAGCATATATTATACACAGGAGAAACAACTATCAAAATGGAATTAATTCACACAGAAGTGGTTTCATGTTTTTATCACCTCATCAGGTTTCCCATCCATTTCACTTCACCACCCCCAAGCTTTTCATATTTAGCTGCTAGTGTACCTGGTAAGTTTAAAATACACATACAAATAAGGTGAAACTGGATTGAAGGAAAAGAAGGAACCCAATCAACAAATTACAATTCTTATGCATGTGACATGAAAACTTATGCTGCAACTTTGGATGAAAAAGTAACTTATAATTACTATTTAGGAGTTACGCTTTTAGATTTAGTTCAAAGGAGAAAGGAGAAGATAAAGTAAATTCACCAGGCATCACACGCAAGTCTCTTTCTTCAACAGTTACATAATCTGGATTGGCTACCACCATAGGAATTCTTTTGGCAGCGCAAAGTTCCAATATCTTCTCAAGGTCGTCAAGTTTCATTGAACGTGCATTCCCATTGGCATCCCCCAAGGCTTCAGTGCCATGAGCCCAAAACAAATTCAAGCTTCTTCAACATATCTCCACAACTTTCAAGTCTAATCCACTAGAAGTTATTCGCATGCTGTAAGATTTTAAAGCTCTTAATGTACATTATTTTTGGCAATCTTTGTATTATATAACACAACAATTTTATACACATACCACCTTCCCTAGTTTTGGGACAATTCAAAAGAATTTGACTTTGAATTGGATAAAAATGAAAAAGACCTCAGCAATTTACTTTTAGAGCAATCAAATTCCTCAATTATTTGAATACCTTCAATCAGTTAGAAGAAAGGAATCCCTTGTCAGCAGAATAATTGATTCCATTATAAACCCGATTGCTCATTAATTTACCAAGAAAACAATCACTCAAAGAATCATGCCATGTTATATTGCACGATACAATAATGTTTAGGTGAAATGAATTGAAAGCTAAAACGCATTGCTGCCTCTACACACCTCAAGAGATATTGCTCCCCGGCCATTCCAGGTGAAATGAATACAAGACCTTCCCAGTGCTGCAAAACCAAGGATCATCTCTCCTGTTTGAAACACAATTTATCAAGATTGAAAATGCAACATTAATAAGGATGAAACTGATGATGGAACATGGACAAAAAGGGCATATGTTGCACACCTAAACATTTTCTCATGACTAAAAAGCACTAGATGCAACAGAAAATTTTGCAGTATGATTGTAATTAAACATAGCAAAGAAACATGAATTAATCAGATAAGGAAAAAGGGTATATTGGAAGAAACTTAAAATGATAGCAAGAGATATGCTGTTAATACTTTTGCAAGTACTGATGAGTGAGTTCTCCACTAGTGATGGCCCCAAGAAAAAGAGAGGCATCAAGCCAAGATTCTTGACTTTTTCAATAGTAACCGATGAGCGCCTTGAAGAGTTGCTTATGATAACATCTTAGCGCCCGTTTTTGCTATATTTCTACTAAGAAAATTAAATAAATTTAAAAAAAAAAAAAAAGACATTAGGATCATGTATGTGGTTCGCCAATAGAAATTAACAGTAAGGATATGACATAACATGGGAGGGACAGAAATTTAAATTATAAAAGAAATGAGAGAATGGAAAGTGTAGAATAATACATACATGTTGAAATAGCACCAGGATAAGGTTGTTTTCCATCATGGAGGACTCCGAACTGATCCAACAACCACACCTGCAAAGAGTAACGTTAACATATGATTATCTGATTGTGTCTATAAAATCGTGAAATTCATTCCTTGAGTGGTGAGAATTGAGAAATGCAGCAAAGGAATGAGGGCTATGTTAGGTTAGGTTAGGGAGTACCTTGAAACGACGCGTTTCGGCGAGTTGTCGGAGACCATTCAAGGTCTGAAACTGAAGTGGTCGACTCTGTAGGGGCGGAACAGAGCATTTGGGAATCATTCTGTGCTTCCACCCGACCCAATGCCTTCACAGTCACACCATGGTGCATTCTTCCATTTAACTGCTCAATTGAAAAATATTCATTATTTTAATCACGTAGAGAAAATTATCCTTTTCTTTTGGTTTTGGAGCACCGTAAATAAGGGCCATTCTTTTTTGCTAACTATAATAACAACCCACTATTATGGTACCTGTGCCCCCGGGACTCACGGGTAAAACCCACTGCGGCCTGCGGGTCGAATTCAGGTAATGGGTACTCACGGGTGGTTGTTAACGGGGTTTTAAGGAAAACTCGCGTATAAACCAGGGCGGGGGCGGGTTTTGAGGTACATGTGCCTGTGGGTACCCGTATATGTGAAATTACCTATATACCCTGACTTATATATATATATATATATTTATTTAAATAATTTCTATATACCTGTTGAACACTTGAACCCTAGCTTCTTAGTGAAAGTATTTGTCTCTGAGTAGTGAGTAGCTGGCGCCACTACTGTGTTCGTCCCAGCCTCCGACGATCTGCGTGTCCCTTCCGGCCGTCTACATCTCCATCTCCTCCTTATGCGTCCTCCTCTGAGTTGCTGCTTCTACTTTCTGCGTCTCTGTCTCCAGTCGTTTGCATCTCTGTCTCCAGTCGTCTTCGTCTCTGTCCCTGGCTGTCTCGCTGCTGCTGCTGCTTGTAGATATGTCGGCTGTGTCTGTGTTTCTCATATTTCACTCCATCGCGCCGCCTCTGCTATTAAAATTATCCTTTTCTTTTGGTTTGGAGCACTGTAAATAAGGGGCCAATTCTTTTTGCTAACTATAATAACAACCCACTATTAGGTAGAGCCGGCAAAATGGGTTAGCCCGATCGGACCGGCCCGTCTGAACCCGTTTTTCCCGGGCTAGGGTATTAAAAATTAAAGTCCGAAATAAATAAAGCTCGTAACAATCTGGGTTCAGGTCGGGTAGCCCGATGGGCTTTCGGGCTACCCGCACATATATATAAAAAATAAAAAAATGTTGCAGGGTATATATTTTTTCCAACAAAGTATACGTTTTTACAATTAGTAAACACATGTTTTTGTGCATGGTCACAAAGTCATGTTCACTACAAAACGTTTTTCCTATGTTTTCATCAAGTCAAAGGGACTTGCTTTCAAAGCATAGTATAACACTTATTTTCAAAGTATAAATTATAATGGGTTAAATTATGTTTTTGGTCCCCCCAATTTTTTTCCCAAGTGGTCCCCCAATTTTTTTTCAATTCCCATTTGGTCCCTCTGTTAGTGCAACCGTTTATTATCTCTGTTAAATGCTTGCGTGACAGCTTAGGTGGACAAAATAAGCATACATGGCATGCATATGTGTCATCTTATATGTCCTACATGACTTATATCACCACCTTTCATGAAAAAAAAAACAATTATAGAGTTCATCAATGTGACTCACAAAAAGGCGTTGATTCACACACCTATAGGCTTATTTTATCATGTAGGACACATAAGAAGACACATATGCATGCCATGTATGATTATTTTGTCCAGTTAAGCTGTCACGCAAGCATTTAACGGAGATAATAAACGGTGCACTAACAGAGGGACCAAATGGGAATAAAAAAAATTGGGGGACCACTTGGGAAAAAAAATTTGGGGGACCAAATGGAAAAAATCGGGATATTTTGGGGGACCAATAACATATTTTAGCCATTATAATATATAAGTACCACCTGAGGAGCTTTCAATTGAAAATATTGATTTTTTTCATAATCAATAAAAAAAATACTAACAACGTTCGTAAAATATAAATAAATGAAATACTTATATAAATTACATTTTATAATATATCAAATGTAACTTTCACTTCTTTCTTTTATTTCGAATACTCGTCGTTGAATATTCTGTGATATAAATTGTCTATTTTTCTATCAGTAAAGGATAATTTTAGAAAAGTAAGAATGAAAAGTTGAGAAAAATATTTTAATGTGTTTTGGAATGGATGGGGAACTTAGGAATGTATTTTAACATTTATTGAAGGCGTTAAATGGATTTTAGTTTAATAGGATTGGTGGACTGATATCGTTTGAGAATTCAGAATGAATTTTTAATTTCAATTTAAATGCAGTTTTATTAAGGGATATGAACTCTTTTTTTAATGTTTTTTTATAACTATATTGTAATTTTTTTAGTTTTGTAAAAGTATAATTCTTATAACTTTCACATGAGTTGTACATTTTTTAATAAATTGAGGCTTTAACCCGGGTCGGGACCCGCAATAAGCCCACTACCCCGGGCCGAGTCAGGCTCGGAACTCTTTATTTACCACTGAAACCGAATATATATAGTCGGAAAAGCTAGTCTCTAATACACCAGTCCGAAAGTACCACAGCCACGCTAAACAAACCAACAGCTTCGGGTTCGAGGTAGCATCGTTTAACAAAAACACCTCTACTATTAGGGGTACCCGTGCCCACAAATGGGTTTTAAGGTGGTAAAACCCGTTGCGGCTTGCGGGTCGGGTTCGGGTAAATGGGTACTCGCGGTGGTGTTAACAGTTTTTGGAAACCCACGTATAAACGAGGCGGGGGCGGGTTTTAAGGTACTTGTGCCCGCGGGTACCCGTATATGTGAAATTACCTATATACCCTGACTTATATATATATATAAATATTTATTTAAATAATTTCTATATATCTGTTGAACAATTGAACCCTAGCTTCTTAGTGAAAGTATTTGTCTCTGAGTAGTGAGTAGTGAGTAGCTGGAGCCGCTACTGTGTTTGTCCCATCCTCCGGCGATCTGTGTGTCCCTTCCGGCCGTCTACATCTCCATCTCCTCCTTATGCGTACTCCTCTGCGTCGCTGCTTCTACTTTTGCGTCTCTATCTCCAGCCGTTGCATCTTCCGTCTCCAGTCATCTTCGTCTCTGTCTCTAGCCGTTTTGTTGTTGCTGCTTGTAGATCTGCCATCTGCGTATGTGTTTCTCATATTTCACTCCACCGCGCCTCCTCTGCTTGTTGATTTGCGTCTTTGTTCTGTTGAGTCTCAAAAATTTATATACTTAAGTACTTTGAGTCTCATTCCTTTAAAGTGTTTTAATGAACAAATATAAAAATTCAGATGGATTTGTGGCAATATACTTTCACAATATTCTGCTTTGTTTTATATCATAAAAAGTGTGAAACATCATTTGAAGCTTCAGATAGTCTGAAGACCAAACATCGTTGAAGAGCATTTATTCTCGGAAGAAGAGAAGTTCATCTGAAGCATCCCTTGCATCTGAAAGATGAAGTCTTCAGGACAATGGTTTGACCTTGAAAGACGTTGTTGAGTACGAGGAACGTTCAAATCAAGATCTTACCTACTTCAGCACAAGAGTCAGTGTTGCTTTTCTTCCACGTTCAAATGTTTAGCATATTTAAGGAAAGTCTGCAACGCTGCTGCTCCTTCCAGATTGCTTTGTGTGCGCAGACCTGCTGCACCTGTTTCTGCTCAGATTGCTTTGAACAGAGCTGTGTCAAACGCATTCTGAATGCATTAAATGCTATTGTTAACGGGCATTTACTCCTTGGAGACTATAAATATGTCCCATGAAGAATTGAATAGTAAGAAGAGAGAAGCATTTCAATCAAATAACTACACGCTGCAAAAATGAAACTCTGATATTCTTTGTACAATTATTCATTTTTATATTCTGAGAAAGTCTCAGTTATTTGTACTCTCTAATTCGTAGCTATCATCTGAAGATAGTGAACTAAATCCCTTTCTTGTTTAAACTTAGAACAGTTTGGGTTGTTAAGCCTAGAGAGGCTTTCTGTCTGAAAGAATACTTGGGTTACACTTGGATAAGTGTCTGAGAGCCTGAAGAGGCTTGGTGAAAGAAACAATACTTGTTGTAGAGCCTGAAGAGACTTGAAAGAAAAGAATACTTGTATTCTTGCAAGAATAGTGGAAATCCAGGTGTTGGTTTTGCCCTGGGACTGGACGTAGCTCACGGTGGTTGTGAGTGAACCAGGATAAATTCTTGGCTAAGTTTTCTCTATCCCTTTAGCTATTTCAATTCTGTTTTTATTCTAACAAGGGGATTGAAAAAGTATTCAAGTGAGAACTTATTATCTGAATCAAGTCAAGTTTATAATCTTCTTTATCTGAAAGCTTTTCAAAAGTTAATCAAAACCATCAGACTGATACTAATCATCTGAAGATTTTCAGAAGATAAACCTTCAAAATATTTGAAACAAAAAAGTTTCCATTGAAACACTATTCAACCCCCTTTTAGTGTTTCCCTGCTTTCCAACAGTTGGTACCAGAGCTTATCCTCGGGGTTAGCACCTAATCAGTGCAGAGGACAAAGATCCATATGGAAACCTCTACCAGCAACAGACAGTACATCACTGAAGGAGCCTCCATCACGAGACCCCCGACATTCAATGGAGTGGATTACCACTATTGGAGGGATCGTATGAAGTTGTTTATTGAAAGTAACAACATTGATGTCTGGGATGTAGTTACTGATGGAGACTATGTTCCCATGCATGTTGGATTGCCTATACCAAAAGCTGAATGGACCATGGAGCAGAAGGCTCGAGTTCAATTAAATGCCAAGGCCAAACTCTATCTGATATGTTCCTTGAACAAGTCAGAATATGAGAAGGTGCATGGTTGTTCATCTGCCAAGGAGATCTGGGATACTCTTGCAGCAGCTCATGAAGGAACTGAGACCGTAAAGCAATCCAAGATCAGTATGCTTGTACATCAATATGAGATGTTCAAGATGGAAGAGTCTAAAATCATAGATAAAATGTTTGGAAGGTTTCAGACGATAACTAATGGACTCAGGTCATTGGGAAGAACCTTTAAATCTGGAGATAACAATCGAAAGATTCTAAGAAGCTTACCAAAGTCCTGGAGACCCAAGGTTACTGCCATTCAAGAAGCTAAAGATTTAAACTCTCTTAGAATGGAGGAACTGTTGGGCTCTCTCAAAGTCCATGAGTTAGAACTTGGGGAAGATGACACAAGAAGAAATCACTGGCATTGAACTCCAAGGCCAGACAGCTTAGGCATGGTAACATGAAAGCCATGCAAGCAGAGGACACTTCAGATGGTGATACTGAATCTGAAGGTTGTTCAGAAGATGAAGATCTTGCTCTTCTCAGCAAGAATATTAAGAAGATGCTACAAAGAAAAGGGAGATTCAGAAGATCTCAACCTTCAACCTTCAAACAAGGTAAGTCATGTAAAAAATCCTTTAACACTGAAAAAATTACCTGTTTTGAGTGCAAACAACCAGGTCACATGAAGACTGATTGCCCCAAGTTAAGGAAGCCAACCTTTCAGAAGAAGAAATTGTTCAAGAAAAGAAAGGATTGATGGAAACATGGGAAGATTTGGATGACTCCACTTTAGAAGAAGAGGATGACACTTCAGAAGAAGCAAATATGTGTCTGATGGCAAGTCTACCTTCTTCAGACAGTTCAGACTCTGAGGTAATTCCTCAAACTCTACAAGATCAGTATGATGACCTTGTTGAAAGTAGCACTGAGCTGTTCAATGAGTTTAAAGAACTTTCAAGAGCTTTTACTCAAGCTTCTTTAGAAAATGAAAATTTTCAAAAAGAAAATCTTGCTCTCAAAATCCGCGCATAATCATACTACTTGTGCCCGCCCCGCCCCGTTGACATCCTTACCCACTATGTATTTCACGTCAAAGATTAACGTGCTTGTGGGAAAATAGTTTAATTAAATATTTATTCAATAAATGTTTATTACGTGAAAATTTATGTCATAAATACTTAAAGAAAGTGGGTGAGAACTAAAGGGAAAATAAAGTACTTAACTTATGCATAAGCTTAAAACAATTTATTAGTAGGTTATAAGTTTTTTTTCATAAGTTTATCCAAACACTTAAGTAAGTGAGTATATTATAAAACAAGCTCAAATAAGCTCTTTAAAACACCTCCTAAAAAGATGGTGTTATATTATTTACATGGAACAAAGGATTTAAGGGATTGAATGTCAGTTTGATTCAATTGAGGAAGTTGTTTAAGCTACACAAATTAAAAACTTATGTACATGTGCACAAATATTTCATAACCATTAGATCACAAATTTGCTTTATTTCCCAAGTTACTCAACCACCCTCTTGATAAAATTAGGAGTCTGACAATGATTCTGGTGCTTAGTTAACAGAGCAGAAAGCACTCACACAAAACAAGCATTCATTGAACCTAAAATTGAACTAATCAATAATTGTACCTCTAATTTTCTTATCTCAAAGATAGTTACTACAAGCTTTCTCCTTCACATGGCTTCACACTTAAGCTAGAAATTTCCTAGTGAAGTTTTCATCATCGTACAGTATAAACATCATCAACGTCATCTTTCTAAAGCTCCTTCGAATAAAAATGAACATAAACCATAGTCCAACAAGAACCTCAAGTCGGTATCACAAGATCACTAGCCAAACCTATAATCAGCGATCTTCATCTGCATATCTCGGAAATGCCACCCGATCAGCTTCTCCACCGATAACTCCCCATTTTGGTGACTCTTCTTCACCTCTTTCTATTTTTGCCTCCATTTTTGAAGCTAAACTAAAGCTACAGAACATAAAACTACCTTTTCCTTTCTTTACTTGAGATGAATCCTGATCTATGTGGTCCTTCATTGTCTTTAACTCTTCATCAACAACTTCTTCTTCTTCAACAATTTTCTCACTCATGCTACACACATTTGGTTCCTTCACAATTGTAATCTCGTCTTCATCTTTGTCTTGGTGTTTTGTTTAGGGTTCCTCATTGTCCTTCCCTTCCTGGTTGAAGAGCCTACTTTGAACCCTGACGTCGCAAGACTTTCTTTAAGGCTCGAAGACCCCCGACGATGGTGGTTGTACGACTCTCCTCTCTCACCATTAACATTCTGATTCTACCCTTACATGGCCATTACGAGGGAGACAAGCACCAAATACATATTCACATTTAGTCTTGAAACGAACTAAACCACAACATTAATTAGTGTACGTTTGGATTAGCGTTTGCAAACTTGAGTTTGAATGAACGTGGATTTAGTGAACATGATTTATGATAGACTTGAGTATGAGTAAACGTGATTTCATGTTTGGATATTTTGCTGCAAACGTGAGTTTAAGAAAGTTAATATTGAGGAAACTCAAGTTTCATACGCAAAAGCTACAAAAACTTGCATTTTGCAAACTCAAGTTTTAGAACCCTTACATGCGTTTCATGTGGAGAGTCAAACAAGATGCATATTTTGCAAACTCACGTCAGAATGTGCGCTTAACCATGGAAAATTCCAACCCAAACATATGCTAAAATTATCTAGCTTTAACACCTCCCAATCAACCTAAATATATAAAACAAGGTCAACAATGTAAAACTTGGCAATAAGCACGAGAATGAAGTATGTTAAACTTGGCAACAAGGTCAAGGATTCATGTTCTTCTTGGTACTCCTGCACTTTATATTCTTCCAAAGCAAAGCAGGAAATGTATTCACCCAGAACATAGAATTTTCTTAAACATAGAATAAGGACCTGAAGGGAATCAAGTATGTGGTCAGGGTGCAGCGAAATAAATGGATTCTCTCCCTTGTTATGATCGTTAATGCGAAAACACGAATTAAGGCATAAAAAGCATAAAACAAAGGCTGTACCTTTTAAGGATTGCGAACGAGGCAATAGCAGTCACATCTCTAGTGGTGTCCACGCCAACAGCCGGACTAGGAAACCCTCCTCAACTCTGCTAGTAGTCTTAGAGAGTAAGAGCGATTGCTCATATGTCCAGGGTAATGCATCTTATGCTATATTTATAGAGTGGTGGCTAGGGTTTAACCCCTCACTCTATTAACCCTAACATATATGGGCTTGGCCCATTATGTTATAATTCTAATCAAATTAGAATTATTATCCTTTCCTAGCGGCTTGTTGTATGCGTGTGACCCAATAGGCTTTTAATATTTGGTTATGATGTTAAAATAAAACCCTTTATATTTAATATCATAAAAAGTGAGCGGTATCTAACAATACATCACTACCCAAATATTGAGATTATCAACAACTTTGACGAATCCTATTTTATGATAATTTATATGATTTGCCCCTTTGTCCAAATATCTAATTGAACATAAGGGCATGGAATGTGTCAACCTTGTATAGTTCAATTTATGTTTTCTTGATCCCCAAGTAGACTGTACAGAAAATAAACATCTCATGTTTATCCTCCTGAGCATGGCCATGCATTTTGCAGTCTCACTTTATCAAGAGGCCTACAGATATAACTCCTGTTACATAGGAGGGACAAATCTCATCTAGGTCACTCACATCCCACCACATAATTTATTATATGTCCAAATACCAACTTTATGATCACCTTGTTATAGGCAACGCTTGATGATATTTAAAACATATAATTCCTTATGTAGGAATCATAGTGATTTCAGGTCAAAGGACTTCATATAACATTTATCAATTTAAGAAACGTTCATGATACTTATGTAACAATCCATGCAACGTTCTTAAGGTGGGTCTGTCCAGTACACTATTACTCTTAATATGTACCTATGTGAGCATATGATATTTCATATCCATGATCCGTGAGATGTGATCATCAATGAACTCACATACTAGTCTAAATGCATCTTTGTCCTAAGATGATACTTGACTAGGGACTATTTTAAGAATAGTTCTTCATAAGATCTCACGATCAAGTCATCTACTTGATTTCTTATGAAGTTTGAGCTTACTATTCTAAGGACATTAATTGTATTCTTAAAAGAATGAATTGCCTTTATAATTGTTAGAACCACAGGAAACACTAGAAGGGGGGTTGAATAGTGTTTTAAACTTTTTTTTATAGTTTTTGGAAATCTTTAATTTAAAACATGAATATGGGCACCGTTAAAAATAAGTCTTAAGATCAGAGATAGTTGAAACATGTGGAAGATAAGAAAAACAATGTTTCTTCTAAAGCTTGAGATTGTTTTAAACAGAGGCTTCTCAAAGTATCTTCTGAAGATTAATACAAAGAGTATTTTCAGCACAGTTTCTGAAATACTTCAGATGACTAAAGGTTGTCTGAAGTCTGTTCCTGATTTTTGAACTGATCTCTTTCAGACTCACTTCTGAGAATTTATTTCAGAAGTTCTTCAAGGAACATTCTTTGTAAAGCTTCAAATGATATAAGAGATATCTCATGTTTTGATCATATGAAAGATTATTTTATTGAAATAGTTGTGTTAAGTTTATTATAGAAAATACTTTTCAAATTCCAACTTAAATATGAAAACTGGAAATAAAGAGATTAAACAAAAAGGACTTAGGCATAGAGATTTCAGACAGGCTTTTAAGTGGTTGTCTGAAGTTTTCAGACGGCTTGTAAAAACTAATTTTAAAAGATGTTTTGTGTCTTTATAAAATATCAGATTAACTATTCTGACCCCTTGATTAGTATAAAAAGAATTTATAAGAGATAAGGGTAAGAAAACTTAGCCAAGGAATTTATCCTGGTTCACTCACTACCACTGTGAGCTACGTCCAGTCCCAATGGCAAACAACCACTGGATTTCCATTATATGAATATTCATATTACAAACTTGAATATGAGTACAGTCTCTCCAGACACAACGAGTACAGTCTCTCCAGACATAACGAGTACAGTCTCTCCAGACACAACGAGTACAGTCTCTCCAGACACAACGAGTACAGTCTCTCCAGACACAACGAGTACAGTCTCTCCAGACACAACGAGTACAGTCTCTCCAGACACCACGAGTACAGTCTCTCCAGACACCACAAGTATTCTTTTCTATCAAGCCTCTTCAGGCTCTACCACAAGTATTCTTTTCTATCAAGCCTCTCCAGGCTCTACCACAAGTATTCTTTTCTATCAAGCCTCTCCAGGCTCTACCACGAGTATTCTTTTCTATCAAGCCTCTCCAGGCTCTACCACGAGTATTCTTTCTTCCACCAAGCCTCTCCAGGCTCTCAGACACTTATCCAAGTGTAGAGTATTCTTTCTTCCACCAAGCCTCTCCAGGCTCTCAGACACTTATCCAAGTGTAGAGTATTCTTTCTTCCGCCAAGCCTCTCCAGGCTCTCAGACACATAAAGTGTTTACAAATTAAACTAAGTTTAAGTTTCCACGAAACATAAACTTAATCTTTTCCTGTACTAGAGGTTAACTGAGTACTACTCAGGATACAATGGATAAATCTAAGTACAAGGGTAAGACAGTGATACAAGCATATATGTTTAAGTACAATCCCTGTCTCTGATATGAGGCATAACATCCTCTGAGAATTGGCTAGGTAGATACTGACTTTAAGCTCCAGCCTTGTTCTCCAGCCATTGGTTTCCATGGGTTACATTCTCTCACCCGTATCATTGGAAAAACCAAGGCATACTTGCAGCTTCAAACCATTCTTGGTTCATATGAGATTAAGCACAGCCTGGTAGGTTGTTCAACTGAACAACTGCTATTTTGACTAGCATAGTTGATTCAAGTAAGTATGGTCAACACCGATAGGATTTTTCTGATGCATCTTGATCAACCGATTGAACCAAGTGAATGAGTTCAACATCTTCAAATTCTTTCTTGAGGCTATTTATATGTTCTGTTGGAATATAGCCGTTTGAAGATGATTCATAATACCGTTGAGATGTTGATGATGTGGCTCATATAGCCGTTACTTAATAGTGTCTCAAACGGTTGCTTCTTCTTTAGCAGATATGTGTTCAGACAGTCCTGTTCTGACACTTCTGTAGATGAGCTCTTTTAGAGAGATTTTCTTGATATTATTTTGCATGTTCTCTCTCTTGATAACCTTTTATTTTTCTTCAGCTGACTTCTGCTTTTCTTAGGAGTGTATATGAGGAGGTATCCGTTGGATTTGTCCTCTTGCTTATTTTGTATATGCTCCTTTTCTGTTTGCTTCCTGACACCATTTCTCCTTTCTTCTTTGAGTGAGGTGTCTTTTTTCAATGGCTGTTTCTTGCAGATGATAAAATATGTTTGAATTAAAATATGTTATTCAAACATTTCTCTTTGTTGCTTCTGCTTAGTCTCCTGAGCTTTTCTTGTGCTTTCTTTTGGATTGGTGATGATGATATTTCCGTTGTGATACCACCCTTTAGAGAAAGCATTGAATGCTATTCGATCCATCGTGAGACACGCTTCTGGGTGTCTTCACAATTCTGACAGAGTACAACGTTGGTGCTGCTATAAAGCTGCCATCGTTGTTGCTGCAATTTCTGCGTTGCAGAGATTTCCTCAGTGGTGTATGAAATTCAAAATCACCAGGAAAGGTCTCTGTGTTCCTTGCCATAAACGTGTTTGAAAAGGTACGTGCAACAGAGGTTCAGAAAAGTCTTCACAAACTTCAGCAGAGGGTGCCACGTCATAAGTGAGACTTCAGACAGCACTGATACTTCAGACGGGTTGAACTACTTCAGACAGCTCCAACTCTTCAGACGAGTTCTGCTTCTTCAGACAGCTCCTTTATATTTGATCCTGCATTTGTTCTTCTGATCCTAATCTTCTGATTCTGATAAATATTTCATCCTGAAACACAATCAACAAACCAATACCTTTCTCAGTAGAATCTGTTTATATAATCTTATTTGTTAATCATTAAAACTAAAGGATCTTAAGTCTTTGAGTCAAGTTTGAATGCTCAAACTGATTAATAGACTTCACAATAATATGATACATGTGATGGATGTTTCAAAAATATATAAGTCTCTAGTGCATATACCTAATAGGACCTATCTGAAATTTCCAAAACATAGACAGCCATATGGGTACCTGGGAGGCAATGCACATCCTCACCATTCGCATATTTCTTAAGACATCCAACGATTCTAATTGAACAGTGGTAACTTACTACCCTAAAAAGAGGGAGTATAATAGATCCCGCCATAGTTCACCATATCAAGGATGTGCTAGAAAAAAATTAGACTTTTAACCTTATACACACCATTCGCAAAGGAAATATGTGCTTGGAAAGTGTTTGAAATAACCTCCTTAAGTTGAACATTCCATCACTAGCTGATGTTGTAGAAATTAGATATTTGAGATTGTAATTTGTCATTTTCTTCTTTATTTCTTCCCACTCTATAAAAAAAAGGTTAAATATGTTTTTAGTCCCTGAAATATAGTCAAAATATGGTTTTAGTCTCTATAATTTAAAACCAGTGGTTTTAGTCCTTCAAAAATTGAAAATACATCAATTTAGTCCTTATTGCATAATTTTGCTACAAATTAACTACGAATTTTAATCAATAAGGACTAAAAAGAGGTATTTTCACTTTTTGAGGGACCAAATCCACCAATTTTAAATTAAGGACTAAAATTAAATCTCGACCATATTTCAAGGACTAAAAACACATTGAAACAAAAAATAACTATATCTTTTATAACTTTACAAATAAAAATTATACTAATATCTACATTATGAGATTGAGATCATATTGGTCTATCATCCCATGGCCACATTGAAGATGTGTTTGACACAACCTGGAGGTTTTGTAATACCTGAAAATGTTGGAAATATATGTAAGTTACAGCGGGACCCCTGTGCTAACATTGCGTAGTGTGTTATCTCGTACGCGTGTTATTCAACCTCGCTTAATATATACATATAATTATATCACTTGTTTTACAATCAATATAGATGATTGGTTATGGCCTTAGTTGTTTTATTTAAATACGACCTGCGTGTCGTGCCTTACCTCTTATATTCTATTTGTAATTCTTCTCTCATCTCCATCCCCTCGTATGTTAAACGAGGTTTCTTTTTGTTATGTAATATATTCGGGAAGACATGGAGTCAATGGAGCATGTAGAGACATGTGGATGAAGACTTCAAGATTATATGTGATGTAATTTTGTATTGGAATTTTAGGAGGCCATAACCATATCATTTATATGTATGAGATGCATTCTTGTATGTTTTGTTAAATAGTTTAACAAACGAATAAAATTAAAGCGATCAAATCCCTCAATGTTTGTTTTGCCTTCCAATGAATGGCACTCGTCAAGACTAGAATCGATTAAGTGTGGGTCTGCCAAAGCAGGGTACATTTATCTATTCTAGTGAGGCACGATAGGATAAAAGTAATATCCGACTGTCAGCCATTGGGTTTTGACTTAACTAGGTATATTCAATAGGATTGAAGAACCTAGAGGCACTGAGTTAGGCATTAATTCATAAGATGAATTAGAATAAGAGTTATTCACCTAACTATCCAAGAGTTGTATGAGATGCAATTGGAAAGCGTGTTCCTACCTAAATAACATTTTCTTAAGCGATCAGCCAAAGCTGACTTAAAATTAGGTGAAATATGGATCTTGGCCCACTAGAAAATCTAGTGATGGGATTTTCTGATTTTTTATATTGAGGGTACTTGTTTTGAATCAAAATAGTGGGAGGCATATTTAATTAAAGACCTAATTAAATATGTTTGTTATATGATACTTACGTGCATAATTTTCTGTTAAACGAACACAACAAGTAACCTTTTCATTGCGATCTGTCCTTGAGAAGGGCAAACTGTCTGGAATTAACTTTTTAGACTGGTGTAGAGACCTAAGGATTGTCCTTAGGAAAGGCTATATGTCCTGGAAGAGCCTGTTCCTGAAAACCCCGCTGTAAATGCTTTGAAAGCTGACAATGATGCTTTTAGAAAGCATCTGGATGATGCTCTTGATGTAGGTTTCCATATGTTTGCTACCATGAATGTTGAAAACATCATGAGAACATGGAGGCGTACGATATGATCGTGCATTTAAAGAGACCTTATCAAGGCCAAGCTATGCATGAACGATTTGAAATCTCAAAGGCACTTTATAAATGTAGACTGGCAGAGGGAATCCCTGTAGGTGCTCATGTACTCAAGATGATTGGGTACATTGAAAAACTTAGAAAGGGTTGGATTCCCATTAGGCCAAGAGTTGGCTACTGATCTTGTCTTGCAATCGTTGCCGGACAGCTATAGTCAATTCGTCATGAACTACAACATGAATGAATTTGACAAACCATTGCCAGAATTACTAAGCATGTTAAGAACAACTGAGCAAAACATTAATAAAGCTAAAGAGAAGGCCATATTGATGGTCCGACCTGGAAAGGACAAGGGCAAGAAGAAATTCTTGAAACATATGGGCGGGATAGCTAGGGAAGGAAAATGGTTCCACCGTGGCCAATCAGGACATTGGAAGAGAAACTGTGCAAAGTACCTGGAGGAGATCAAGAAGGGAAGTGAGACTTCCGCTTCAGGTATTTATGTTATAGAAGTCAATTTGTCTACTTCTGCATCTTGGGTATTGGAAGTCGGATGTGGATCTCACATTTGTGTGAATGTGCAGATGAGTAGGTCATTAGCTACAGGAGAAGTCAACCTACGTGTGGAAAATGTAGCAAGAGTTGTTGCCTTAGCCGTAGGAACCTATTATCTACCTTTACCAACTGGACTAGTTATTAAACTAAATAATTGTTATTTTGTGCCTGCCATTAGTAGGAATATTAATTTCGTTTCTTGTTTAGACAATAGTGGTTTTTCATTCATAATAAAGAACAATAGTTGTTCAATTTATTTGAGTGATATATTTTATGGTTGTGCAAAGTTGAACAATATGAAGTGTTTGTCTATAACATAAGTGCTAAGAGGGTCCAAACAAATGATTTGAACTCGACTTATCTTTGGCATTGTTGCTTAGGCCACATAAATGAGAAATACATATCCAAACTCCACCAAGATGGTTATTTGGACTCATTTGATTTTGAAACAATTGAGGCATGTGAATCTTGTTTATTGGGAAGATGACCAAAAACCCATTCATCAGAAAAGGTGAAAGGGCTGGTGATCTTCTTGGTCTCATACATAGTGATGTATGTGGGCCCATGGGCACATGGCTAAAGGAGGTTTCCAATACTTCATTGCTTTTACTGATGATTTTAGTAGATATCGATTTGTCTATCTAATGAAACACAAATCTGAGTCCTTTGAAGAGTTCAAGGAATTTAAGAATGAAGTATAAAACCAACTTGGCAAGACTATTAAAACACTTCGATCAGATCGAGGTGGAGAATATTTGAGCCAACAATTTGATGACTATCTAAGAGAGTGTGGGATAACATCTCAACTGACTCCTCCTGGAACACCTTAATGGAATGGAGTTTCAGAAAGGAGAAATCGAACTCTATTAGATATGGTTCGGTCTATGATGAGTCACACTGATCTCCCCGACTCCTTTTAGGGTCATGCTTGGTTAACAGCAGCTTTCACACTAAACCGTGTTCCATCTAAGGCTGTTATAAAGACACCATATGAGATATGGACTGGGAAACGACCTAGTATGTCTTTTATGAAGATTTGTGGCTGTGAAGCTTATGTGAAACGCCAAGTTTCACATAAACTATGACCCAAATCAGATAAATGCTTATTTGTGGAATACCCAAGGAAAATAAGGGCTACTACTTCTATAATCCTAGCAAAGGCAAAGTGTTTGTCGCTAGGACTGCTGTATTCTTAGAGAAGGAATTTGTCTCTAAGAAAATCAGTGGGAGGAAAGTAGAACTTGAAGAAATTCAAGTACCACAGAGTAGCAATGAGCCAATGATGGAATGAGAGCAGATACCACAAAGTGTTGTGGAGCCACCTGCTCAAGTAGCACAAGACATGCGTAAGTCAGATAGGGTACGTCACCAACCTGAGAGATATGGTTTCCTTGTATCTCAGGAAGGGGATGTATTACTGATGGATCGAGGTGAACCAGTGACTTACCAAGAGACTCTTTTGAGTCCAGAATCTGAGAAATGGCTTGATGCCATGAGATCTGAAATGGATTCCATGTACACTAGCAAGGTATGGACCTTGATTGAGCCACCCGAAGGGATAAAACCATATGGTGCAAGTGGGTTTTCAAAAGGAAAACTGACATGGATGGTAATGTGAGTACCTTTAAAGCACGGTTGGTGGCTAAGGGTTTCGAGCAAATTAATGGTGTAAACTATGATGAAACCTTTTCCCCAGTTGCCATGCTTAAATCTTTTCGGATCTTGCTTGCTATTGCAATTAAATTAGGGACTAAAATTAAATCTCGACCATATTTCAAGGACTAAAAACACATTTAAACAAAAAATAAATATATCTTTTATAACTTTACAAATAAAAATTATACTAATTAATATCTACATTATGAGATTGAGATCATATTAGTCTATCATCCCATGGCCACATTGATTACAAAGATTTACTTAGATTTAATCATTAAAGGCTTAAATTTAGGTTAAAATATTTTTTTATCACCATAAATATACATGTTTTGACTGAAACTACTTACTCTTGGTCATTGACATCATCTATTGTTTGCAAGGACCAAAAATGTTAAAGCTTTAAAATAAATAAATAGTCAACTAAAAGACAATTAACGTCGAGATCAAAAGTAAACAATTTAAAAAAATCAAACATAAAAATATAATAAAAATTACAGAAACTAAAATTAAAACATATTATATTTGTCGGGATGAAAAAAATATTTAAACCCTAATTTTATTGTCCCTATTTTCACTTGCATGCCAAATATGGGAATGGAAGATGATGGTTATTTTCCCCTCTTCGCTTTCCTCTCCTCCCTTCCAACCAAATCAAATAAGATACTTTTATTTTTCCTCCACTCTTCTCCATTCTCATCATTTGGTTAAAATTGTCCCTTTCCCTTCGCATTTGAGATAGTAAACATATTTGTTAAGGTTATTCTTATAAAAGAGATCAAAACTCTCTTTAGTACCGGCTCACATATGACTATGAGTCTATCTCTCTTCAGCTAGAAAATTACAGGAAATGGAGAGGATACGGAACTCCATAAAAGATGGGTAAATTAGGGTCTATTTGGTTTGCATTTTCATTTACTGTTTCCATTTTCTATTTTTATTTTGTTTCCTGCTTTCTGAAATTTTACAAAGCAACAACCGGAAATGTAAACGATGATTTTTTGTTTCCAGCATTTCTAATTTTTCCTTTGTAAAATTCCAGAAAACAGGAAATGAAAATACAAACCAAACCGGCCCTTCAAATGGTAAATTCAAAACGTAACCATCTACAAATGAATGTCCTTTCACACACACACAAAAAAAAAAAAAAGTACGGCCGGGAAACGGTCTTATTCAATTGAACAATAATGGAATAGTAGTACAACAATGATATGAACAACCATTAGTGGGTGACATTGGAAGGGTTAACAATTGGAAACTATTCTTCAGGTGCAGGAGGCGGCTCTTTATCAATGGCGGGTGATGCAGGAGGCGGCTCTTTATCAATGGCGGGTGGTGCAGGAGGCGGCTCTTTATTAATGACGGGTGGTGCAGAAGGAGGCTCTTTATTAATGGCCTTCCCTTTCTCTCTTAGCTTGGACATAGCTTCTTTCATGGCTTCTTTTCTCTTCTTGCTAGCCAATACTTTAGCCTGAACACCACTCACATTCGGATCCTTTTTCTCCCGTGGTGGAGGCGGTGGAGGCCTTCCAGCGCCACTTGCACTTTGTTCATCACCCCAACCCAACCCCAACACTACTGCGCCACTTAACCCCACCAAAGCCCTGCAGCAACAATGCATCATCCATCACCCCTGCTTGTCAGTTTTTTAATCTAATTTTGATCCTATTACTAAGTCATTAATAAATAGAACATCAAACTCTTTTAATTACACAATCCTATTTTGTTTAGAACTTATAGACTATGGTATTTGTAATTACAAGTAATGCAGCTGATTATAGAGAAAATACCTGCGACGCAGAGAGTGGTCGTCACGAGGGGGAGGGACTTGGTCTTGATCAGAGACCTGATGGTGATGTTGGTGGCCAACGCAGCACACTCTTGTAGTTTTAGAGCACCCATTTTTCCAAGAATAGAGGGAGGAACTCTTCTGGAGTCTCGCGGAGAGAGTTGTTGCGCCAGTGGTAGGAGGTGGTAGCAGCAAATGAGCCATGATTTGATTGGTTTCAACTTAGAAATGAGAAAACACAGGAGCAACCAGAAGTAGGGAAATATGTTAATTGATTAAAAATGAAAATTTCCGAGATTTGGTGTTTATCTCGTGCCTCGAAATAGGAAGAAAAAAAATACTCAACCGTAGCCGGGACTGAAACTACCGGTGGATATTGTTTGAAGTAGGGAACGTATGATTTGATTGTGGAAATTCATTGGCTCATTACGGATAAGGTTCCATCGCTTTGTCTATTGTGGACCCTCCCCTCCCCTCCCCTCCCTTGGCCTTTGCTTTTGTTAAATAGCATTGAAACACAAGGGTTGTTTTTACGTTGCCAAATGGACAAGAGCTCATAAAGAATAAGCATATCCGTTATGCGTTATCCATCCTCCCGCAAGAAGATTCTGAAGGAATAAAAAGGGAATATAATATATAAACGAAGGATAGAAGAGAATTATAATTTAGGATCAAGTGTTCATCTGCTTGCTAGTTTCATCGACAAAAAATTAAATAACTTATACTGCAAATTCACTTAAAATGACTAGCTCTCGTGAGTGATTTTAGCATCGAGCCAAAAGAATGTTAACTTTTACTATAAACAATAATTTTGATATTAAAAAATTTAATAATATATATTGTAAAATTAAATTTACTTTTATAATAATAAAATTAAGGATCCATTGTTGATCCAAACTTAAAAAGGATTCATCCTAGAATCACCCTCTCATGTACACATGTACTAGATCTGGAAATAAAAATAAAAAAGGAGATAAACAAATATATGGAAGATAATGAGTCAAAAATGAAAATCGCCTTTTGGTAGACTAGAGAACTACAAAAACTGATCCTCCAACCTCAATCCAAACTCTCACCTTTCCAAGCTAAACAAGTGGCTAGAAATAACATTACTAATGTTCCTAACAGCATAATCCTACAATATTATTACATCAATGAATGAACTTTACATACCATGATACAACAAAATGTGAAAAAAGTTTACACAATCAATCAATGCCAATAACCAAAGTACTAACGTGTAATCAAACAGCGCTCAGGCTAGCCCATTTCCCAAGGTCATATGGATCAGCATAGTAATACAGCTTAATTCTATTGGACAAAGATATCCCTGCTGCTAAGGGAGAAATTCTAGTACCAGAATCATCTTGTTCTGACGGGTCATCTGTAAAAGCTGCAACATCTCCAAGTAGTTTGAATGAAATTCTGCGAGTTTGTATCTGCCTAGGGAAGTCAAAGTACATCGGAGTTCCAGCCCTGGCCTCTGGTAATCGGTACTCACCAATGGTTACCATGTTATGGTGTTCCTGCAATCAATTCAACAATCAGGTTGTTGATATATACTGGTTCACACACAATGTTGATATTAACAGAAAGAAAAGGGGATTCTATTGAATATCCTCCACCTACCCTGGATCGATGGAAACCCAAATAAAAGAAGAGAAACAACGGCTTACAACAAAAGTCTCTAGGAATTTGAGAGCCTGGCCTCTCCCTCCACAACTCACCAACCAACAAACTGAATTCACTTACATTCTCTTCCTCAATTTATATTTTTATATCTTACCTCTGCTACTGCACTTGGAGAGCTAACGAACTCTAACAAGGTCTAACTAACAGAGGCTGGCCCACTTGATCCAGTGGGTCATTCTTATTTCTTCTAACATACTTTCCTAATTGGGGCTTGTTGCAACTAGTTGTTATCACCCAACAATACAAACCCCACACATTAAGCCAAAAAAATTGTAAAACTTCTATCTTACATGAAAAGATGAAAAATAAGGAACAATTCAAATTCAAATGTATATCCAGTGGCATATCTTATCCACTGCCATTAAATTAAATATGTCTTAAAATATCACACGTCTTAATATATTGTAGGACTAATAATTGTGAATTTGTGATGATTGGACACCCAAGGGAAAATTTGAGAGAAAAATGACATATATAAAATCCTTACACATCTGACAATGCAAAATCCCTTGGGTACCATTTGGTACATGGAATTGGAATTGAACCTTGAAATTTCCAATTCCAACTATTTTGTTTGGTGTTTATACCAGAATTGGAATCCCAATTGTAAGTCCAATTCCATGGAATTGAAAAATAGCTAGTTCATTATATATTCAATTCTTAACTAAAACCATAGGAATTATAATTCCAAGTATCAAAATAAAAGTTCAAATTATTATTACTATTATTATGACTTTTATTACTATTATTATCATCATCATCATCATCATCACTTATATATACTTGAAATCATTGCCACCACCAACCTCCAACCACCATCACAGTTGGTGACTTTAAATTCTATGCTTCGCTTTTTTTTATTTGTCCTATAAATGTATGTAAAAATTATGATTCCTGATCAATTCCAATTCTGTGAGAATTGGAACTGAAATTAGAATTCCAAATTATAATTCAACTCTATCTTCCAACCAGGCCCTTGTAAGAATTCAGTTCCCCCCCACCCCACCCCATCCCCTCTCCTACTAAAAATGAATGAAATGAAGACCACCTCTATTGCAGTCCTCGTACAGCATTTTAAGTACTGAAGAAATAATAGACAGTAACAAAAGCTTGAACAAAAGCAAATTTAGCTAGGGCCAGAATGATGGAAACAAACAACTTATTAAACCTTGAAATTAAAACAAACAATCTAATTAACTTTTCCCTGTTATAAAAGAAGAAATTTTACTTTAAGTGTAACTTGGTATTAAAATATAATAGTGAAAGAACAAATTTTCTACAAGATTTAGTCAAAAATACTCAAGTAAACCATACTAAAGTTTTAACAAAAAAAGCTATAAATGCAAAGCAGTACTTTGTGAATAAAACCTTGATGCCATTTTTCTAATATAAAATCCATTCTATATAGTATAGTGCAGGTGCTAACTAATTATGGCAAGAAAAGAAATTAGGAGTGAAAAGTCAGAGCCCTTTGAAAACATAGCAACTGATGGAAGCAGAACTTCCATGGATATAAAATTATAACCAGGCCAAAGAAATGAGACAGAAGAAGTAAATACCTGGAGAACAGATACTTGTATATGCAATACAGCTGGAGTGATGTATCTGTCATCAAAAAGAGATGAAAAAATTGTGCTATGTACATCTGAAGAAGGTGAATGGGTAACCCGAGGCTTGATTGCACTAAAGGCATCTAGACGAAATCCGGCAAGCAAAGGAGAAGCAGGTGACAGATACTGCTCCAGGACAAGATCATTGTCCAACAGTCTTTCAGCCTCAATTGGAACCTAAAAAAAAAATCAGAGGTTGATCAATGTTTTTGAGATTGAGAACTTGAGATAACTTCAAAAACAAAATGGTTATCACAAAAGGATTAAGAAAAATAGCATAGATTTTACCTTGAATCTATTTAGCTGCGGAGCTCTTTCTAACAACCCTGTCAGGTTCAACTGGTCAGGGCTTTGATGTGAATTAAGATCAACTTCCTTTCTGATGGGGCTCCCAACCACCAAAATCCTCTTGGCATGAAGACAGGGTTCACTTTCTGAAGATCCTCCAAAAGAGGCACGGCGAGTTTCTTGTGCAAAAGGGTTCTCGTCTAGAGACAACAGATTTAAGTCATTTCCAATACTTATAGAACTTGAACCAGGTCGTGGCAGGCGTAAACTAATCCAAATAATGCGGCATCGAATTGATTTCTTGAAGGGAAACTTCACATGTCTAGGCACTTTATGTTCTGTTCCTGAGTTCTCAGGCCCATATAATTCTGAGGAAGCTCTAATCATAGATTGTAGATCCCATTTTCCCATCGGTAATCTTTCTTCCTTGTGTATTTTGTTACTTGCCCAAATTTGCACCTTTGATAACATAATTATAGAGTTTATTTCTAAATTCAATGAACAATAAAAAGAGAACATAAAGCACAGGCAAATGACAAATGGGCACTTACAATTGGAGCATCAGCCACAGAGTAGCCACATGGGCTGACTATCAATATAACCCCACTAACATCAGAAATGTTACCAAGGACAATTCCAAATTCAACAGAGGTGGCACTAGATGGAGCTTTCCAATATGATAGCCGCGAACTAGAATTAAATGGAGCAAGCAATGACAAAAATGGAGCAGAATTTGCTGATGTTTCAACCTGCAAATGCATGGTTAGTGGTTATTTTTAACAATATAGGCTGCAAAAGTGAGAGTAACCTCCTTCATTTGAAAGGCCAGAATCATATTCATACCCAATGTTGCAACATCTAGTTTTGCTGCATCATAATGGGATCACAATTTAACTCAAAAACGATTCACGTGATATACAATCAGTAAAAGCAAGGGGTTAATCTAAATCCATAGTTGACTGAACCAGTAAAAATGGTCCAATATTCATGTCAGAAAGCTGTCAATGCAATTAACTATATATAGGTTTGCTAGTCTTTTAAATCTCAAGGAATGATAGCAACGCCCTATTTTGGACACACTCTTTATGACTAGTCTATGTTCTAAAAAGTTAAAACATTTTTTAAGAAGTAATCAATTTACGAGACAAGGGTGTTCACTTTTTTGAAAATGAAGATATGGCCAAAGTAGTATATTTAAAGCTTGGGCAAGCCTCACTCTACAAGCTAGCTTTTGGGGTTTAGTTAGGCACAGCCCAAAGTCTAAGATGGTATCAGAGTCTATTCTAGATCTGTTATTGGGCCACCCGCAAATGTCCAATCATGAAAACTTCATGCTCTAGATGTCCAACCTTAGGTGTAAAAGGGGTGTGTTGAGATCCCACATCTAGAGATATTGCTAAAGTAGTGTAGAGTGTGTAGCTACCCTTCCTCTTTAATCTTTTTCAAATAACATGGCTGTATATTATTTTGAGTTTTGACTGTGTTGTTTGGGAATATCACTTGAAAATTTTTAATTTAGATCTAGCAGTCTAGCAAAACAAGACCATGCAATAGTAATTTGAGAAAACAGCTACATAAAAGTACATAGACAATTATTTCAATTTCACAGTTAAAAAATAATTCATGCAATTCTTTGAATCGAAACCTAAGTTCTTGTGTTGTTTTCAAGGCTTCCTTTCCTCTTGCAACAACAGATTTGTCAATGAACCATCTGTTAGGATGAAGGAGACCTAGTTAGTTAGTCAGATCTAGTTAGTTAGGAAGACAGGAATAACAGGATATAAATAATAGGACAGAAAGACGGAGAGGTCATCTAGTGATTTGAGAGAGAATCGGAGCCTCTGAGCTTGGGAGGTTCGCAGACCCTCAAAGTTCTATAGTGTTTCTACCTTTGTAATTGGGGTTTGACCTTATTTCTTTCAAATAAAATACCAGGTTTCTATCACCATCCAATATTAAAACTATTCATATGATTGGTATTTAACACATCCATGCATCAGTTGATAAAGTCATATATCCTGGATCAAACACATTTTTGGTAGAAACAGCAGAGCATGTGGCTTGATAATCCACATGAAAAAACCAAGACGAAATCCTGCAGAGCAAAAAATCAGAATGCATATTGAGTTAAAAAATATACCGGGTGTAAAAAGCTGGCAAAAGGAAATTCAGCCAGGGATTCATATCCGTTCAGTAACAACTGTATTGCTTTGCCAGCTGACTGGTTATTGGGGGCCTGATTCTTTTCCAGAAGACAATCCCAAGATGATCCAATGATTTGCTTCAAAGCATTGTAAGCAGCTTTTTCCACACGGTCTTTTCTTCGTGAGCTAATCAAAACCCTCACATAGTCCAAAATCAATGTGTCAAGCACAACATCCTGGCAGCATCGTTTGCAAATTATACCATCTCGAGCTAATAAGCGATTTATAGGAATGTCAACTTGGCCACTTTGGCTTGACGCACCATTGTAATTCATGACCTCTCTCGAGTTATATCCTACAAGCAAAAGTGCCCCTCTCCCAGCACAGCAAACTCTACAGACCTTTCTTTCACATTGAGAACACAAGAATGTAGATTCTGAAGCCCCAGCAGATGGCATTATGTTAGATGAATGAACTGCCTTTTTAATTTCAGCACGCACCTCGCACTTGCCACCTGAACAGGTTTCCCCAATTCTGATAATATTCCAGAAATCTATTGGATTATCATCAACAGTCCCAAGACCAATAGCAGCAATAAGTTTATCTTCAAGAGAAGCTTCTCCAAGCAGGGCAAGATTGCTTGCAACTTTAGATAATCTTCCCATGTATGCTTCATCAAGCAGTGCATTAGGATTTATGGTTGCAGGATCCATTCCAACAGATAATAGGGCTCTATCCCTTTCAGCAGCAGAAAGATTCAACTTAAGGCGTTCAATTTCAAGTTTCATGGCTTCAATGAAATCCAGTTTACTTTTCTACAAAACATAAGAAAAATATTTTATGAATTAGATTTAAAGTAAGATACTAAAAGAACAATCAATCCATTTAAGAGCTATCAAATAACTTAAATATTCAGGTTAAACAATTTATTTGGCCCCAGGGAAGGGGTTGTAATTTGTGAATAGTCAGGCAGTCCACCCCAAGGGAACAGGAGAAGACATGGGAAAGAAGGAATGAATAATGCATAATCGCTTCCTAGTGTGTCTCTGAATATGAGAAATGGAAGCTCCCTTGAAATAGTTATAAGTTTTGGAGAGAAGCCATAAACACAATGAAGGCCATTAAAAATCCAATGAAGGCCATTAAAAATCCAATCTCCCTTCAACAGCTCACGAGCAGAGAACCAAATGAAGGCCATTAAAAATCCAATCTCACTTTTCACTCCAACCAAATAAACCAAAGAACTGCAAAATCTACACACCATCACAAAATATTTCCCTCCTTGCTTCTCCAAATTAATCAATAAGAACTGCTCCAAACTCAATGGAAACACCCAACATTCACCAAAAACACCAAAAGTTAATTCCAAACAGAAATGGATGCGCACTATCACGCAAAGACAAGTGGAAAAATTGGCATTTAAAGTAGAAATATTTCCTACATGAAAACTGTGAGGAATCTGATCACAGACAAGAATCTTGAATGAAATCTGCTTCCATTTTGCTACCCCTTATTGTTAGAGGACACAGAAAAAACCAAATTCAAACAAAATCTAGAGGCAGCAACAAACGAGCACATCCAAATAATATTTGTCAAGTTCCATCTTTAACACTAACAGCAACAGTAATGGAATATTGCAGAAACAAACATCAAGAGAAAAAGAACCTTTGGGGAATGAAAATGCACATTAAATCCAGGAGGTGATCATATTGGATGGGCAAAACAAAATTTATAATGTTTCAGAGCTATATCAACAAAATGATAACATACCAAACTTGGACCTGCTAGAGATTTCAGGCATTCTAAATATTGTTCGGCACTAGTATCTGAATGTCTTGCATCTTCTGCTGAAATTTTACAATCACTTTTGGCACTATGATATTCAACACTTTGGTCCAAGAAATCAAGTGGATCATTTTCCTTGTAGACAACATTTTCAGTAACTGGTTGCGCAAGTGGGTGTGGAAGTGCGTCATCCCCAGACAGGAGGTCAATCAAAGGGTCAGGTGGTGACACATTTTCTGTGGATGAAGGGTGAAATGGATTCATATCTGAACCAGATGAAAAGGGATTAAGCTCCTCTTGATAATTCTTGACATGCTCAATCAAGCTTGCACCAGGGCCTTCATTGGTAAATACGTCCCTCCAAGGAAGAGAAACTCCAAGGATTTCAATCTATAGCCAAACAACATCATCATATAGCAGCAGTAAAAGATTTGCACTAAAACTAAAAATTACATCCTTATCTTGAAAATAGAATTAGAGTAATAAAAAATTAACTAAACAATTGAAATAATTAGCACAAGGATGAAGAGAGAAAGTGTGCAAGTAAAGCACTCTACCATTAGCCTAGTAATAAGTACTTAAGTAGAGAGGAAGGACACTAAAAATAAGTTGAATTTGGTTCGGAGAACACTTCCAGATTTACATTTTCAAAATTAAATTTCAGACCTTAACATTTTAGAAAATATTTCTGGTTCATCAAATCTACAGAAAAACAAAACAGAAAATATGTAAATGTCAAATCATTACAAGAAAGAACAAATTTTCAGTTTTATTAACGTACAACCAAATATAACACCCACAAACAACAATTTACTTAGCTAGAAAACTTTATAGAATTAAAGCATAAGATATTTTACCACCAGCAGTAAAAGGGGGGAGCAGAAAGAGCCAACAAATTTTAATTTCATCATGGATTTCCACAAAATACATTATAATCAAGAAACCTCCAAATGAATCTCACTTTGATTTCGGCCTAAGCCATATTTACTTTATCCTGGGTAAGAGTAGAGAAGCCTTTTTGCAAGTAAAAAAAGGTTATCTGAAGGAATTAAAATCATTCACATTGATTATCAACCTGCCTATTCAACTAAATAATGTATCTTTTTTGCACTATATTGCTTTTTCTATTTGCAAAACAAAACAGTACAATCCACATGGAAAATCAAAGATAACTGCCAAAGAATATTATAGTTAGTCAAGCCAAGAGTCACCATCAACTATGATATGTTCCAAAATATTTACCTCACCAAGCGTCAATGGTTTTCTTCCAGAAACAGTAGGATAAAATGTTAGAGCCACTACACGAGTAAGGAAATCCCACTCCCCCTCGAGTTCCTCAAAATCATACAGTAATGACAAGGGTGATGCATCTTGGGCATGTAGACGAGAGCTTGCTCCAGTTATAGCCATATCTTCTGCACTGATTGCCCCAGGTAAGGGTATTAATAGGTTGGTCCCACTCACACACTGTGGTATAGAAGCACCCTGCCAACAGATGTAGGACAAGTTCAGATTTCTGAACTATATTCAAATAAGCTCCATAACAGAAAGTGTTAGAATGTAATTAGTCATTAGCTGTTACAGATTTGTAGGAAATTATGATGAGTGATTCCTGATTATTAGGTAGAAATTTATTTGTATTTGATTCTGTAAATTAGTATAAATACATACTGTGTGGTCTGCATTAGATACACAAAACATTCAGCAAACATACTTTCTATAGAAAGTAATAAACTGCTTGTCACCACAGTCATGCAGTGCAGACCATGGGTCATTAAAATTTAAAACATTGATTTTATATTCAAACAGATAGATATCATTTTATGTAAATTATAAAAATCTTAAACAGTCAAATAATAATAATAATTAAAAATTGAAAATGTTTCTTGAACTGTTCCTTTAGAAACTATTGTGTTTTGTTTACAACTTAAATGAGTACAAGCCTTCTTCCTATTCAGTTAGCATGGTTTTAAGACCAACTCTTAGTGGTTAGTGCAGTGTTATAAAAAGCATATATGAATATTATGAAGAGTGAAACGCAGAGGAGGCCAAAAACAAACCTCCAAGACCAGCCTAAGTCCATCTAAATGACGTCCTGTCCGTACATCAACTGTTGATGGATAAGTTGAATCATCTGCACCATGGGATATTGTGAGAAGAAGCTGGCAAACATGGCAAGGCTCACCAAGATAAATAAAGATTTCAAGTACATCTGCAGGCTGTGGACAAATCTGTGAAAGGAAAAGGAATATACTTTTGTAAGATAAGATACATAAAATTTAAAAACTTACGTGGACATTATAGAATAATTCAAACATGAGAGAACAGCTATAAGTAGTACAGGATTTTCCTTAATAGCAGGAAATATTCAACATACCCAGACTAGATTTTTTCTCTTGAAACTCAGAAGACTAGCTTCACCGCCAGAAACAGGAAATAAGTTTGCAACTGGCTTGAGAAAGAAACCAGATGGACGAGATGGTACCTACGGGATCAGATAGCTCAGTTACTGATAACTGTTCCAATTGAAAACAACAAGGTTTAAAGGTTCCAGCATCATAAAATTATAATGTACTAATTGGCATTACAAGTCAAATGCTAGCACTGGAATCCTCAAAAAGCAGATATGAAGAAACAAAAAATCAAGAGAGAGAGAGGGATGTGATAAAAATTAAGGAGTTCTTAAAAGAGAAAGAGGACGCGATTGAGTAACTAACATGAAAATTATGAAACTGCAATTGCTAGGCACTTGATGTATGAAAAAGAAACAGAAAGCCATCATTCAGTTAACTTTGACAGTTGACAAGTCACATACATGTAGAGGTTGAAGAGAAATTGATGGAAGATGCTTGAAAAGCCTCATTCCAAGAAACATTTCTAACTGCTTTTGACGAGAGCTATCCACAACTGCATTCTTATATCGTCTTTGCAAAGTGATTTTCACATTTTGTGCAGCAGAAAACTGTTTAAACTTTCCTCCTGTATCTTCGTTGAATATGCTAAGTATTTGGCTGTGCATTGCTTTAGACCCAGTGTAAAGAGTTGCATGAATATCCCCAGCAAGTAGAAAAAGGTCAGCTAATTGAGATACAGGAGACAAAATTGTTGATCTTTTGAACTCCTCAAATGTCATATCAAATCTCTTCCATGGTTTATCAGGACATGGATGCATCCATGTGGTGGTTCTGGTATTATGGTCAATATAATATGTTTTTCCTGTCACTGCATCAGATCGCTTCTCCCATCCAGGTGGCAGCGGGGCAGTATATCCACCATAATTATTATTCATTGAATGATAATCGAATGCTAGATCACTATCGAGTGATATTCCCAGCCGTCTACATTGCTCCATGAAGACTTGGAGGCAACCAAAAAAACTAGCAGCATTGGTCCTATCCAGAGAATCAGCACAGTTAAAACGTATGATCCCATTTTGATGTGTTCTTAAGCAGAATGCGCCTTCAAAATCATCATTGCAGATGACTTCACCTCTGCAATCATTTATTCGTTGTCGTGAAGGCAAGTAATCGCCTTCAGATATGCCTATGGATATAGTGGGTGCTTTTAAAAGTTTCCACAACCCTTCAATTGTCTGCTGTTCACCTTTTAATTTTATACTGGCATGCCAGTCATAATTTATCAAATGGACCCGCGTATATGGAAGTTTACCAGTTGATCTAATAAAGTTTAAAGACTCCTCAAAATGCTGAACCAAAATGGACTCTGACTTTCCTTCTCCATTTCGAAGCAAGTTAATGCATACAATGGGAACCAAAGCTTTTCGGTTTGAATTTTCACCAGCACGTATACTTAGATTCCGAGAATCATATCTCTTACTCAGTCTTTGATAATACTGAACACTTCCTTTATAAGGATCACAATCTGAAACATAAATTTCAGCTTCTGCAGCAGTGATTTTCAGTTCTGCACCCCACCAAATAGGAATTGTGCCTCTTCGCCACACATATGTGTTGAAAGGTACACTTTGACCAGCTCGCTTAGGAACCCATACAAGTTGTTCACATTCCACTTCGTTTCCTGTCAAATGGAACCTAATAAACATTTGGTATGACAATACTAAGGCACATGTAATAATGACCTTCAAGGCAAAACAGAATTTAGTTACAATAAATAAATGAAAGAAGCAGCAAGCAAAGTTACACTACCAAAGGAAATAGAGTGAAATAAGTGATTGATGGACCTTTCCAAATTTGGGTAATTGAATAAAGAAGATATTAATACATGATTACATGTCAATGGGAAGCAAAAGAAGGTTAGAATAAATAAAAATAAAAACAATAGTAGTAGAGCCACTTAATGAACATGACAGAAAACTTTTTAAAATTCAAAGCTTAAGTTGGCAAATCATGATCAAACAAAATTAAGTTAAGATAAATTATCTCCTTAGTGGTAGCCTGACGACATATGCTATTTTTATAGGTCAATCACTCAATTCATTATATGATAAGATAAATTATCTCCTTAGTGGCAGCCTGACGACATATGCTATTTTTATAGGTCAATCACTCAATTCATTATATGATGGATTTTAAGCTTAAGAGTTGGTGTTAGATTTCTTCACCTGTACTGAAACATGAATTTAGCCCCCTCGCCAAATACCGGGTACCCGGATGTAGCCTGCTCCTACGAGCTGTAAGAGCAACAATACCTTCAAGTTGACCTGAGCTTCCAAAACTTCGACATTCTGCAAACCCCTACACATCAAGACCAAGTGAGACAACAAAATGCAGATGCAAATTACACATCTTAATTGCTATATATGCATGATCTTCAGTACATCATTGCTATAAAAATTTATCTACACAGAGCTTAAGGGAGCTTTCATTTGTACATAATGTCAGACAAAAGGAAAACAGCAAAGCAAGAAAATTTATTTCCAACACAAAACTAACATCCAAAATATCCTAAACCTTCCAGAAGGCACGTGAAATGTTTGTCCACCTTCAGAGCTACCACTATCATCATATAAAGATCTTGCAACAGCAACAAATAATGTAAACGACTAAATATACAATTTTCTCCCTAAAAGACATTACTTGTAGCTCAGATCCCGAAAAAAATCATCTACACAAACTGATCCCCAAATAGAAAAACTTGTTAGCAAGCTGACAGCTTCAAGGAAACCAATTTGTATAGACAAAAAGTTTCAGGAACCCAAACAACATCAGAAGTAATATATTTCAGAAACCATATATATTTTGATAAACCAAATTGCAAGATTTTATATTGCTATCGCAGTCACAATTTGGGTTGTGTTACAATTCTTGATATTATTACAAAAAAAAAAATGCAGCTGATGTGGCCACAACTGTGGACGTGATGCAGTTGCACACACTGCATTTTGTGGTTGTGGACCACAATTTAAATGCGTGTTTGGTTTCTCATTGTTTATTGATAAACGCACATTATACTAAATGCTACAAAGTGTGGCTTCTGCATCTGAAAGTAGTTGTATGCATTGCCAGACATATACCAAAATCATGCCAAATTTTATATTTATATGTCAGAAATGCAAATAGAAGAAATCACAAAACCTGCAAGAGAGTGACACAATGGTTTGGCAATCCAATATTAACAAAGGGAGTGGAAAACCATTCATTCCAAACAAACTCCGGGTCAGGCTGATGAACAGACATGCGGCTAGGAAAAGGGCGGGTTATATCTCTAGTCTCACAGAAATAATGCTTCCCATCAATATCAAGCTCAGTCAATTCCAGAACATTCTTCACTTCCCCTTTCCCCTGAGCCTGCCCGTTTTGTAGCGAAATCTTGATCCACTGGCTCTCCGCCACCGTGAACACGCAACCTCCACCGGGCA